>JAVGWX010000001.1:141727277-142233364 GCA_036924085.1 Ariolimax columbianus
TTTCCCATGGCTGTGTCATTTCCTGCCTTTATGATCTCTCCCACACCACATCTCCTACTTTCCAATGAGATAAAATGGCTCAACTCCACTTCTCCACCTTTAGAGACAGAGAGTAGTCCGACGGTAGTGCAATGTCTAATCACCCGGTGCTCTCGCTGCAGCTGGGATGTTGGGCTAGGCCCGTATCCTCTCTGGGTGCCTCTACCATTATTGAATCTTTGGTAGAGGTCTCGTAGGTTGGACAAAGAAAAGATGTGTAGAACAGCAGGGGGCAGATGAGAACAACATTTAATCCATTGGTGGGGGTTTGGGTTGGTAACAGCCAGAGCATATTCCGATCGTTTGTGGGTACTGCGCTGTCATCTTAAGGGGCCCCAAACTGCTACCCGATCTTTTGGGATAGGAAAAGGATAATCCTTCCTGATTTCCTGGAACCTGGACAAACCATCAACTCTGACCGTTACATTGCAATGCTGACTAAGCTGTAGGCTCGAATTGCAAGGGTCAGGCTTAAGGAGAAGACAACTTCTCTTTTGCAACACGATAACGTCAGGCCTCATACCAGTTTGAAGACCATTGAGCACATTGTCAGTCTTCGCTGGACTGTCCTACCACACCTATGATATAGTCCAGATTTGACACCTTCTGACTTCCACCTGTTTCGGCCAATCAAAGATAGACTGTGGATAATATTTTACAAGCGACGACGCCATCATCGCAGCAGTGAAACAGTGGGTCACCTCTGATTTTTATGAATGCGGCATGTACGCTCTTGTTCATCATTGGAGAAGGGGACAGCGTGGCCTAGTGGTTAAGTGGCACGGCTCACAATCTGAAGGTGCTGAGTTCGATCCCCATCACAGCACTGGCCGTTACCCCGGGGAAGCAAACCCTTAGAAAATGCAGAAGGAAGCAGACCCTTACATAAAATGCATGCTGAAGTCGGATGCACTGGGCCGACAGGCGCAAAATAAAAACCACAGTGCAACGCACACTGCCTTGGGGATTAGAGAAATTAAGAAGAACGAACAAAAAAATCGTTGGAGAAAATTTATAGCCAAGTGTGGTGAATATTTTGAAAAATATTATTTGTAAGACAAGACATTGCTCTATCAAATGTGTTATTGTGCTCTTTTTTTGACCTGTTATGGTTTTCATGGAATAAAATAGGCATTGCTTTCGGAGCGCCATTTGTATAATACAGGTCAGTAGAGCGATTGTAATGATATAATAAAGTAAGATCAGTCAGTAGAAAAATTATGATAATGTAATACTTAAGTAAGGGAAGGCGTGTTTGCTGTTTCAAACACACTCTACAATAGATTCTTAGGGACGCGTTTATCAGGCATGGAAACAAAATGCCCTGTTCATCCAATTTGAGTTCTCTGCAGCATCATATGGATGTATGAACTGCAGGGGTCAACGATTCATAGCTGACTGCTAGCGTCAGGGCCAGCGAACCAGAGCTGTCAAGACCCTTCTACACCTCCACTCGGTGATCCTGGATAACAGGCTGCAGCAGGGCAGACTGGCTAAGGAGAAGGGATCGAAGAGGGAATGCTAACCCGTTACTAAAAAAAATGCTTGCTGAAGTCAGATGTGTTGGACTGAAAGGTGCAAATATCGCAGTCAAGCTGTAAACTACGACACAACGCATTCCCTTCTCTGGACTACATTCTGCTACTTAAGCCCTTTCAGCGTTTGTTAGCAGGAGATTAAAAACTAATGAAACCAAGCCAAGCCATATGTCTGAGAGCTTCGTCCTGTTGAGAATTTCAGAAATGGGCACTCTATCCTCTCAGCTGATCCTGAGCAAAATGCAGAGATAGCTCATGAGAAAATGGTTGAGTTTTCTGACATTTCTGCTATAGAATGCCTATGTTTTCCCTAGTGTATGAAAGGGTGATTAGCCCCACTGCTCAATAGACCTTGATTTTTTTTATGGCAACACATGATTCCTTGCCAGTTCTACATATTTGCTTGTCTTCCAAAAGCAGGACTTGCCTTGGCAATCCTGTTGTGGACCTTGGAGACGATATTCGCTTCTCTGTTCATGGGAAAATCATAAGTTTTCTCTCACAAATGGTCAGATTTGACATCACTCCAGACAATGGCAGCTCCACAACTTTGCAGTGACAGTTTTTCTTCCTATACTTGGCTGCATTAAGGTATTGTGAGCTCTGGACACAGCGGAAATAGAAGCCCGTAGGTTTCTATGCCTTGTCCATAGACATCGGCTGATCTATATAAGCGATGACGAAGCTGATGCTATTATTAACTGTAACATGTAAGCCTATTTGACATCTATATAACAACTTATGTTGTGTACTATTTAATTCGTTAACCTGCTGTACAACTGCAACATAAATAAACTAAATGAATTGAGTCTCTTTCTAGGTTAACCATTACTGAACCATTGACAAAAAAACAACAACCTGGGGCATTATTTCTGTATACTCATCAGTGTATTTGTTGTGTTAACACTGATTTTGCTATAGAAACAGCTAAATCTGAAAGAGACTACTTCCACCGGCTATGATAACAAAACAATGGTCATTTTGACTTTAGACAATTTGTAAACAATTTGTTTCTGTTTTACATGGATTTGGAAAGTTATCCCATTATTAAGGGGGATAAAGTTAAGTTGTTGCAGCTGACTTTTTTGAGGTAGTTCGGTTTAGTTTGTTTGTAGATGAAAATAACAGATATGCTGATCTAGTTAAGAACACTATCAGGGATTGACAAGCCATATGGTGTACCCAAAAATTGGTGTCTAAATGTTTGTGACATAATAAAAATAAAATGGAAACAAGTAGGTTAAGTATGTGTTATCCATATGCATGGTCGAGAATACAAAGTTAAACTACCATATTGTCACAATGATGACAAATAATTTCTGCCTATCTTCCCTGCAAAAAGGTTTTCACTATATCATTGCAGGTCAGCTGTCGAAGAATGTCCCGAATACTGCACAACATAGCTAGATCAATCACATATACATTTTAATCGGTTTCAGTGTTGAAAACTATTTTTTTTTATAGAGCAGTTAGTGAGCATAAGTGTCAAAAACAAGCACAACATGACCTTGATATTTGAATATGCTCTTTGAATCTTGTCCTCAAATCTGACTCCGTACATAACACTGATAGTCGAAATATGAAGTTATTATGCTGCTGATATTTGTAGTACCAGAATCTCTGGCACATAGGTTATCTTTAAAAGCCCTGCTGAAGACGGTGCAAATATTGCAGTCAAACTGTAAACTAGCGACACAACGCATTCCGCTCTTGGGACTACACCCTGCTGCTTGCAAAGCCCTGTTCAGGGCTTGGTATCAGGAGATTGAGAACGAACGCAGAAGAAGATCTTTAAAAGCGGAAAATTAACAATTAAATCATTCTGCATGCCCTGCTGATATTTGTCGATAAGTTTATGTAAATAGTTTTGACATTCTTTGTTCAACTGGATCAGAAATGAACAGACTAAGGTACCACCTATTCAATAAACTGAAGATAGGTGGCACTGACGAATGCACTTGTGGTACCGGGAATATGACCGCTGAACATCTGGTGCAAAATTGCCAGACATACGAGGACCAGAGAAAGCACATGTGGCCATCACCAGTGGCAACACTAGACAAGCTCTATGGCAGTGTCGACAGCCTCAGGATAACCACTGCTTTTTAAAAAAAAGTACAGGTTGACGTCTGACAGCGTACGAAGAAGAAGGATCAGAAATGCAAATAAATCTGACGTTGTCTTAAAGATATTTAATCTAGTGTTGAAATGGCAGAGTAAGGCATCAGCAATAGGAAGAAATGTTGATATATGAAACTTTGTCGCTTGCAATCAGTGTTTCTGTGACATATTGTGCAGATCCATCTATCTGTTGCGTTGAAATTATTTGTGATTTTTGTTCTGCTTAATAGTCAGTTTCTGGCAGTTGCTGTTTTGGTTTATTTTAGTATTTAGCAAACTGTGTGCGAAGAAAAGCGACCACAATTTTTGCTGCCTTCATAATGCTTTACTGACAACATAAAAATTATTAATTTATCTACATAGCCTTATTTACAGCCTGAAGATATTTCTTCTCTATCCCAAACTTTACCCAGTAATTTTATAATAACTCTATTGAAGTGTTGATGTCTAGACACCATCTGTGTCAGTGGATCTTTCAGTAGCAAAATAGCTTTCTTCGATTCCTTTCTAATCGGCTTCGTACAATTAACCTGGATTTCCAAATCAACTGATTTAATGTCTGAGGGATCTTGTGGAACTGGTCTATAATGGTACATTAAAATATTCTGCCCATCTCGTCATTTGCTCTTTCATGTTGCTAAGCAAATTTCTAAACTGTTTAATAGATTCATTTACTTGCTTATATTTTCATGTCAGTTTTATTGTGCTGTTGTACAGGTTTTTCACATTTCCTTTTGTTCACAACCAAATGCAAAATAAAATAAATGTTGTTGAATGTCCACGATGAGTAAGTTTATTTCTTGTGCTTCCTGAAAAAAGGCTAACCAGGTGAGGGATCGACGCAGTCCCCGTAATAGTGAGCGACACACAGCTGTAAAAAGGTTTAAATGTTTCTCTTTCTTCTGTCAAACCCTTATTGACATAATTTAGTACACATAATTGACACAGTTGTATGCGTTTTCCAGCTCGAGTGCCACAGCGACTGTTTCTTGCTTTGACTGAAAACCCTCATACGCGAAAGTTCCAGCGTTACCCCAGGTCTCCTTCGCTGTTCTGTAGCTGTCCAGCGTATCATATAGGATGTGCTACCGTTATAGGTAGGCTATTATTTTTCTGACCACTATCCTCTCTAGCTATTTGCCATATACATTTTGTATGGTGATTATTTGGTAGCTGCTGAGAAGGGTAGAGTCCTTACCAGGTTTAGGTAACCACAGGTACGCGCAGCAAATATAACGAGGTTGAGGAGCATTGTCATAAAGCAATCTATGGAGGAGCAGATACCTCTATATATGAACTTTATAAATTTTGAAAAGGCATTTGATCGAACAGCAATTTGGATAATACTGAAGCATTATAGAATACCAGACGAGCTGCAGCGGTGGCCAAACCATAGTTGCTTTCTAGCGTCAGGGCCTGCGAACCAGAGATGCCAAGACCCTTCTACAACTCCACGCGGTATTCCTGCACAACAGGCTGTAAAAAGAGCAGACTGGCTAAGGAGAATGGATCGAACAGAGAAGGCAACCCGGTACTCAGAAATGCCTGCTGAAGTCGAATCGAAAGGTGCAAATATCGCACTCAAGCTGTAAACTACGACACAACGCATTATGTTCTCCGGGCTACAGCCTGCTACTTACAAAGCCCTTTTCGGGGCATTGTAGTTGGAGATCGAGAGCGACTGAAGAAGAATACTAAACACATTTATAAGGATTATGTATACAAGATTTCTATGAAGAGGCGACATGTAGAATAATCTACAAAGGCAAAATGTCAGACCGATTTACAGTTCAGACTGGGGTCAGACAATCTTTCTCATAGCTATGGGCTGAGTGATGCGAGGGTAGCAAAACAGGATTGCAGTGGACATTTCATAGGCAACGGGAAGACTTCGATTAGGCAGATGCTATATGTATGATGTCCATAAGCAGTAGGACATACAAGTAAATATTCAAAGAATAACATATGAAGCAGCAAAGGTGTGATTGCAGATTAGTGTGAACAAAACAAAGAAAATGAGAATAAACAACAAACAAAGAGACCCCATAATGATAAATGGGCAAATCATTGAGGAAGTGCAAAGTTTTACCTATCTGGGAAGTAACATTGTAAAAGATGGTGGAACAAACCGATATGTGTGAGGATCAATAAGGCTAGATTTGCTTTAAACTCTTTCCCCCAATATGGAACTAGGCAGCATCCTCTACGGAGAAGAAGATTAACCTGTTTAACACAAATGTAAAGTCTGTCCTGCTAAATGGCTCTGAGGCAGAGCATGTGGCTAGGTGCATCATATTCAGACTCCACACTTTCATTAACAAATGTCTTCGTCGTATACTGCGTGTTAGATGGTCAGAACACAGATATGTGGGGAAAAACACGACAACAAATTCAGCGGGAAATTGAGAAGGTAAAGTGAGGATGATTGGGCACAATTTCAGAAAGAAGCCGGACAACATAATCAGACACACGCTTGATTGAAACCAACAGGGAAAGAAACGAGTATGAAGATCAAGAAACACATGGAGGTAAACAGTTTAAGAGGACGTCAGTCAGATCAATCGGAGTCTCATGGGCAGAACTCCAGAAGATGGTACATAATAGGAACAGATGGAAGCATCTGTTGTGGCCCTATGTTACAAGGGGTACCAGACGGGAAAATGATGATGAAAGGTTATAACATTATACAAACAAAGAGGTGCTAGAAGTGACTGCAAGAACTATCGAGGCGCCACTCTGCTCAGTGTTGTAGCCAAAGACTTTGCCATCATTTTCTTACTACGGTTACAAAAATTGGATAAGATTGTAAATTCGGAGCCGCAGTGTGGGTCTGGGAGATAAACGATCAACATTTTAAATTTCTCTTCTGTAGCTTCAGGAAATGTCACGTGAGCAGAATTAACTTTTTACATCGCCTTCATTGACCCGACAAAGGCATTTAATTTGGTATTTCTTCTTCTTCTTCTTCTTCGTTCGTTCTCAATCTCCCACTACCAAACCCTGAAAGGGCTTAAGTAGCAGAATGTAGACCAAAGAACGGAATGCGTTGTGTCGTAGTTTACAGCTTGGCTGCGATATTTGCACCTTTCGGTCCAACACATCCGACTTCAGCAAGTATTTTTTGAGTACCGGGTTAGCATTCCCTCTTCGATCCCTTCTCCTTAGCCAGTTTGCCCTGCTACAGCCTGTTATCCAGGATCACCAGGTGGAGGTGTAGAAGGGTCTTGGCAGCTATGGTTCGCTGGTCCTGACGCTAGCAGTCAGCTATGGGTCGCTGACCACTGCAGCATCTTGATCCCAATTTGGTATTTGATTAGCATGAATAGACTTTTCAAAATCATCTCTAAAATAGTTCCTGAGGCCATGAAATGACCAGTCCAATTTGATGGTAGTAGATTACAATAATTTAATATTCGCAGGAGTATTAAGCAGGGCTGCGTCCTGGTCCCGACACTATTCCAAATCTTCTTTGCTCTGCTACTGAATCATGCATTTGGTATCACATTGGCACGGATGGTCGGCGGTTTAACCTTGCAAGGTTGAAAGCAAAAACAAAGATCATGGAGGACACCATCGGGGACTTGATTTTCGCTGATGACTCGGCAATTTTTACCCACAGTCAGCCGGAACGTCAGAACTTGATAGATCTCTTCTCCCAGACGTTCACAAATTTTGGGTATCAGAATCAGTGCAAAATAAATGTGATGGAACAAGAAGTAGGTGCCACACCAACTCTTGACATAAATAATTATGCATTGGGTGTTGCGTACCAATTCACATACTTTGGGTTCTTCAATTCACATATTTGGGGTCCGTCATCAACGACAAGCTCGCTCTAGACCCAGAAATAGACAGTCGCATTGGCAAAGCGGATGCCACGCGTACTTCTATCACTGCGCGTGATTGGGAAAACCAGAAACTTACAATTTAAACTAAGGCCATGATTTGCAGTGCGTGACGTCAGAACGATCCTATAATGTAGAGGACCTTGAGCAACCTATGCCAAACAAGAGCACATGCATAACACCTTCCTTCTACGGCACTTGCGATGAATTATTGAGATTACATAGAGGGACAGAAAGACACACACAGAGGTGCACTTTTGCACCGGCCTCCCAAGCACGTAACTCTCGTTAGGCAGCGTAGACTACGATGGCTTGATCATGTTCGTTGCATGAACGATGTTCGCTTTCCGGACAAAGATAATTTTTGTATATAGTTGGTAGATGGCAAAAGATGTGTGCACGCGTGACATAAATGCGCTGGACGTGAATCTGACATCCTGGTAAGAAAAAGCTGCAGACCGATCCAAGTGGAGATGTACTCTAAAGAGTAGCACTTGCAATACGAAGAAATGAAACTACAACGTCTTAATGTAAAAACAACCTCAACATTCAGTAGACAGTTACTACTCCAAGGTACATGACTGAAAGGGGCTACTACTACTGCTACTACTACTACTACTATGGGGATCACAGTGCTAATCCCCACCTCGTTAGTCAGACTGCCATGAAGCAAACTGTCTCCAGGGAGAACTGCTATGAAGTGAGAAAGGGTCTTTGATCAGTATGTTTCGCCTGACCTAATAACATAGTCTGACCAGTATGTTTTGCTTGAACGAAAGTTAGCATCATTTCCTCTACTTCATGATAATGTGTTGCCAAATGACAACGCAAATCCATTTTACTTTTTATTTTCATTATTCACACGACTGAAAATTTTCAAATTTCACCTCTCTCTCGAAATAGGAGATATATGATTTCTACTGCTGAGACTGTAGTAAAAATAAAACAATGCAAATTGCTAGTCTGCTATCGGTAAACCGGTTTCTGTTGGAAGCTGCACGTTCATTTAGCAACATCGACTGATCGAGTTAGTTCGCTATATTATCTGATAAGAAAATGTCCGCAGTATCAGAAAAGGTATGTCATTTCTTTGACATTTAATTAAGATGTTGCAATAGTAATAATATATATTATTATAATTTAAATTATATTATTTTACTAGACTTTTAGGCCACTAACCCACTTAGACTGAGACTGAGAGCGTGTGGGGCTATGGCCAAGAGGTGGTGAGCTTGGCTTACAAACCCAACGGTAGCGTACCAGGTACAAATGACGTCACGTTCAATTATGTATGACTAGGTTAACGTGGGTTTTTTCAATTCATCATATGACCAGTTTCCAAGTCGACTCAGCTGTAAATTATAATATAGAAGTCTAGTACTAAAGACTAAAGTACTATATTTAATATTACATTTACTTGATTTACTATTGTATTAATTAGTATTAGAACTAAGTGTATATTTAATATTTCTATTACTATTGTAAAGTTATAAATTTTTATTTAGTTTGTTTTCTGGTTCGCCTTATTTATCTAATCCCCAAGGCGGTGTGTGTTGCACTGTGATTTTTATTTTGCTCCTGTCGGCCCAGTGCATCCGACTTTAGCATGCATTTTATGTAAGGATCTGCTTCCTCCTGTATTTTCTAAGAGTTTGCTTCCCTTGGGCAACGGCCGGTGCTGTGATGGGGATCGGCCCAACACATTCGGATTGTGAGCCGTGCCACTTAATCACTAGCCCATGCCATCCCCCTACATTAGTAATTATTAGTAGCCCCTTTCCAGCCAAGGCTGCCTATAGATATAATCAATAGTCTAATGATACGTCATACAATGTTGGAGTAATAACTTTCTTCTGAGTTTTGCTTTTCCTTGTGCGTTGTCTTTTCACTTTTCTGTGTTACAAGAACTTATTTTCGCCTAGTCTGAGGTGTCTCTTCAGGCTTCACCTCCATTTGGCTTGGTCTACAATGTCTTCCCAAGATGTCAGATCCATATCCAATGCCTTCATGTTTCGCTTTACTGTCCATACTTAGTCCATAGAGAATATCATTGGCGACGAATGTGGCCAAGTCCAAGGAAAGTGTACATAAATGACGACACAGGCATGGGCTAGGCGCCTTGGGCTGGGTCTTAGCTATAAGTGTGGGGTTTTCCTAGAAATGTTGTGACACTGGAAAATGTAGCAGCAGTTTTGCCAAAATGATTGTCGATTTCAGGGTCTAGGGAGAGCTTATTGTTAATGAATCACCCCAGGTAAATGGACTGCTGCCAATTTGTAACTGTCGAGGATAATGATTTGGTTGGCATCTACATCTTGTTTCAGAATATTCGTTTTATTCAGGCATATTGTGAGCCAGAAATCTATGCACTTTTGGGAAAATGAGCTATCGAGCTCTGGAGTTTCTGCTGTCTGAATGATAATTGCAGCAAATAACAAGTCCCTGACAGAAACTTTCCTGATCTTGGTTTTTGTCTTAAGCCTAACAAACCCATCCAATCTAGTGTGAAGACAAATCCCTTCTGTTAGATGACCAAATGTGTGCTTCAGCAGCAGTGCAAAGACAATTCTGAATAGTGTTGGGGCCAGGACGCAGTCTTGTTTAACACTACTGTGAATAGAGAATGGTTGTGATGCATTACTGCCAAATTGGACTGCTCCTTTCATATCCTCATGGAATGATACCATTAGCTTCAGCAGTTTGTTAGGTCAGCCTATTTTTTTAGAAAATTTTGAAGAATTCACGCTCTCCAACCAAATCAAATGCCTTTGTTAGGTGGATGAAAATGAAATAATAAAAAGGCTTGTTCTGCTCACGTGACTTTTCTTATAGCTTCCGAAGAGAGATCATGTCGGTCATTGATCTTTCATGGTGGAATCTGCACTGTGGCTCTGGGTATATGCTCAGCCAGTTTGAGTAGCCTCAGTAAGATCACTCTGGCAAAGTCTTTGCCAACAATACTGAACACTGAGATACCTCTATCATTATTAGTCACTTCTGTCTCCTTTGTTTTAGTGTAATAAAATTCTTTCTAACTCTCACGTAGCAAAATATGCAGTGGTTTCAAGAGTGCATCTTTACAGTGTCTGATTAGGTCAGGTGGGATCCAGTTGCTGCCTGCTACTCTGCTCAGGGGCAAGTTGTCAATAGCTTCTTCTTCGTTCATCCTCAGATCAAGGTTCCGGTTTCTCTTTTGCTCAGGGTCAAGTTGTCAATAGCTTCTTCTTCCTTCTTCTTCGTTCATCCTCAGATCAAGGTTCCGGTTTCTCTTACAAAGGACACCGTTGTTTGTAAGGCTGTTTCATCTCCATACAGCTTTTGTCTCATATCTGTCTCACGAGGCCAGTATTGATCTCTCTTTTCCTCCGTGAGCGTGCAGCTTTGCAGGATGTGTTCCACGGTCATGATATGCTGCCCACATGGGCACCTGTCATCTGTCCCAATCCTCATTTTGTTGTAAAGATGAACCTTGAGTCTGTTATGCCCAGTTCTCAGTCTGAAGATGTCAATATCTTTACTGAGATGGTTAGCATTCAACAACATCAAGGGCTGTGGGTGTGACTTTACTGTCAAGTGAGTAGAGCTCATAGTAGTGCTGAAACCATTGCTTCATCTGCTTTCCTTTGTCAGTTATTTCCTCACCAGTGCTGGATTTGAGCTGTGCTGGCTTTTTGTGTACAGGGCCAATGAGGTTGGAGGAAAATTTGAAGTTTGTGCTCTGTCATCAGCACTTTCAGCTCTAGAATGCAAAAAAACTAAGTGGCTATTGGTTGATGACCCAAACACTTTGTTTTCATTTACTACAAGTAGTATTTAATTATATCACCAGCGTCATCACTGACCAAGTAAAGTTTTCCAGGTGGTACTTAGTTATATCAGCAGGAAAACAAAGATGGATGTATACCGCCCGACCTATATGCCTGTCCTGACATGGATGTGAGTCATGGGTAATGACCACAGTCCAAAAAAAGGCTACAAACTTCAGAAATGGGATATCTAAGAAAGGTGACGAAAAGGGACAAGATCCGTAATCAGACAATACGTAACAATTTTGAAGCCCAATCCCTGCAGACACGAGTGGAGCAGTCCCAACTGCAGTTGTTTGGCCATGTCTGTAGAGTTGATGAAAATCGGATACCAAGGCGGTCATGGGAGGCAACCAAAAGTCATGAATGCTGGCTTCCAGGATGTCCCAAAGTACGTTGGGAAGACACCATATGACAATTCCTAAGTGACCGGGGGGGGGGGGGGGACTGGATTGGAAAGAGGCCAGGAGAAAGATGACGGATAGAAGAGTATGGTGTTTGCTTTGGCAAACCTCTACACTCTATGGTAGAAGAGCAGCGACTAAGTACTTAGTTATATCATTGTTATCACTGACCAAATCATGTACTACAAGCGGTATTTAGTTAATCACCATCCTTCCTTTGAGGGGGGGGGGGGCACTCTATTAGGGACATGAGGCCACCACAACAGCTGACCTCCTATAGCTAGCCTGCATCAAAGTATTTATGTGCTATTGACAATGGCAGTCTGTGTAGCACTTTGTTTTACAAGATGTTCCATGCATTCAGTGATATAACAGTTTTGTGGATTTTCCTTTCCATTTCAGTGGTGGTATAGATTTCAGCTAGAACAATTTTCGGTGGTCAGTTCCAGTAATTCTGTTAGGACAGATTTTTATCGTAACAATGCTTTCATTAAAATAAATTCTTTCTTTGCACATTAGGAATTTACAAATGCTGCAGAAGCTGTGAAAGCACTAGCTAAAGCACCTAGTGATAGTGATAAGCTGATAGTTTACGGTCTTTACAAACAAGCAACAGTTGGGGACTGTAATACAGGTAAGTTAAGGACCAATCATTCTTTGTTTAGTATGTACAACTCTTCTGACAGGAAGTTAAATAGATTAATGCTGCTAGTACAAAGTGTTAATTTGGCCTGTTCAACTTGAGTAAAGTTAAAAAAAAACTATCATACATAATATCTCAATTTTTAAACGTGAGATTATTTTTTGAAGAAACGAAGAAGACAGTTAGGACAATTCTGTACACAATTTTGTAAGCATATTAATTATTTCAGTGGCATAGAATGGATTTGTTTATTGTAAGTTGGCATTGTCCTTAAAGGGGATGAAAGAATAGTAATACTATACCAGGCATGTCGTAAAAGGTGACTGATGAGGGTTGAACAGAGGGGCCAAGCTACCCAATCTTGTAGAAATTGTAAGCCATAGGAAACAGAAAAGAAGACCTCTACATCCTATGGTAGAAAAGGAGTGACTAAGGAATGGGTTTTTTCATAAGGAAAATGGACATATATACACCATTTGTCTATCTAACGGATAATAGTCTATGATCAGCAGTGACAAGAAAGGATAACAGCCACTCTTAGCTGTTGCGCAATATAATATACAGTTTTTGAGCAAGGGGCAGTCTCAGCGTCTGTTCCTGTGAGCCGTTTTTGACTCTTTATTGAGAGATTGATTTTAGACGCACGTAGGCTGAAAAAACACATCTACCTGTTCAAGCTTTCTGAAATATTTGAGAAGTTTAATCGGTTTTTGTGAAATCTGCATTAGAATACACTGCTACAGGTTGCATGTCTTACATAAGGGACATAATTAATGTAGATTGTGGGTTAAAATTAGGGATGAATGATCTCTATTGATGAAGATGTCTGTTGAGAATGCATCCCCTCACCATACACATTGTTGTCTATACCAGCTTGTCTAGATGTCATGAAAGTTTGTTGCTTTCTAAGACAGTGAAGGTTCACTAGTCAGCCACTTGAAATAACTACAGCCATTTGAAATAACTACAAGCAATAAACAATCCATCAATATTTAAAAAAAAAATATAGTTAAAGCAGCTAAAATGTGTTTATTAAATGCAAAAAACAGTGATAGATGGAAGAACAATAATAATTGACCAATAAAAAACAGAGCAACTCAACCATTACTTTGCTTCTGTGAAAAGAACAGGAAAACTTTCTGAGTTGGACAAGGAATGTCTGTGCCACTTGAAACGTCAAGAGAAGATCCCAATTGCTAGTGCCTCCATATTTGAAGTTGCTTTAGTATGCAAGGTCTGAAGAAATTAAAACCTAGAAAGTCTTCTGGGTCAGACAAGATACATATGGTAGTGAAATTCTAACTCATATGGATTCATTAGGGAAAGAAACAGTCCCCAAGGTAATCAACATTTAGATAAAATTCAAGAATGGTCTGTAAGTTGGCAAATGGAGTTTAATGTAGATAAATGCACAGTTATCCACATCGGTAGATCCAATTTGGAACATAATCACAGAATGGGCGAGAACAATATTAGAAAGATAGATAAGGAAAAGACCTAGGGAATATAATAGATCATACAGGTAAGGTGAGTGAGCAAGTTCAGGTAGCAGTGAAAAAGGCAAATGCAATATTAGGCATGATAAAAACAAATATTAAACATAGAAGCAAGGAAGTGATAGTCAAACTGTATAAAGCATTATTTAGATCTAGATTGGAGTACTGTATACAGGTGTGGAGTCCTTATCATAGAGGGGATATAAACATGCTGGAAAGAATATAAAAAAAGAGCGACAAAGCTGATAGTGGGATTACAGTTATGAGGAAAAACTCAGAAAAACCGGCCTACAGTGTCTAGAAAAGAGAAGAATTCGTGGTGACTTAATACAGGTTTATAAGATGATCAGAGGAATGGATAAATTAGACTGTAACAAGTTTTTCAAAATACAACCACCCACAAGAACAAGAGGGCATAGCTACAAATTACTCTAAAGAGAGGTCCAGATTAGATATTAGGAAATATTTTTTTAGTCAGAGAGACAGGGTTAGGAAAGAGCTTCTTTCTCTGAGGCCAGATGAATAGAACACTCTGTTTGAAGCTATAAAGCAGCTCACAAACACTTGCAGATACCACCACATAACATTGGGCCAAAGGGCAGAGTCCCACAGGCTGGATCAATAACCAACCAAGCAATAAAGCAAATAATGTGAGCATATGTTTTCATTACATCTTTCCTAATAGTGGAGCAGATGTCAACTAAAATATGCAGGGAAATGCTAGATATTCATCACAGGCTGGCCAAAATAATGTAAACAACATTTTTGTATTGTTCATTACTGTGAAGAATTTAGCAGTAACACATACTATATTACTTTGTAAATGTAAAATGCTATGTATAGTATAAGGAAAACAAGTCTCTAATAATCTGCATCAATGTTATGAAGAGCTCCTGCACAACCAACACTCAGAAAGGGAAATGTTGACTAACTTTAAAAGCCTTGGTCTAGGAAATGATTGAAGACAAATACAACCCCAAAGAATAGACGCACGTTTACAAAAATGGATCTGCAGAGACAACAATGGAGAAAGAAGCTTATATATAAGATACACCAATGGACAGATAGTCCACAAGGCTTTCTCAACAGGGAAAATTTAATTTTAGAGCAGAATCTAAGCACTGAGAATCCTTAACCATACTCAATGAGCAAACACCAGTCAAGATTGTTCTTAACTGGCTGCAGATCCTAACTAGAATCATTACACATCACCAGAAATAAATACATACTTTCGGAAATAAGAACTGAGCTAAACATTATCCATAGAACTTTGGCGGTTTTCCTCCAATGGGCTCCTCCTACTGTGGGATTACTGGGAACAATAGATCCGTTGCCCTAACCAGAGCTGTTAACAATATTGAGCAATCCGTCCAAACAGTGCCATACCGACAGGCCAAAACTATCGTTCACAGCCATTACAACAACCTTTGGAAGGAATAAGATGAATGTGAACAAAATTAATGACCAACAACACAGAGGGCTTCAACAGTAGGATAAAAGCTAATGGCCAGGAACTCAAAGCGGTTGACTGTTTTAAATATCTGAGTTCAATTGTCAGTGATGAAGGATCAAAATGTGAGATGTTGGTCTGAAAAGCGGCGCTTGCACGGCTTAACAAAATCTAGCAAGATAAGTGGTTAGCACTATGCATGAAAATCATATTAATGCGTACACCGGTCTTGTCAATATTCCTCTATGCTTGTGAGACATGGACAATTACAGCTGACCTTCAGCGAAGGATACAGGCCTTGGAGATGAGATGTTTCAGAAGACTTTTAAACGTCACGTAGAAAGATCGAGTTACAAATGAGGAAATACGAGATAGAATTACAACAGCGATAGGGCCTTTTGAAGACCTCTTGGCAACTGCCAAAAGAAGGAAACTCGCTTGGTGCGGTCACATATCGAGATCAAATGGTCTTGCAAATACGATCCTCTACGAAAAGGTGCAAGGCAGACGGTGAAGAAGCCGGGCCATAAAAAGGTGGGAGGACAACATAAAAGAATGGACCAATCTCTGATCAGAAGAGGCACAGGCAACGGCTGCTGATAGAGAAGGATTGCGTGGGGTTGTGAGGATGTCTTCATGTGTGCCCTAACAACCTCACTGGTTACGGGATGACCTGACCTGAACGATAGACCTGACCCAATCCACAAACTCTAAAGACACCAATAAACTACCGGGTCCTGTCTGAAAAAAGAACACTGTAGACTATTAGGTCACCTCTACCAACTCAGGATATCCTATGCAAGCGAGTGTCCATGTGGAACCAGATTCCATACCCTGAACATGTCCTACAAGACTGTCCAGCCCACAAAGAACTATGACGTTAAACCTGGACAGAGGGAGCAGAGCTGAGACAGAAGCTACCGCCCAGACCTAGAAAAGACTGAACTTTGTCCTGGTGACGGGACTGCATATCTAGCATGACCAAATACCTGAACGTAAAAGAAAGGAAATGGTGCTTATTGAAACAACATAACTAGGTGATATTTTTATAGCTTTTTATTTGCTGCTTATGCAACAAGCATAATTTGATGAGACACAGAATGTTTGGTCTATGCTCCAAAATATTGGGCTCCAGAATTCACATGAACGATTCTGTAATCTATTTTCTCTGCTTCGTGATTATTCAGAGCTTTCCATATTTCTCATTTGCAGTAACTATTATATTTAATTTTCACCAGAGAGACCAGGAGGGGCCTTTGATTTGGTAGGGAAAGCAAAATGGGATGCTTGGAATGCTGTAAAAGGTATAGATTTGTAATACATTTGTCATAACATTGGAGTTCCTTGTGTCAAAATTAACTTGTACTTTTGTCACTTATTGATACATACATACATTATCAAATTTCTGCATTTGAGAGCAACTAAGTGTATCAGTGGACATGCTAGAGAATAAGATGCTCAGGGTGCAAGTGCTTGATATTAGATAGATAGGCTCGAAGAGCCATAAAGCAAATAAAGGTTTTTCAATAATTTGCTATCTGAACCTTCTACCTTGGCTGGCAGGGATCATGCGCTTTACATACCGGTATATATTTATTATTATTCTTTATGTGGCAAGCCAACTGGGGTAGATCATCATATCTGTCCACATCTTCCTGTGGTAATAATAATTTGATCAGTTCTGTTGTTGGCTTTCTCCCAGGCCATGATGTTCAACTATCCACTGTAAATTTTATTTTTCTGTGGTCCTTTTATCTCATTTTCCTGCAGTTTTGTCATTATTGTGGGGAGGAACTTATTTTTACCACCATTGACAAATATTTGTTACAAAGTGTATCTTTTTATTTTCTCAAATTTGCTAATGCTATTCTGTCCTTTTTCTCTTAGCTTCATCTCCAATGTTGTATTATGACCAAATTATATACAATTCTCTTAACTTAACATTTTTATACTGGTTTAGAAGACTTATCAGAGTCTGTATACAACCAGTTACATTTGCATTACCCTGCTCTAAAAGCTATGCGCATCCAATCTATTCTTAAATGCTTTAACTGTCCCTGCCTCCACTACCTCATGGGGCAGTGCATTCACCACTCTCTGATTAAAAAAATATTTCCTAATATCCAATCTGGACCTTCCTTTAGTTAATTTGTATCTGAGCCCTCTTGTTCTTGTGGGTGGTTGTATTTTGAAAAACTTGTAATAGTCTAATCCTTTCCTGTGATTATCTTATAAACCTGTATTAAGTCATCTCAAATTCTTCTCTTTTCTAGACACTGTAGACTGGTTTTTCAGTCTTTCCTCATAACTATAATTCTGTAATCCCACTATCAGCTTTGTCGCTCTTCTTTGTATCCTTTTCAATGTTTATATCTCCTCTCTGATAAGGACTCCACACCTGTATACAGTGCTCAAATCTAGCTCTAACCAATGCTTTATACAGTTTGACAATCACTTCCTTGCTCCTATGTTTAATGTTTCTTTTTTATCATACCTAACATTGCATTTGCTATTTTCACTGCTACCTGGACTTGCTCACTCACCTTACCCGTGTGCTCTATTATAACCCCTAGGTCCCTTTCCTTATCTATCTTTCTAATATTGTTCTCGCCCATTCTGTAATTGTGTTCCATATTGTATCTATCCATGTGGATGACTGTACATTTATCTATATTAAACTCTATTTGCCATCTCACAGACCAGTCTCAAGTTTTATTTAAATCCGATCTCAATATATTCCACTTCTGCAATAGATGAAGTTTTGTGTCGTCCGCAAACTTTTCAATCTTAATTCTATGATATTTTATGTCTTGTGTTTCCATTGGTTTTGTCTCTGCTGTCCTTTATTTGTGAGCTACGTATTCAATTTTTATGCTGTTTACAAATAATAAAAGATTTGCATAATATTAAGTTCACAGGGTAAAATGTTTAGACAAACGGATTGAATTAAGTAACTGCTGCTGCTGGTTGGAAGAAGAGAAAGAATGTTTTGAATAAATTGTACAATTTAAACATCTCATTAAATGTTGACCCATATAACAAGGAGAGAAGACTTGTACCAGACCGCAGCCACACTGTTAACCCCAAATATACTAATTATAACCATGACACACCTTTTTGTTAAGACAACCTTTTATATTTTCTATATAACACATCGACACTAAACATTTCAGAACAAGATCGCTGTGAACAATATTTTAATCTTCATATCAAGCTCTACTTCCATGTATATGTCTCATTCATATAAACTCTACTTCCATGTATATGTCTCATTCATATAAGCTCTACTTCCATGTATATGTCTCATTCATATAAACTCTACTTCCATGTATATGTCTCATTCATATAAACTCTACTTCCATGTATATGTCTCATTCATATAAACTCTACTTCCATGTATATGCCTCATTCATATAAACTCTACTTCCATGTATATGCCTCATTCATATAAACTCTACTTCCATGTATATGCCTCATTCATATAAGCGCAGAGTTCTAATGATGTCCTCTGACTTTACTGTCTTCTGCCTAATCTAATATTTGGTTTTTCGTGCACTGGTATTATACTGGACTAAATACCCCAGATTGGTCAGCATCCCGCTACCACTAGATACATGTGCTGACTCTGTTCTTATTACTACCCTATCTACACACATTTTGTTTTCTATTTGTTGGAATGAAAAAGAGGGTCGACTGAATCGTTAAAGATCCTGGAGTGTTTCTGTAAAACCTTTATTTGCAATGGTACGATTTGCTCTCTCTCCTTTTCATTGAGTTTGTATGTAAAGATAATGAAGTACTTTTGAGTGCTGTGTCTCTCTCTCCTTTTCATTGAGTTTGTATGTAAAGATAATGAAGTACTTTTGAGTGCTGTGTCTCTCTCTCCTTTTCATTGAGTTTGTATGTAAAGATAATGAAGTACTTTTGAGTGCTGTGTCCTGATAACTCTTCCAGTACAGCAATTATCTAGTTGAACTTTATTCAAAAATGGAATGAATCTCTCTCTCCTTTTTGTTGAGATTATTTCTAGATTCTTGATGCATGATCAAATTGCAATGAAGAACTGAATATTTATCTGGTTTTCCATCACCTTCACATCATTCAAGTCTTGTCAAATCTGCATGTCCCTGTCACTCTGCCTCTTTGACCTGTTCTCTTTCCGCTAACTCGCAGAATTATTAATTTTCACCGGCACTTCTGCTTCTTCTGACCAATTGTAGCCTCAGCTACCAAGACAAAGGTGTCATCTGAGTAGGTTAAGCTGGTCGAATTCTGTTCATGGTTTTTCTTTCTCCTCGAGGACCAGTAATGCATTATCTATTCAGCCCTTGACCTGAATAGCATATTCTTAAATGTGGGAATCTTTTAACAAGGATCGATCTTTGCAGTTCTGAAACTGATGGTTGCTATGTTTGGATCCTATCTCGTATGTCGGAATCTGTTAACACTCTTCAATACATGGCTTAGTGCTTTCTACCATTCACACAGACCAAGTCCCTGCTGAAAGTATAGTGGACTTCTAGGTTGGAAAGAATGTGCTTGAAACACAACCTTGTTTATGGCACAGACATAAAAGAGTGAATAACTTGTTTTTCTGGGGATCGTAAGAAGAATAATAAAAACAGGTTTACCTAACAACAAGCTGCCATCTTGGCAATGGCATTTTCTTCCTTTAAAATTAAAAAAAACAAAACACAAAAAAGCGGTGTGTGAAAATTTGTTGTGCAAAGTGAAAGCATATTATTAATGTGTTTTTTAAAATAACTATATCACCTGAGGCTAACAGTCCACTTTAGCCAGTGACAAAATTTACAAGTGCTACAATTACAAAGTTGCTGATAATGACTGCTGTTGATAGTGGGGTATAATGAGAGATAATTAAGAGTGCTTTGCCATATTTATACTATGATAAAGTGTTTAAACATGTTGACTGAGATTTTACGGTGATATCTATGGAAGTGTCACTGGTGGAGAGATGATAAATATAGAGGGAGATCCATGAATTGAGGTATAGAGAAAAATGATTCTGCATACTTTAACCAGCGGTGGTGACAGCCGAAAATGATTTATGGCTATTTTTATCTGTGTGTCCGATTGTAAGTGCTGAAAGTAGTTATTATAAGTGAGGTGTTGACAACAATGAGAGTGGTGAAAGTGGCCATATATCTCATTGTCAGTCTATGTACCGACTGTATTCCATATGTATATATATATGTTTTCAGAATGCAAACATACCTGTCTCTGCGTTCGTTGTTGTTACTAGCTTGTTTTGTTTACAATTTGCTCACCTTGGATCTTTTCACTTCCTTACATATGTTGTTTATGAATTTCAAACTACCACTGTTCATTGCATCTATATAAAAAATATAAGCATTATGATCTATGTATGATGATAGGAAACTTAAGAACTAACAGACCACATCAAATTGTATGGGTTGAATTAGTTCTGGTTTGGCCAGTAACATTCGTTTCAGTGCTCATCTGGACAAATCCCTAAACTCATCTGGACAAATCCATTAACTCAGCTCAATTATTCCCTTAACTCATCTCGATTAATCCCTTAACTTATCTGGACAAATCCATTAACTCGTCTCGATTAATCCCTTAACTCATCTGGACAAATCCCTTAACTCATCTGGACAAATATCCTTAACTAATCTGGACAAATATCCTTAACTCATCTGGACAAATACCCTTAACTCATCTGGACAAATACCCTTAACTCATCTGGACAAATACCCTTAACTTAGCTCGATTAATCACTTAACTACTGGACGAATCCTTTAACCTATCTCTTTCTTGTAGCACAGTGTTTTCATAATCTGGAGAACTGGGTCCTGATTTCAGAGTGCATATTATTGATCTTTTATTTCATTTGTTTCATGAATATACTTATGACTTGCCTCTGTCAACCTAGCTGTAAATGGGTACCTGGCTTACTGTTAAGGAAGGAAAGGCAGCGAGAAAGAGAACTGGTTATTCCACCTCAAAAACAAGCAGCATCTAATATAGTATAGTCTCTTACACGTATCTATGACAGCAGTGATTTCTATGAGACTACCTTTAGCAAGTTATATTTTTTTTACTTATCTATTAGTTTTAATGCCGCCATGTCTTGTTTTTTGGAGGCAGGAATGAAGCCACAACTGTGTCTGCTTGGTAATGGAGGCACCTTTCAGTTGGAATAAATTATTGCTAAGTTTCTTTGCAAGTTGATCACATGCCCCAATCTCTCCCACCCCATGTGCACACTTCAAGTAGCATGGTTATCAGTGTCAGGTATGCTGCAAGTGCAATATACACACCACTTTAGATAAGAAATACGTGTATTGAACTGATATGGTCAATAACCAAGAACATTTTTGTATAATTAACAAGAGGGGTGGAGAGAAGGTAGTGGGACAACGTGATGTTAAAGTGAAGTATTATCTGTGAAGCGTCAAAAGCTAAGTGTGTTCTGCGTAAAAAATATAGCCACACTGCAGGCATGTAGCAGTAACAGGTTCAACTGACATTTGTCATAGATGTCTTCAGCATTTGAAAATACACATGTCATGCATGAAATGTGCCACTGTAATCAGCTTTGCCATCATATTAAATGCTATCTCGATCTACTTGTTATTGAAACATGATTTGTTCCTCTAGTAAGTAGTACTAGTAGCTATATACTATCTATCTACCTTATCACTAGTCTTGACAACTTTGTCAACTACAATAATTTTCTGAATACTCGTCATGCGAACTATCCTCACTCGATAAATCATAATTTTGTAATTCAATCCATGAATGAATAAGTGCTGATGCTTGCTTGGTTGAGAATCTTTGCTTGCAATCATTTGTGTTTGAAGCCATTTCTTGTAACGAAAATGTAATGTTTATTTCAAGTGGATGATATTCCCACACAAGGTTTTCTGGAAAGGTGATGCAAATGTCTAGTGTTGATATTGTTGGACAAAAATGTGGGCAAACTGTCTGTTACTCCATATAAAAATAGTGTTAAAGAGGCAGTGGTTGTCTGGTTTTTTAACCAGGAACCCCAGAAAAAGGCAACAGCAGAAATGGTTTGTGAGGATTCATCTTGGATACTAAGAGTTAATGCTGCTCTTTGAAGTAATTAAGTTAATGGTGTCAGTGAATGTCTTGTCTATATAAATGTATATGTATAGAGAAAGACATAATCAAATAGCTTCCACCTGGAAGCTGTAACTAGTCATGACCAGTACATGCTAATGAGTCAGTAGATTCTCATGACCTTGGTTATACAATTTTGCTCTTTTATCTCCCAGGCAAGACTTCAGGCGATGCAAAGGCGGAGTATGTTGCTAAAGTTGAGGAGCTCAAGGGACAATGAAACTAACCTTGTTGGAATATTTTCTATGATCATTTTGAAGTCCACTAAAGTATTAATTAAATTAATTACTACGTGTGACACAAACTTGCCCATTATTTTAAATGCACTTTTTGATAAAGGACTAATTCATTTTGATTTATTTTGTTGTTTTTAAAGTTTTAACAATTATTTATATGTATGTCAGTTTCACAAAGACACAGTAAGACAACAAACAATGTGTCAGTCATTACTGTATACAAAAAATTGTAAATGTAGAATAGCTAATAATTATTCTGTAAATTAGTGGGGACTTGAATTTTGTTTTTAATATAATGAAAACTAGTCATATAGTAAAATACAAAAATGGAATTCTGGTATTCAAACAGGCATGTGTATGCCTGCTGCCAGGTCGCTGAAGTCTATCCATAGTATGTTCTTGTTTGTACAATTTCTGATCCCTGCAGCTTACTAGGTCTAGGAGAAGACAGGCTGTGTATTGGGCAGGAATTTGATTGCTATTAGAATTTTGCCAGGCTAACAGCCTATTCTTAAAAATAGGTTGTGTATTTGGCAGGTATTTGATTACTTTTAGAATTTTGCCAGGCTAACAGCCTATTCTTATAAATTTTCAGCTGTCAAGGGTTCTTTTATGTGCACAACATTTACACGTGATCATCTGATTTTTATCGTTCATCTCCAATAGTACTAAACACTGGTCCCACCTCCCTTGAGACCAGGTGACACTTGAAAGTAAATTTGGTGTACAAATGACACATATATTGTGATGAGTATGTGCTAGATGAAATCCATTCACCAGATTTGTAATGGTTCACCAACACAAGATGTAGCTAAATGATATCATCAACAGCCTCCTTCCTTCTTCACTCAGAAGGAGCATAGACCACCAGTAGAGTGGTATGTGTGCTTGCCGTGGTGGTTTACTCACATGCTATTGGGTGATGGAGTACCCTCTTTTCCTCTAAAATATGGGACCCTGGAATCCAACACAGGAAAAAGGATTTCAGAGACAAGTATTCTACAAACCCCAGAATGATGTGCAGTATAATACTAATGTGAGTAGCATGTCCTTTTCAGAACGCCGCTTCTTACAACCGCCACCTATTTGGCTGTTATAAGTTTCTTGGCAGGTGTGCAATATGGTAGGTTACCATTACTTTCCGTACGGGGAGGAGCAATTGCCCAAGAAAAAACCCAGTGTCTGGCTAACTGGACACGGTGGGAACTAAACCTGGAGCGTTGGAATTGTGAAAACCGAGCGAGTTTCACCTCTAGGCCACGCATAATACTAATACTTATGTATAATTGTTAACCTATTCATTACAAAACAAACTTGTATCTTACAGAATGTTTTTTAAGCACATTAAGATGTTTTGGATAGATTATGTTTCTCATCGACATTCATATACTGAAATAAAGGGTATTTGTGCTGACTGTAGTGAAAGGCAGCAAACGTTCTCAGCAGATCTACTTTCTCAAACATTCATTGGTGTCATTCTATGGTTAGGGACTGCCTTTTCAATCTTTACGCTGCCACGTTATTTTTTTAGCACGTCACATCTTACTATGGTTATTGACTTTGAGGGCATTTAACATTTTTATTTGTTGGTCTATAGATATGATGTTGTTGTGTGTAGACATAAATTAATAAAGAACTTGTTTGTGTTATTGTGTGTATGTTAGTTTCTGAGATACAAAAAGATGAAATTGATAGCGTTGAAAAACAGCACAAATATATAGACTCATCACCTGCTTTCGGCGTCCCTTGCTTTAAAAAATAAAATAAAAATATACAACACAAACGGATTATCAATGTTTACAAGATGGCCATATCTGTTAGTTTCCACTATAAACGTAATTATTATATCTACATAAACAAATTAAACATCTACCTCGGAAAAATCTGTTGCAAAAACTTAATTTCCTCATTCTTGATAATGGGTGAATGTTCAAATCTAAGGGAAAAACAAGAAATTATTTCCAAATGTCTAAAACAGATTTCAAAATCGCCATTGAGTTCGACCAGACAAGACGGAAGCTGCACTCTCTACAATCAAATGATCAGTATGTTCAACCGATTTCTGCGGTAGCCCGGTTTGTCTATCTATGATTAAAATGCTTTAACAAAATTTAGGCTGTGTTGATTCGGGAAAACAGCCATAGACAATGCCCCTGGGCCAAAATATTTCCGCCAATGACTGCGGTTAAATGTGTTAAATGTGCGGGGTAAAGATAAAAATGCTTCATTCACAATTGTTGAGCAGGACATTCGTTATGTTTGGGCACTGATGTCTCGTCCGTAACAAACACTGATATGCTGTGAGTGACAGCACAAACGCTTTTCGTTATTTTATTCAAACATTGTCATTATCGTGGAAAGCATGTCTCATACTTTTTAATTTCCATGGGGACAACTAATTTAGATTTTTGCAATGAAGATTAAGACAGTATCAAGTTAGTTCATGAGCTATTTATATACTGTTTTTGGTAGTTTTATATACGAAATACTAGCTTCATGCACATTTTGCACACCATTACCTAGTCATATTTGGTAGGACACAATAGATGTATACTTTGCTCTCCTAGCTTCATGTACACCATTACCTAGTCATATTTGGTAGGACACAATAGATGTGTACATTACCTAGTCATATTTGGTAGGACACAATAGATGTATACTTTGCTCTCCTAAACCATAAGGTCATTGTAGATGTGCTGTGTCACTTTTAGTCGTCAGGAATTGAGAGGACTATATATTTCTATTATGTTTATCCAGTTTCCATTCTTTGTTTATTTTGAACAGAGTGAAAACAAGTTCTTTGTTTCAATTAACATTTTTATGTGGAATTTTAGTATGAAGAATTAAAATTGGAAACATTTATTTAAAAAGATTGGAAAAATAACATAACTTTCATCAGTATTCACTTCTTGATGCAATTTAAGTCTTAGTGATCTATTGGTAAAATAAGTGAATTTGTTAAAACATTGTCAACTTTGTTTTTACAGCTAAATAAATACTGATACAGAAGTAATACTCATTGTCTTATTTGCTGTGTTCACCTAATTTAATAGTGAATATACAGGCCAGCTGGTGGTATAGAAAGTTTATCGGAAACAAACGAAGTAGTCTGTGTAAGAATTGCAATGTATAAGGGAATTAAGTATTTGTCTATTGCAGCAAAGGAATCTTGCCTAAGATTTCATGTCACTTACTGATAATTGAATGTCTTCACGAAGTCTGCGGCAAAGAACTTGGCCTGCTCTTGCAGTAGTGATTTCTGTAACTGTTTGTTTACATGATGAGGTTGCGAGCCTCATGCACAAATCTCTTTAGTCACGCCTTTCATTATATGCATGAAGGTCAATTTAAAAAAAAAATCTCGTCTCTATTTGTTGAAGCATAGTCTGAGCACTGTATTTGGATTACCATAATGAGCCTTTAAGAAAGCAGGATTCTGGTAACTTGCAGGACGGGAGCAATAATTTTTGCATGGGGATATTGCCACATCCACGCACAACCCGTAATCACTTCTTACGAAATGCAAGGAATGAAACTGTTTAATCTATTCTCTTCGCCTTGGGCACTACTCAGGAGAAATATATACATCGCCCACCGTAACATTTTTATCCTTGACATACAGTGGTAATATTCTGCAGCGGTTATCTTCTGTCATTGCCAGTAAGGGACCCCAGAGTCGGCTAGGGGATGTCATCTTATTGGGAGATGTCAAACAAGCAGCAAACAACAATAGAAAAGATATGAATTGAACTACATGTTTGAAGCTCTGTTGCAGTACTTTCAATAATAGACCTCCATGTCTCATGTTATATATAAAGAAGCCAAGACCGTCTACCTTTCTGAACAATCGTCAATACATTTTGTTCAGAGTCCATGTTTCAGAGCCATTTAATGCGACGGGCCAGATATGTGTAGCGATTATTTTTTTTTTGTGGAAGCTCATTACTGTAGTTAATAATAATTGTTGTAGTTTTCAGGCAGATGGGGCTTGAAAGCCTAGGAGGGCAGCTCATCTTGGAGAAGGAAAACTGATTTCAAACCATCTGAAGCCTTGCAGATAAGATACTGATGTATCTTGTCGGGATTTGTTAGATATGGCTGTGCAACCTGTTTTCTGGTAATTCTGAAAGTTGGTCAGCATCTACCAAACCTGACTACAGATGATGTGTGAAGGAGCACACGGAAGAGGATACAATGCCTTATCCTAGAGTGAGGAAAGGCAACCTCAGCTGAGTGTTGTGACAGGGCTGACCAGGCATTTAGCCTTGGTTGGCTGCTGGTCTAGGAGTGAAGCCCCGACAGCTCCTGCAGCTTGCCTGTTCTAAATGTATTGGTATCACCTTTCCCTGGGATCAAACAAGACAGACCGAGAGAGGGACCATACTGCATGGGCAATACATGGTCTCTATACTTCTGCCCGGCTTTGTACTAAAAGCACAATTATTATCGTCTGACAAGACGAAAAGTGCCATAGAATGATGTCTACACTAAAACCAGTGAGAATTTACTGGTATGTTGCCAGGGGTCTGAAGACCTCACGTTGGGGAAATACTGACTGAGATTATGACGTGCTTGTGACTAATATAGTGAAAACCAGTCAACCATTATCAACTACAAAGACTTTGAATAAGAGCCATCATTTATGAACTCAAATCATCATTTATACTCATTTAGCTGCTTATCTACACCTACCTTCACATTTTACACAGTACATGTTACTATTTATTAAGCTTTATCTCAACTTTCACAAGACGTTGCCGCACATGTTGGGAAACCTTATCTGTTACCTTGTAACACTGCCCTCGGTTGCTATAGGCAGGACCTACGATCCTCCCTGTTCTTCATCATCGATCAATTGATGCTGTGCTTTTAGTCCGGTGATGATCACGAAGGAGACTGCGTTTCAGGTCATGGTCGCTCCCGCAGGCCAGACTGTCTTTCTTTGGTCTGCATAGGTAGGGCATTCTTGCAGAATATGTTCTGGTGTTTGCTTTGGTGCTCCACAATAGCACGTGGAGGTGGGCCTTGGGTCTACAATGTCCTGTTCTGAGTCTGAAGATATTTGTCTGCCTATGTTGTCATTTTCTGGCTTGTATTCTTAGTGCTGGTCTCCCATTCTGCCCTTATAGATCGTTTGATGAGTTTCTTTGCTTCTTTATATCTCTGCGTGCCGCCACTTCCGGCTTTTGCGAGTATATCTGCTTTCTCATTTCCAACTATCCAGATTCCACTGAAGGACTAAATCTGTTTTTTGAGACAGCAGTCCTATGTTGTATTTTATTTAATGTGAGAGTCCTATCTTGTTTGGGGCTTGAGATGGCTTGGAGTACACTCCTGAAGTCTGTTAGAATGACTGTTTTCCTTGTAGTTATGTTTTGGCTGATAAGAATCTGTTCTGCATGAACAGCTATTGCTTTAGCTCTGAAATTTGTGCAAGTCTCTCCTGCTGGTATGGAGTGATCAGTGTAGATTCCACTGCCTCCCCTTTTATCGCTCACCGAGGCAGATCCATCTGTGTACACGTGTGTCCAAGAATTGCTAGGGTACTGTCTCTTGAGCTCCTGTAGAACGTGAAATTTTTGCTCTGTAGTCAACTGCTCACTTTTCTTCATTAACCCTGGAACCTCCAAGATTATTTTGCACCACTCCTGGAATGAGTGCTTCGCACTTTTTGGTTTCAACTTCAAGGATGTCTGCGTGTTGTCTGTGGATTTCTCTGGCCAGATGGTTGGGACTTTTCCGTAGTAGTCTCTTTTGTTCTCTCTTGGAACTTCTAGTGCAGAGGATGATCAGGTAACCTCTTTAGTTTTCCAAACTGAGGAAGGGATGCATATTTTCTCCTTAATTCAAGGGGCTCAATATTTGCTGTTTTTCCCAGCTCTATAATTGTAGTGCTTTTCAATGCCCCAGGGGTAATTCTGGAACCCATATTTTGAACTCAGTCTCATTTTCCTGTGTTTGTTGTGGCCGCTGTTGACCAAGTGCGTGATTGGTCTGATTGCACCAGTGTAGACTCGCTTGAGGATTTTTTTGTTGGCACCCTACGATGTACCAGCCAGTTTTTTCATCACAGTCTTTTTATGGCATTGTCTGGATTTTCTCTATATTTGACTTCCAGGTAAGTCTCTCGTCAAATGTGATTCCAAGGAATGTGGGCGTGTCCATCTGGTGTATTTGTTGGTTTCCTATCTTTATTGTAATTATTTCTTTTTTTGGGGGGAGAATGAGCGGTGGAGGTTTTCGTGTGGTTTATTTTAAGTCCCCACTCATTTGTTCCACCTACTCTACTGTCTTTTGGAGCAAGTATGAGGCTATTTTTGCATGTTCTGTAGCTGTCCATACAGCAAAGTGATCTACGTGTAAGCTGTTTGAGACATGCTGATGGCAGCATTTAGTGATGTCGTTTATATAGAAAGTAAGATGGCCGCGCCTTAGTGGCTGTGCTCTCGACTCTCTCGGTGTTTGTGTAGAGTTTTCTGATATTTGGTGGTTACTGTTCGGATTATATCTCACAACTCCTTCACCAGGTGGTATCAAGGACTTTATTCTGTGGAATTGATGTGCTTTCGACCAGTTATCCTGTTTGTTATGCTGCATTTCATGCCTGGCTCACGCTGTGGGAGACCAGTCCATGACGGAGCTCGGCGTTCCGCTTAACTGCACACCGGAATTCAATCTAGATTATCACTACTCAAAAACATTTCTGCTCAGGCTGAAGCTGACTTCCTCCTGCCAACACCTTCCTCCATAGGAGGTTACACGACACCTCTCCCAACCTCGTATTCTCAGCACAGCAAGGGTCACGCTAACCAAAGTGTGGACACAATCAGAAGCCTCGGATGCGTGCCACAGAACACACTCCTCGTGACCCTCATCCCAAGGCTGCGGAGTACACGGCTACACCTGGGGAGTCTGTAAGAATTTCGGTCGACACACTGCGCATGAACAGTCTCAGCAGTTAGACATGGTAGTGGTCGATGGACCTTTGACACCTATGCGAACATTATTATTATTATCTTTATATATATCAAGAAGAGAGTAGGTGCTATTACACTTCCTTGTGGCACTCCCTCTCTCAACCTGACTGACTTGCTGGTAAAGTTGTCCAATTTAACCTTGGAAGAGGCAACTTTTAATCCATGAGAACCAATTGTTGGTAACTCCCGCTTGGAGGATCTTCAGTTTTAGGCCTTCTCTCCAGACAGTATCAAAGGCACGGAAGAGATCAAAGAAGATGGCTAGCACTTTCTTTTTCTCTTGAAAGGCGTTTTCTATGTCCTGTGTTAGATATGTTAATTGGTCCTCTGTGTTGCCTCTATCCGTTTGAGTTCAGGCGAATAGCGAGTTGGTCTCAAGATACCAGGTGAGTCCTTTATTTATCAGTCTCTCCATCAGTTTCCCCACACAGCTAAGGAGACTGATGGGCCTGTAGTTTTTAGGATCGTGTTTGTCTTTTCCAGGTTTAGGAATAGGTTGAATGTAAGCCTCCTTCCAGCGTGCCGGAACAGTACCCTCATGCCAACTGAAATTAAAAATTCCAAGGAGGAACCTTTTGCTTATGGGGCTGAGGTGTTTGATGAATTCATTTGTGATACCATCTGCTCCTGGTGCTTTTCTCTCCTTTAGTTTTTAAATTTCGTCTGGAAGAGTGAACTTCACTGTCATGCACTCTGTTGGAGTGCCTGTGCTATGGTTTTTTTAGAGCTCTCATCTGTGTTCGTACTTCTTTAACTCTATCTCTTAAAACTTGCGTCTTACTTTCTGACCAATAAGTTCTGGCCATAAGGGCTGCTGCCGCCTTGCCCGTCACCTCGCCTTTGGTCGCATGTAACATGGTTTTCGATCTGTTTTGTCGCCGTTCAGGGTTTTGGTGAGATTACAGTCTTGTAGTAACATTTTCCAGGTCTAAAGAGCTGGTCAGTTTGTGCTAGCTTTCTCTTTTACTCTTTTTCTTCTCTTCAATGAAGGCTGCCATTGCTTTGTTGTGCAAGATTGTAATTTCATCTGTTGTGTTTACCTCCATGAAGTAAACAGACCCTTATTTAAAATGCATGCTGAAGTCGGAGGCATTGGGCCGACAGACGCAAAATAAAAACATAGTACAACGCACACCGTCTTGGGGAATAGAAAAAAGAAAAAGATGGGCAGGTCACATGTTGCGGTGAAACAATGATCAATAGAACACAGCGACAGCAGTCTGGTACCCCCGAGGTAAAAAGAGACCGCGGTGAAGACCTCCAATGTGTTGGTCAGACTCTCTTGCTGTTTGCTGCAACATCCGAGATGCCTCTAGAGGAGTACTTACCACGTACTGGATCAACCTTCACATTTACACAGCACATGTTAATTGTTCAACTTACTCAGTTATTGACAGTGGATTTAAAATAGATTTACCGTGACATGCAGTTTATGTGTGCAGAAGTATTGCAGGATATAATGACTGATATGGGCAGATGTATGTACAAGTACGGTAGATAAGTAGGCAGCCCGCTTATATGACAAGGGCCCATTGTGCAAATCGTCCATGAATAAGATTAATGGCTGAGTCCCAGTTTGCATGCGATGAGGATGATGTCTTTCTAATTTGACCTAACCAGCTGGTGAGTGGACAGTTGCGGTGGAGGGACCATGATAGAGAGGAGCGTTTCTCGTCCTTGATGTCCATGGCTTGCTTTAAGAGCTGGTGGAGAGGTGTTCAAATGGGGCCAAACGGTCATGGTTTGGCATGGTGAGTGTGCTACTTGGGTGGCTCTTGTCGTTTGAGACCAGGTCATACCAGTGGATCATAAGGACACCTATTGTAGGCTTCAATGCCTTTTGATCTCTCGGTATTAGTCCACGCTTCAGAACCATACAGTAGAATTGGGATGAAAGATTAAATTCATAGCTTGGTTTTCTGTGAAAGCCTCTGCTGGTTCCAGACTTGAAGCAGACCGATCACAAAGGCAGCACTAGGCTGACTCTTTGTATTATATCCAGGTGTTTTATATCCAGAGTTTTGTTTGTTGTCTCAGGTAAATGAGATGGGAAGGCCTAATCTAGACGTGCAAGGTGTTCTAGGTGCAGCAATGGTTTTATCAGTGCTTGAGGGTTGGAGCCTGGTAGGACATAATCGCCTGCCCAGTCAATGTTGGTCACACGCAGCTGTCCGATGGTGATTCCTGGGTTGTGAATCTCCAGCTGACTGAATATACAGCCCAAGGCTGGGAGAACAATGCCGAGTTGAGGACACATTCCTGTTGGACACCAGAAGGTTTAAAACATTTCTGTCGGACACCAGAAGATTTGGAACATTTCTGCCAGACACCAGAAGATTTAGAACATTGCTGTTGGACACCAGAAGATTTAGAACATTTCTGTCGGACACCAGAAGATTTAGAACATTTCTGTTGAACACCAGAAGATTTAGAACATTCCTGTTGGACACCAGAAGATTTAGAACATTTCTGTCAGACACCAGAAGATTTAGAACATTCCTGTCGGACACCAGAAGATTTAGAACATTCCTGTCGGACACCAGAAGATTTAGAACATTCCTGTTGGACACCAGAAGATTTAGAACATTCCTGTCGGACACCAGAAGATTTAGAACATTCCTGTCGGACACCAGAAGATTTAGAACATTCCTGTCGGACACCAGAAGATTTAGAACATTTCTGTCAGACACCAGGAGATTTAGAACATTCCTGTCGAACACCAAATGGTATAGAACAGCATTTCTCAACTGTGAGCCATATGGGCCACAGGTGAAGATCACATAAATGGGGGAATCATAGCACAAGACTAGGGGGCCACAGGTGAAAATCACATAAATGGGGGAATCATAGCACAAGACTAGGGGGCCACAGGTGAAGATCACATAAATGGGGGAATCATAGCACAAGACTAGGGGCCACAGAGTAAAGTGAGAAGTGAAGAAAACAGAAAAGATTATAATAAAATGTTGAGTGGACAGAGGACGTGCTTCCCAATGAATGGATTGCCATGGGAACTCTGTGAAAACATTGTATACTTCATATTTGGTAGAATCAGATTTCAGTCATTTGAGTTATTTACTAGCCTAAGCCTAATGCGGAATCACCTTAACATAACGGACAGAGGTGATCTTGTTACCCTTCGCAGCAATTGAACTGGATATAAAAACATTTGTTTCTGGTCATCAAGGGCCACATTGGCTGAGAAATATGTAACAGAGTTACAGGGGTACAACGAACCAAAGCCAGGGAAGCCCTGAAAATACCGTTCGGGGTACCCAAACATAACTTGAGAACCCGGCCCGAGAGTTTCAGTTCATTGAACGAGGCATGGTTCTCAACTATCAAACAATGCAAGTTTGGGCTGGCCAACCTTCTGTTTGAACTGGGAATCCCCATCAACAAGCGGTCAGTCAGTGTTTGGAAAATAAGGCAGCCTTTCTTTGGAACTCGCGAGTTCAAATAAAGTTGGTGGGAAATGAACTCAAGAAAGTAGAAGTCATTATCTAAAGCGGGGGAAACTTATAAGCTGGAGTGAGACAGAATAGAGGGAGAGATCAGAAGCAGCAGAGGCAGGGTGTCGTACCAGACAGTATAGTGAGTAGCACTTAGTCTAGAACAAGTAGATAGTTAAAAGCTACAGAAACTTAGCCAGTGAGTGAAAATAGTAGAGTTAGAAGCCACTGAAGCAGACCAACACGGAAAGGCAACGAGAGACCACACACATGTAAGAATCTGTCTGTGTGTGATGTTCTGTTCAAGTCGTCGTCGCTAACATCTTGCTCGAGTGACCTGACTTCATTCTCGTCAGACGGAGACGTGTTGCTGCAACACGAAGTTGTTGTCCTAAGACGACCGTTGTGATTTGTGGGTTTCCTCGTCCTGACAACCACAGTAACACAACCACTGTCGTCTGTCATAGACACGAGCACAGCTGCAGACAGAGCACAGATGCAGTCGCCGACTGCCTGATGTAGAGACGAGGCAAGAGGTCCAGTAGACATCCATTTTTGTGTAAGCTGAGAGGACAGATAGATGAGGACAGAGAAATCGTAAATAGACATCTTTTATATCAACGCACCGAGAAAGACTGTGAATAGAACAATTGCTAGATTCCGACCACGTGATGAGAACCCTGGGTCAAGTTTAGTACTCGAGTATGATCTGTGCTACTTGCACGAACCTCTAGAAGTAATCTTAGTCAGTTAGAGAAGTGATAATAACCAACCTTTTGAGAGACATTAGAATTAATTAATAATTGATGAACAGTATAATGTGATCAATGAGCCTAGTGATTTGATGTGCATATTGTTTTACTTGTGTGAAAAATACATGCTGTGTTTTACCTGTGTTCAAAGAATTGTTGGTTTTAAATTTAGAGAGAGTTAAGGAGTAATAGTGGTAAGGAAGATAGAATAGAGAATACTTTAACCCTGTTATATAATATATTAAATGATACCGTGACTTAGGATATAAAAAATATTGTTAGGACTATTATAATACTTGAAGTAAACAATTTATTTGTATATATAATTATATTTTGTATAAATTATAAAATGATTAAAAAAGAACATGTTCTATTTACAAACAAAACATTTAAATAGCTACCTTTCTGCTAGTAGGACAGGGGGCCCACAGGAAAGCAACAAGATCAGAATGGAAAAATCAGGAAAAAAAGATCAGATCGGAAAAAAGTATTAGAAACACTATCTAGAGAACCTGTTGAAGAGATTGTGACCCAGACAGATCTGTCCACAGAGTCAACGTGGGCATTGAAGGGACGGTTTAATTCCTGGTGTATCCCTATGAGTAGGCGAAGAGTAAGAATGGAATTAATGGTGTAACAGGAGGCAGTGGAGTCAAACTGTTGGGGGTGGATGCGAGAGAAAAGCACATACAGTAACGTGATGGACCTGTAGCTACTACATTCAGAGTGGGACCCTTTTCCTTTGCATAGAAAAATTATGATTCTATCTCACCATGCAGCAGGAAATGTAGTGTAGTTCTTATCTTATATTCAGTACATGAGAGCCATGTTTTGTAGAGCAGGACACATTTTGATCAACTAGAATTCATATAATTTACTGCCTGTTCTTGTATTTTGAATTACAGATTGGTTACAGCTCGTGCATCTCATAGTAGATGGTGCAGGGTTCACTTCATATTATTGATATTATCCAGTCAATCTAGCTGTAAACGGGTACCTGACTTACTGTTAAGAAGGAGAGGAACTGGTCACTTCACCTCACAAACAAACTGGGACCTGATACAATAAAGTCTAACACTTCATCCCTGATGCCTGCTATCGGAACACATACATTTACCCTATTTTTGAACCCGTTTTTTGGCTGTTAAGCAGATATGAGGATATTTATTGTCTTTCAAGGAAAGGTAAATGTCCTTGGGATGATCGAAACACTAGCACGTAGAATTGGAATATTAAACCTAGAAATTAAACAATTTAAGCCTATGGCTTGGTATTGTTACCATGCCAACCAATCAACAACCTGATGACTAACGTGTATTTTGATAAACAATTGAACAGTCAAGGTGCATGCAAGATCTTTATTTTTAAAGTTGCAAAAAGTTGAACCAACTGTGCACAATTATTTATATCTTTGAAGTACTATACCAAAAATAAAAATGTGAAATTCCAATAGCTAAAACAGTATAGCGATAAAACTACTATCAAGACTTGATAAACACAGAACTAGAAATAATGAACAGGAAGAGAAATGGATGTAACCTGCCAGTGATTTATTACACATATAGTGTAGTCATATCATTTTAGTGGTAATAGCTTGCTTCTTATGCAGGAGAGATACTAGCCTGTCTGCTCACAAGTTACTGCATGCAGAAAATGTTTGGACTATATCTAGCTCAACATAACCCTCCCAAAATGTTCTGGGGTGCAATATTTCACAGAAGCTAACGCACATATAGTGTAGTAAATCTTTATTTTAACCAAAAACTAAGAAAATAATAATGAAAAGAAATGAAACTATGATAAACCTGTTTCTAGAGCGTAGGTATGTAACTAGAAATAGTTGGTCTGCGGGTGGAGACGTGTCTCGTCAAAAGGAGACGAAACCCTAACAAAGAAGCAGCAGCTATAGTTTCCTGGCATATTTTGTCTTGGACATGTAACAGTCCAAACAGACTCCTATATGTTTGGGATTGTGGAGATGCTGAAATAGATCTTTTCAAATGCAGCACATCCACATTTTCTAAATGATATGCTTTGCCATTTCACATTCTAGTTGCTAATTCAGTCTCAGTATTTCAGACATAATATTTGATCTCTGTATTTATGTGCCAGATTGTTTCTTACGTGCTCTCAAGTTTGTAAACTAAAAAACTGAAGGACAACAGATACAGCTAGAAAACAAGAGTAGAGACCCATCCCATCTGTACTTTCTGAAGTACGATTTGCGCGTAAGTCACGATGACTGCCTTTGTTATAGAAGTCTCTGATATCCATTTCAGTGCTGAGGTCACTGCTTCCATCTCCATTCTCATACTGGAGGTTGTTGACATGTATGCCCTACTGTTCTCAGCAATGATCTCTCCTCTCACTCTAGCCGAGAAACCCCAGCCTGATGTCAGACTGCGCACGACTGATCCGTCGGTGTATATGACAGTGTCACTGTCCTGGGTGTTATCAGCTGAGACTTTGTGACTAACAAACTCTTAACTTCAGCAAATTGTTATGAAAGATCAATGGTAAACCTGTAGAGTTCAGGTTTACTTGTTATTCTGGCAGCATACTATTGCCCCCACTACATAGCTCCTGTAATTATGTTATTCAATCAGACAGAATGAGTGTCTGATGCTAGGTAACCAAATGTTGTTTAAACTCATTTGTCTTTTGCCGTTGTCTACCATCTATCAGTCTAATTGGTGCATGAATTATATGGGTGACAGAGCATCATTGTTCATGTCCATCTATTGTCAGGTGTGCATACTACATGCCCGGCCCATGTTGTTGTTGTTATCCAATAGCTGCTGAGCAAACCTGCTCTTGGCAGCCCAATGCCATTCTTATACAGGTTTTCTTCAGTTGTTTCACTGCCCAGTACAATGTATTGGCAATCTTTTTCTCATGTCCGCAAGAGCCTTGGACTCAATGAGTAGGTGTCTGTTTCATCAGGCTGAGAGCAATGTCTGCACTAGGGATGGTGCTGGGGATTGATGCAGTTCAAGTGGTTATTGACTCTGGTGTGTCCTGTTCAGAACTGAAAGATGAGACTGATCACTGTTCATGTCCATCTGTTGTCTCAGGCATGCATACCACATGCCCGGCTAATCTGTATTCCATTATTTAAAGAAATGGAGAACGGCTCATAGAACTGACCTTATTGCACCTGGCTGCCCCCACATGTGCTCAGTCCCTGTCATTGCTGAAAGTGCCAACAATAGAGCATGAAATCTATAGCTCTTGCAGCGGCTCTGAAATTTTGACTTTGTCATGTACCAATTTACAGCTTGGGAGATGCAGTCATACCTGGGGAAAAAACCCACGATATGCCGTTTGAGCACATCGTGATTTGAAAAACTCATAGCTCCTAGGCCTCATGCTTCATCTAGCATCTATAACGTCATTGAAGGTGGTTCTGCGCCAAATTTATACGTTGTGAATTCAGTCCCGTAGAGACACTGTCAATATTCTTCACTTCATTGTCCTTTTGAGAAACTAGAAGCGTGTGCCTGCTTTTTGTACATTCTATATACCATGACTGGAATAATCATGTTGTTGAAGGTGTGAATCTCTTGCCTTGTTGTTTCTCATACTCTGAAGTATGGGTTTGATATGATTAAAACTGAACCATCCTGCTGCTCAGGTCCGGGCCAGGTGATCCCGTAACCAGTGATGCCATTGGGGCACACATGAAGACATCCTCTCAATCTCATGCCATCCTCTGTCAGTGGTCGCTCCCTGTGCCTCTTCTGGTCGTAGATTGGTCCATTCTTTTATGTTGTCCTCCCATCCCTTTTTGGGACGGCCTTGCACCTTCCCGCGCAGGATCGTATTTGCAAGATCATTTGATCTCGATATGTAACCGTACCAAGCGAGTTTCCTTCTTTTGACAGTTGCCAAGAGGTCTTAAAAGGCCCTTTTGCTGTTTTAATTCTATCTCGTATTTCCTCATTTGTAACTCGATCTTTGTAAGTGACGTTTAGAAGTCTTCGGAAACATATCTCCAAAGTCTGTATCCTCCGCTGCAGGTCTTTTGTAATTGTTCATGTCTCACAAGCATAGAGGAATATTGACAGGACCAATGTAAGCATTAGTCTTATTTTCGTGCATATTGCTAACCGTTTATCTTGCCAGATTTTGTTATACCGTGCAAGCGCAGCTATTGTCTGTGCAATTCTGGCCAACACCTCACATTTTGATCCTTTATCACTGACAATCGAACCTAAATATTTAAAACGGTCAACCACTTCGAGTTCCTGGCTATTAGCTTTAATCCTGCTGTTAAAGCTCTCGACGTTGTTAGTCATTAATTTAGTCTTTCCAGCGTTAATCTCCATACCATAGTGAAGAGCTGTTTCGTCGATCCTTCTGACCCATTACTAGAGTTTTGCTTCTGTGCCCGCCAATGTCATCTGCAAAACGAATGTTGGCAATCGTTCGGCCTCCTATCTGAACAGTACAAACGTGACCCCCAAGTGCCTCACTCATAATTCCCTGAAGGAATATGCTGTTAAGTGGTGGGGAGAGTTGTTTCTATATTTAGCCCACGATCATTCTTGTTAAAAGCTTGTAGATAGAGAGATCTAAGCAATCAAATAGGAAAAGAAAATATCAAGAGGTAAAGATAGTGTTCAGCTCTCTCCACAAGTATAGACTAGATTCAATAGCTAATCTTTCACTTCACGTAAACCATCCAATGATACAGCTATTGACAGCTGCACTGTCAAGGACAATGGTCTTCTGCAACATATCCCTCCTCTATCTATCATCAGGCATGTGTAAGATCAATGTGAAACTATTGCTATATATTACAAGTAAAAGTAATCGTCAGTCCACTTCTCTTGAAACACACGGCACTTACTGTGCACCTTGGGGGGCCGCGGCAGCAAAGTGGCTAGTGCACTGGCTTCCCAGTCAGGTCTCGTCTCGAGCCGCCCAACCCCAGTGGCAAGTTAAGGACAAGATGACTAGAGGGCGACTATGAGATGCAGGGGACTCAGCATCAAACACCCGTGAAAAAGACGGCGGAGTCCGGAGTCAAACCCACACCACCTGATCATGAGGCAGACGGCTTAACCACTTCGCTACAAGATGTCACTATAGCTAAATATAGTAAACTAGCAGATTACAGCTTTGTAAGATGCTCAATTCAATACTGACAGTTGTGGGGTGATGGGGCAGCTTGCGTGCACTAAATATTTTTAATTTTAAGAGTTTTAAATGTCTGTTTCTTGCCATGTCTACATCACCTTAACCAATGTCAACTTGCTTTACACTGGTGATTGAATGACTAATTACCACATCAGCATAACCCTAGGCAGGAAATGTAGATAGTGATGCAATGAGAAAGCAAAGCTTATGAACAATTCTGAGATCTAAGACCTCTTTAATATCAAGGACAGTCATAGTGTTAGGCCTAACTTTGTAAAGTACAGAAGAGCTGGCTAAGCCATGAGTGGATGATAGCTGTATAGACCTGCAGGAGCTGGTGTGGATCTACTGCCTTAGTCACACTGGGGTTCAGGGCAACGAAAGAGCTGACATTCTGGCTTCACATATACCCATTATGGGCGCAATAAATAAGCATAGGGGTGATCAATGTTGGATGATGACACTGCAATAGATGAATAAGCAATTCAGACCACAGAACTTTGAAATGAGGTTTAAGCAGAGTGAGGTGTAAGAGAGGGTGGAGCAGGAGTGTGCACAATCAATGAACTACAGGAACCTCAAGTATCCACACCCTTTGTAATTTACTGAGAGAGGTTGAGCACCTATGGGTATGTCTGGAGTACAGCACAGATTCTTAGGAACAGAACAGCACTTGTTTTACCATGTGCAGTTTGCAAGTTTACACTGCACAGATGTTAGAATCGAGTTCAACATTGAGTGCACATGTGTGGGTCATGAAACAATTCAAATGAACTCATTTTTAATTTTTAAATAAATTTATTTTGCCAAAGTTTAACGAATAGGCTTTTGTAGTTTTATTTTTCTATTTTATTGCATATAAAAATGAACAGTTCATAGGTGGCTTGCTCGTCAGATTCAGTGAAAATTCCTCTTGTACGTGCACATGTCTGATCTAAGCCTTTAGTTAGTCATTCAATGTTGAAACCGGTTTGAGTTGAGTTTGAATGATACCAAAACTAAGTCAAGTGCCATTTCATTAAATGTGTTTCTCATTTAAAATTCATATTTATAATACATTACACTAATTATTGAACTCTTTTCCTCCCATCTTTTTCCCTATGTGCAATTTATGAAAGAAACTGCAATTCAATATAAGGCCATGATGACCAATACACATATGTGGCTGTGATTATAGCAAGGGTCAAGGTAGATTTCTTACACTAAAATAGTTATGTAAATGATTTGGAAAGTGAAATGAAGTGTGTCTGTACGTATCATCTTTGATTTATACTTAATATTTCTGAGTATTTCTCTAGCCTATTTTCAGTGGTAGCCAAAATATTAATGACGTCCATTTTTATTATTAATAAAACAAAATTTGTTTCCCTAGAACTTAGACTAGGATCTACAAGCTGTAGTACAACATTTGATCTTAACCCTTTACAGTCCGGCCTAATTTATTAGATCTGTATCTTAAGACATGAATCAAACCAATTAGACCAAATTGTGAAGGGTCAAGTCGCTAATCAAATCAATTAGACCTAATTGTGAAGGGTTAAATCTGGTCGAATTGTAAAGGATTAAGTACTTTTTGAGCATTCATTGGTTGATGATTATGTAGGCATACACAACTGTTGTAGAGGTAAAATCATCATAAGATGACAAAAACATCAACAGGCACTGTATATGACAGGCTACGGACACAACAGTCATCTAAGGAAAGCAGAAATATGATTTAAGCATGTATAAATACGGGCTGCAGTAAAACTAGAATACAACTGACAGAGAAATGCTAAAAGTTAAAATACAAAATTATGTGAGAACATCAAAACAGATGAGGACTGATGTTTGGATAAGTATTGGCCTATCTATATCAGGCCACTCCACCTGAGAAAATTAGCACAGATCTAACCAGAAATGAGTAACTAATTGAAGACATCTTGAGAAGCCAAATTACATTTTTAATTGTTAGCATTCAGGACTTCAGTATTTGTTTTCTTTTACTTATTACTTTGTTAAATAACTTTTCAAATTTAACCACCTCAAGTTATTCATGCAGTTATATTCTTTTGTGCTGCTTTAATTTTGATAACAGCATATATAGGTCGAAACATTGATTACTGTCTGCTTCTGTCTTATGTAAAGGTGCATTTTTAACCTTTTCAGATTCTGGCCATTTAAATAAGGTTAGTTTTTATTAAACTTGACATACAAAAATAAAAGTGAGTCATGAAGTCAATGTTAAATGCTAGGAAAACGTTGACAGGCCCATTTTCATAATCAAAATAGTATATCTACCAAAGGCTTTCCTTGAATAGATCTTGGAAAGAGTTACTCTCAATTACTCTGCGTATTAAGATAAGGCACAAAGAATTGACTGTTGTCTTATTTCCGAAGATGCAGTACAGTTAATATGTCGACAGCAGCCCATAGTTGACTGTTTGCATCAGGATCAGCAACCGGAGCTGATCAAGACCCTATTCTACCTCAAGACAGTGGCCCTGGAAACATGCTGTACTAAAAGAATAGGGATTGCAGTGGAAAGACCTTACAGGTATCCATAAAAAAGGCCAGTTGAAACTGAATGTGTTGGGCCGAAAGGCACAGATATTGCAACCTTGATGTAAACTATGACACACAGTTCTTTTCATGACAAATGCTGAAGAAGAAGAAGATCCCTGGGTGTTTACTGGAGGAAAAAAAAACCAACACAGCACTTCCATGGAAATAATACCTAAAGCCACAGAAACGACCACTGTAAGAGTACACAAAACGCTCTAAAGGTGGCCATATTTTCTGGCAGGAGTAATAAAGGACAAGAAGAAGACAAATAATAAATACTTTTTGCAGCAATATATTGCTAAATATACTGTCAAAACTACACATATTCTGATGAACATTTTTATCTTAGTCAGCAGAAGAGGTTAGATGACTTAGTTGCTGCATACTTATATCTAAGAATCATGTAACAAGGAAATATATATGTTCTTCCGTAGTGCTCAGATGGTTTTGTGGCTGACAGTTGCGGATCGAACAGTTAGCTGCACAAGTGAACTGATGCAAAGATTTGTAAATACAAGACATATGGCACCTGGAAAGTAAAAATTAGATTATACCACAAGTGATTTCAGACAACACAGGTCAATAGAGGACCAATACATATTACATGAGATTGGAGATGCTTTCCTAGACAATAAATACACACTGGCAGTCTGTGTAGATATGGAGAGAAACAATGAAAACAAAACTACTGAAATGTAGAGTCTGTGTGTGCATGTACAAATGGATAGGCCACTTAAAATATGTATGCAAAAGTGGAAGTACATGGTCACATCAGCCATGAAATAAAATTGGAACAAGGAGTGCCTCTGGGCAGTGTGCTATCACCTTCATTGTTCTTGATCTTCATCAACAGCATAGTGGATAAAGTAGCAGAGAGGATGCACAGCTGCTGTAAGCTAATGATCTAGCTTTATTGGTAGCTGAAGAAAACATCAGAATGCAGAAGTCCTAAAAAGTTACGATCAGTGGACTCGGATATGGCTCTTAAAATCTCAATGAAATTTCTTAAACATCAGAGCTGAGACACAAAGAACAGCTGCAGCAAGTACTGTAAAAAATAAAACAAAGATCATGCTAGAAACAAGATATAGTTTTCCTTACAGATTCTCTATCTACCATAATGGTCACCTCAGAAACGATAACAATAACAAACTAGACAGTCATAACGTAAACAGTCAAAATGATGTAGATTCCTGCACATTATAATGGAAATGAAGCAGATAGACAAAGAGGGAGGAAGCAAAACCCAAACTGAAGACAGTGCTACACATGAGGAAATAAAGACAATGATAAAAATTAATTTACAAGACAAATGGCAGAGAACACCCAGAAGCTGATATAGCAGATGTATAGTACTCCTTGTAAAGAAGAGAACAAGTTACAATATTCAGACTGTAGACTTTAAAAAATAAATAATCTGTTCAAACAAAAAACCAGGCACACAGACATGAAATGAACGGTGGAACACGTTCTCCAGTCCTGTCAGCTCCACATGAGTAGCAACATGGTCCCTCTCAATCCTATTGTATCGCGAGTGAAGTCTGAGATGAACTGATAAGTTTATGAGGGACAAAGATACGATTATTTCAGAGTGAATGACGAAGATGCTTTTTTTCCCAGCACTGTTCTACAATGGTGGGAAATGTACATCAAAATGGAGGCAGAATACATTCTAACAATCTAGTACCTTCTGATCAGTGGCAAGGTGATATAAATTTAACTAGTTGCCATCACGTCACTTTATGGAAGAGGAAATAGATCAGAGAGAAAGAATTCCATTAGTTGCTAGCACATCACTTTATGGGGGAAGAGATAGATCAGTGAGAATTAATTCCACTCTTTGCTAGCGCATCACTTTATGGAAGAGGAGATAGATCAGAGAAAGAATTCTACTAGTTGCTAGCACATCACTTTATGGAAGAGGAAATAGATCAGAAAGAAAGAATTCCATTAGTTGCTAGCACATGGAGGAAGAGAAAGATCAGAAAGAAAGAATTCCATTAGTTGCTAGCACATTACTTTATGGAAGAGGAAATAGATCAGAAAGAAAGAATTCCATTAGTTGCTAGCACATGGAGGAAGAGAAAGATCAGAAAGAAAGAATTCCATTAGTTGCTATCACATTACTTTATGGATGAAATGATAGATAAGAGAGAAAGAAATATCAGCAACCAGAGTTGTTGCTATTGGCAACAGGTAGCCTGTGGGGACATCATTACAATGGGACTCAGAAGTAATGAACGGGTATGGCGTGGCCTAGTGGTTAAGTGGCACGGCTCACAGCCCAAATGTACTGGGTTCGATCCCCATCACAGCACTGGCTGTTACCCTGGGGAAGCAAACCCTTAGAAAATGCAGGAGGAAGCAGACCCTTACATAAAATGCATGCTGGACCAACAGGCGCAAAATAAAAACCACAGTGCAACGCACGCTGCCTTGGGGATTTGAGAAATAAGGCGAACGCAAGCCGAAGAAAAAAAAAAAAAAAGGAATGAACTGAAGAACATGAGGAGGCAGACAATAAAGAAGTCTTTAATCTTTATGGTCAGATTTTATCTGCATCAGGTGGCAAGGGCAAAGAAATAGATAATGTTGGCTTGACTTTAGAAAAAAAAGATCTGGTCACGCCATGCGGCGCATAGGAAATATGGTGTTAGGCATTTTATTTTGTAACCAACGGCACATAGTGGGTTATGTGTTCAGCATCACGCTGGCCGCCTTTACTTCCCAGATTTTCTGGTACCCAATTTCTGTGTCTGGATCGACCACATGGGCTGGTTTGTGATCAGAAAAAAATCCCGCACCAATTGGAGATTGAACCCTGATCACCTGACTGGGAAGCCAGTGTACTAACCACTGCGGCCCCCTAGGCTTGATTAACAAGTACCCAAATGGCTTTAAAATTGACCAGAGTCTAGAAATTAAGACAAATATTATTTATTTTCACGAAGTTCTAAATACAAAAATGAGATATAAATCGAAGCGGTACTGAAGGTCACAAGTGATTAAAAAAGTAAATAAGCTTAGCTTTAGATTTCTACAAACTTTTGACCCTCAGTACTGTCAGCTTCAGTTTATTTGTTCCTAGGTCCTTTTATGGTTGGTATAATTGATTGTCTCATTACCTCATCCTGCTCTTTGTTGTTATTCATCTGTTCCTGATGGCCTTGTGGCCGTAACGTGGGTTTCGTTTTCCCTCCAGATGAGGTAACTGTGCCATTTGTTTTTATTGACAAGAAACTAGTATAAACTGTCAGATGAGATAAAATTGTAACCAAGCATCAGATTTTAAAGATGAAATTAATGCATAGATAAGTAATAATAAATTAAATCAGAACAAAAACAGATGTATGTTGATTTGTATGGTTATGCAGGGAAAACAAAATTTTAAAATACGCACATTTTGTTGTTGCATATGTTAGTTCTGAGATCTTACACAGGGAAAGGGGTAAGAGAGAAACAATGTCTTTGTGACTCTACAATCTAATGGTTTAAGCCATAATTTGCAAATATGACATATTCTGAAATACTCCTAACATTATACTACTCTTCTTGTTTGCCATCAGACATCACATCAATGACTCCAACAGAGTTACGTCTGTGGCTATCTTTATAGGGGTGGGTTGCAATTACACTATGCTCTGCACCCAAGAACTTAGTGTATCTGTCTTCAGCATACATATGTTTGAGGCTGCTTCATTAATTGACACTTGATTGTCCAGACACAAAACATGTTATCCTATTTTATTCTGAGCCTCCTTCATATAATAACAGTAACTCAGTATGTCACATGTTGACATAATCCTGATTTTATTGAGATGAATTATAAATACATTACAGCTTTGGGGGAACATGTTACAAAACAGCTATTAACTGAAATGGTTTGCTAAATCATGGAAGTCTAGAGTAAGACGATGTGTACTGTGTAGGAACTGTTTTCCGTTGTTCATAAAACGAGCTATTATTTCTTACCAGAAATTTAAAAAAAATCTCACCTAAATAAACATATATAACGGATGAATATAATTTTCTGAAAGTAGTTAGCATGGAAAAATTGTAAAAGAAATAATCTATTTCTGGCAGGCCCTGTGTAGCAAGCTATGATATGTTACAAAAACAGTACTGCTTTAGGGGTTCAAAATATAAAGGTACAAATGAAGAGAAGGGGCTGTGTGGACCTTGAGATGAAGATGTGAATATTTGTTAAAAGAAAATAATGACAACAGCTACAGTACACTATTTGACAACAAAGTATTAGAATGATAAATAGATTTAGGAGTTACAAAGTTCATGGTAAGTAACTGGCCTTTGACCAATAGTCTATAGTGTTTTACATGTGTACATGTACATTTAGTTGATATATATATATATATATATATATATATATATATATATATATATATATATATATATATGTGGATTTAATATCAGGATGTGACATGCTTTCTTAGATTTAATGACACAACAAGGACAAAGCTCTGTCAAGTTAGAAGGACAAAATTTAAAAAAAAAACAATTGGACAATGACAAAACTGTTTATGTAACCAAAGTCAACAATCGTACAAATCCACCCTTCTCAGCAACTGAACACAAGCTGAGCTATCGATCTTTGGTTATAAACACATGCTCTGATATTAGAATGCTTTCCAAACACTAAAGATCAAGATTTAAACCTAATGTTCTGTTATGGCAGTCTATCATGGAAGAATTTTGAGGGTAAAACTGTACAATTCTTTAAGAAATTGATTAGATATCATGAGCACCATAGGTATTGTATTATTTCTTATATAATAAACTTTGTACAATGGAGTTAATGTAATAAAATACAAGTTATGGAGTGATTAGCTATGAAGTGTAAATGAATAAAATCTACCTCTAGATGTCTGGTCACTCATGCAGTCTTCCTATAGAGCAGGGGATTTTAATTCAGAATCTGATCCTTCCCTGGAAAGATTCAATTGGGAGATCAGATGACTCCCATACCACTTATCCCAATAATGTTCTCCCTACTTTATTTACTAATATGGATAAAGACAGGAGCTGCAAACATGAAGTTCATGTTCAAATAAGATATGGCAGCAATGGGGCTAAGAATCCCTGCTTGAAATCTACAATCAGTTTCTAGTATAATAGTCATTTCAAACCTGCGTAAGGGGGAAGTATCAAACTTTCAGGTCTTTGGCATGATCCAAAACCACATCTGCCATTTAATTCAGAACATGAAAATGTCTTTTAATGTTTAAACTCAAAGTTTATGCATATCTTTCCACATTTGTTGTCATTTGTTCAATATTATTACATATTATAGAGTTCAGGACTAGTGCTAAAGACAAACATGCAATGAGTGAAACAAGTGATACTTAAACTATCATAATCAAGTCAGGATTAATTGCTTATGACAACAGACAGCCAGTACAAATGCAATTATATTACCATAGTTCAAGATCAACACAATTGACAAAGATGTAACCAGAAACAACTGCAATGCAACATCTATTATAATAATTCAGAATGAATAAAATGGACAAAATAGATAAATAATCACGACTGAAATTCTCTTCAAACTATCATCATCCATTCTTGTCAGTTAGCTCTATTAGGAGAATAGAGCTACAATTGTAACTGAAGTCATTGCATAATCCAGTTTAATGCTAGAGAAGTGTAACCAGTACAAATGTGATTCTATGATACCCAAGAATCAGATTAATAACACAAACAAATGATTAAATATGCACTAAAATGTGATTCCTTTACTATTTTAATAATTAGGAATCAATTTTTTTTAAAATATGTGGACTAACTACGGGCAACAAGATGGGCCCCTGCTATACATGTCTTTTTATGAGCCATTTAGAATATCTCATTTGGTTTTGCTATCATGGCTCTATTCTCTGATGTATTATATATTGATATTTCCGACAAGTCTGAGGCTGACATCTCTAGCTTTATTGGCTTTGTTAATGATTTCCATCCAACAATACACTTCACATTTTGGATCTCCCTTATGTCCATTAACTTTCTTGACATCATTGTCTTTGCAACAGTGTCTATGCCAAGAAGCCGAATAGTTTCTAGAAAAGAGCCATAATACATTTGACTTCTTCCACAAGTATCTCTATCATCCTTACCTCATTCCTCCAGCAGTACATCATCAATATTTGTTGTACTGTGACCTTGACCCCTTCACATCAACCTCCATCTGACAAATTATTACTGTTCATCCTCACAGCTCCTCTGTCTCCAAGATCTTATTCCGTCATCTCCATATCCTTGCATGCATGTGCTATTTTCTGACTCTCCTTTGGTTGCTTACAGATTTAGCTCATGGACTACCATGACCCCTTGTCCTGCAACAACGACTGTATATGTGTAACATGACTGTGTCACCAAGACACTTCAGTGGCCTTCCCTAAAGCAGTTTATAAGATAAAAGAGGGTTTACACATTGGGGGAAACTGTCCTTGAGCTCCATGCCCACTTCTGCTAACACCTCAATGACATTTCAAATAACTCCAACTCTCCAGTCACCAACCATTTCAGTAGTAAGGGACACCAAGGTAAGGTTCATCCAGGGTCACTGGCATCGTCTCCTCCTCCATTGATTATTGACACTGGTTTGAGCTCAGGAATTCTTTAAACTTCCTTATGGGATGGTTTAATCCTCATGACTTGAATATATTCCATAACTTTCCGTAGGCTCCCTTGTACGTCTCTTTTGCTCTCTCACTCCTTCCATCTTCTCCTATCTCTCTTTCTGTATATCTCTCGCTTATTATTATGTTTCTACATTAATCTATGTATCCTTGTATACGTGTCTGTATGTGCATATATGTATGTTTTTAAAATATATATATATGTATATATTTGTATCGTCAAAATATATGTATTGGTATGTATTAATGAGTATACTCACTGGTTCATGTATTATACGTATTTGTGCACATGTAAGAAATTATCACTTATTCATTTCTACACATTTTATAATATTTATGTTTTTGTATAATCATTTCTTGTTTGGTCTAATCTGTCATAAGTGGAACACTATGATTCACACATTCTTGGCCTCCTTCTGGTTAATGGCTGCCATCTTACATGCTGTATCAGCTGTCCAGTCCATTCTTATTGTGTATGTGATTTGTTAGGTGTTTTTTTGGTCCTTGATGAAGACCTTGTGGCCATGACATAGGTCTCCTTCTTTTTCTGTTCTGGTGCAATAACTGAGCCATGTCTATAAATATTGTATTGATTTAAAAATAAATGCAAGATATAAACTTATAACAATTACAAATATAATCATTTAATCTTTTAAACATAAATTCATAAAAAAATGTATTCACTTTTTTTTCTAGCACCAAATTTCTTGCATTGGCTATTTTGCTTCAAATATGCATCTTCTTGAGAACAAACTTCACTTTCCCTCCATGTCTGGGCATTCTATCCAGTAAACTCTGATACTACATTTTTTAATTTCAGTAGTGTTGTCTGTCCATCGTAATCGATGAGCACCACTTTGTCAACATTCACTGTTCGCATGAGTTCAAAGATGGCTAAATAAGCCAATGGAGCCATGAATTGTCCTTCATATTTAGTACAAGGAAATAGGACACCCCCTACCACCGGGGTTGAAGACGGATTGATGTATTATTCTTGATGCCTCATGTCTCTGAACACCCTCAGCAATAGTGCTGCGCCAGTCTGTACGATTGGTGGTGATTCTTTCCCAGTCATCATGGTTAATACTGCACTGAATCAGTGATTTATTAAGTGTGTTCTTGTACCATTTCTGAAGATCACCACTTACTCTCTTGCCATTTTGCAGCTCGCCATATGGCCAAGAGGCCCGAACATTACTGAAACATGACATGTCGAGACTTGAAGCCTTTCACCCGCAACCAACCAGCGGCGTATCCTGGGCATCCTATGGCATGACTACAATCGTAACGTGGAGGTCTCTGCTAAAACAGGCCTCTACCCAATCTCAGAAACACTTGATCAGCACCAGCAAGAAAGTACACAAGTTGTTCCTCAGCACCAAAAGTCTTCCCCCGACAGGCTAAAGACGCAGAAGAGGCCACCCCAGAACAGTATGATTCCAGCAAGTAGCAACCTCCTCAGTCCTGGATGAGGCCTGGAACCACACAGCTGTGAGTCATGGATGTGGCAACAGTCCTCGGACGCCTAAGCGAACATTATTATTAAAGAGTAGCTCTTTTGGTAGACGATCCAACATGCATACCACATGATCAGCCCATCTCAGTTGTGCTGCATATATCATGGATTTCAGCTGTACTACTGTTTCAATAGCAGTTATACAACTTCATTCCAATACTTCCTATTTAAATAAAATATTCAATAAATATATCTAAATTCACAACACAATTGTTTCAAAATAATCTCTAAATATCCACATATTTAAAATGTATGATGCCATGTACCATAGCAATAGTTAGTAATTCTGAAAAACAGCAAACAAACAAACACTTTATGAACAATGGCCCTGAAAACTTAACTGTTTATAAGACAAATTCACTTATCTGTTAAACAGTAAATAAATAAATATTGATCGATAATTATGTCCAAAATTCACAACCTGGCTGCTGTAAAAAAGGTAACCTGATAAACCTTAATAAAATTCACATTCTGTATTATACAAGGTCAAACACTAAGAAAGAGAGGCAAAAACAAACAAACAAACAACCTTTTCATTAAGTCTCTTGCCTCTCCTGGGAGTGATACAGAAAAAAAAAAGATTGAATAAAGTGTATTCATTCACAACTGAGGGAACACAATTATAACCAAATGCAATTAGGGTAACTCATTAAAAACATATTCCACTTCATTCACAAAAAAAAACATGTAATCATGAAACAAAATAACTTCTGATGCCAGCTGATGGAATTGACATAATAGTTGTCCATCACAAGTGATGAAGACCACTCTCTTTGTTCAGCCGTGTGGACAGTCGTATCTCTTGCTGTGTCCGCTGAAATGGGTGACTTGCGCGGTGATTTGGATTAAAGTGAGGAAGAAACTGCGCCTTTGGTCAACCTCACTCACAGAGCCTAAGCTACCTTTTGCCAGTGGCAAGACATTCATCAAGACGACTGGAGATAGCATAGGATGCAGATTTTGTCTCAGGGTTACCACCGAAGCCTTTCCGTAAACATGTAACCCGCAGGGTAGAAAGGTGGGATGGCATCTAACGCAGTTTGTCGTGCCTTTTCGATAACCACAAGAGGTCGTATGGACAACACTCAGCGTGTGAGTGAGTCTGGCATCTCTCCCCAGCTGTATTCATCTCATCATAGTAGCATCTAAAATTCCCACACGCCAAATTCGTGAAGGTGAACCGGCAGAACTAACCCGTGAAATATGACACAGGTATAAGCGTAGTGCCATTCAGTCGGCATCCAGACCAGGATAAACGGATGGAAGAAATCACAAAAAAAGAACGAAATAACAAGTCCCGACGGAAAACAACACCACGTTTCCGTGAACACAAGTGTAAGTCGTCGACTAGTGTGAATTCCAGGCAAATCCGTGGTCTGGCGGCATCCATAATGATCCAAAACAGTAGAGAAATGTAGACTCGCAGCCAGTTATGGCGCCATCTTTGCCAGATTTTTTTGGAATTGACATAGGTTTCATGTTATTGACTTAAGAATTGAATTCCTTATACTTCATTACAATGTCAAGTTCTCTCAACCAGTGCTCAACACAACCATTTGATTTGTATAAATAAAGAGAATGAAAAAATACAACATGTACATAACTATTAACAAGATCTGGTCAAACAAACCACTTCTTCAATTAATTTGAATGCAAAATTAAATCTTTAGAACAGGATTAAATGGAAGCAGAACTTAATGGAAGATTATACAGACTGAACAAGAGAAAACAAGTTACGTCAAGTCAACTAATAAAAACATGGCAAGTCAATCTTTGTGTTTCGATCAACCTGAGCAAATGAATCTTCCCTCTGAATGTATTTATACAATGTGTTGTAAAAGTTATGAACCCATTCATTTAAATTTGAAAAAAATAAACTATGAAACTTAAGTATCACTGCAGCTTCTGTTTAAGACAGCAATGAACTCAAAGTAATTGAAAAATTTTGGTCTGTCAAAATATACATGTCCATCATGTCTGATGGCATCTTTTAGGGTATTAACAAATTCCCTCCACTTTTCTCAGTTTGTGGTCATACTTTGTATGATGTCCCAGCTCTAGTTCATGATTTTCATATAGGCTACTATGATTCCTGACCAAGTTTGGGGTGCATGGTGTGACACTTCTGGGGATACTATCAGGGTCTCTTCTGACGACAAGGCCAGTTCCAATTACAAAACCAATTGATATAATGGTGTGCATATCTTCTTGGCCGCTCTAGATAAACATTACTTTATTGATGCTGGTATTCAGCCACAAAATTTAGATACTTTTCTCAATTCAAAGGTTGTGTGGAAACATGGGAATTTCAACCATTTTTTGTCCCCAGCATTATACAGAAGTACACACCTCTTGTATATTCATAGTTTGGTGTTTATGCTGAACTGCAACGACTTCCAAATACTGTTTTTGCTGCCACAGGCTATTCTGGCTTTGTTCATGTTCTGTCTACTCTGTCATAAGTGTTTCCAAAGTATGTCAATGTAGCTTTGTTTCATGCCATTACATAAGTTGCCTAATGTTTCTTCTTCTTCTGCGTTCGTTCTCAATCTCCTGCGTAGCAAGCCCTGAACAGGGCTTTGCAAGTAACATGATGTAGTCCAGAGAACGGAATGCGTTGTGTCAATAGATTATAGCTCGACTGCAATATTTGCACCTTCTGGTCCAATACATCCGTCTTCAGCAGATGTTGCCTAGTAATTTCCCCACTGAGTTTAGTAAACATTACAAGTGCTATTTATTCCAAGCATATCATCAAAGATGAATGGTAAGATCAAATCAAATTCTGCAGAGAATGAGGTACTAAAATTGGCAAGGATAGTCTCCTAATCCAATCAAAACTTTCTGTGCACATCATTTTTAAGTTGAGGTTTAATTCATGAGTTGTAACTCATGCTATACATTTCTATCAAAATAATAGGCAACGACTAACAGCATGGTCTAAGGTAGAGGACTCGCCAACATGGTTGTGTTCAACCTGACATGGATCACACAGGGTCAAAAGTGTGGAGTAGTCTTCTGGTTTTGAAAGATAGATCTATACATAATTCCGCATTTACCAGGGGGATCAGAAGATGAAATAAAATGAATTGGTGCTAAAATCAGCAAAAATTGACAACAGTGTTGTGAACAGTTATAAAAAATAGCTGTAAGCAATCACAATGACAATTGATGAGACTCTTGAAAGTCTGCTAGTTCAGTGAGAATTTCTCCAAAACACAAGGAAAACGGTCATTCTAGCAGACTTCAGTAGTGTACTCCAAGCCATCTCAAGTCCCAAACAAGATACTCTCACATGAAATAAAATTCAACATAGGATTGCTGTCTCAAAAAACAGATTTAGTCCTACAATGGATTCCGGCCCACTGTGGGATCCCTGGAAATAGAAAAGCAGATGAGCTCGCAAAAGCTGGAAGTGGCGGCACGTAGATTCCCCGTCCAGAACTATAAAGAAGCAAAGACACTCATCAAACAATCCATGAGGACAGAATGGAGAGAACAGCGCACAGAATACAAGCCAGAAAATGACAGCATAGACAAACTTGGCAGAGATGGGCAGACAAAGATCTTCAGACTCAGAACGGGACATTGTAGACTCAAGGTCCATCTCCACAGAATGGTTCTCAGAGATACTGCCATGTGCGATTGCAGAGTACCCAAGCAAACACCAGAACATATTCTGCAAGACTGCCCTACCTATGCAGACCAAAGAGAGGCAGTCTGGCCTGGGTGAGCGACCATGTTCGAAAAGCTGTGGGGGACTGGCGAAGACCTGAAACGTAGTCTTCTTCGTGAACCTTACCAGACCAGAAGCGTAGCATCAGTTGATCGATGAAGAAGACGTGAGAATTTCTGCTGTAACATAATGCTGATAAACTGTCCACTTTACCATGTCTAAAGCTGAAAGCAGTGCAAAAGCTGCAATGGCACCTATTATAGATTTACAAATAATCAAACCGCAAAATGTTTATGACTGTTATCTGACTGAGTTTATCACACATCTCGCACACTGCAAAAGAGAGGACTCTTGGTTATGATTATTCCAGATTATTGGTCTTTTATGATAACAACATACTGGACATTTTCCTTGTCCATCCACTAGTGCTTGAATCTGTATCCAAAGATGAAAACTGTAGGATAAGTAAACTGTAAACAGAGCAGAGGCAATGGTTGCGAAGAGAAGTGTGTTGGCCCAATTCTCAAATTCATCGCTTTTTTGCAGAGATGGACTGGATTCAACTCTGCAGTACCTGTTACTTCACCGTTTAAAAAATAGTTTTTAGCACTTTTCGTTGCTATCTTCGTTGTCACTCGATTGACCCAATTATGGCTACTCTATCTTCAACCTTACCCATTGCTCATGTATGCTCAGTTATAACATTCCAAAAATCACTAAACCGACTTAATGCATAAATCTCAAATAAATTTTTATTCATGAGGTCAACTCTCATTATAACAGATACATAGATTAGCAGCAAATTCACAAGTTTGGCAGTCATGAGTCCCTGTGACAGCTAATGAAGACTGCGAGTCAGAATAATAATACATGAGCAGCATGGCAGGTCAAGTCACTGGAAGTATAATTTTGTTGGTTCTAATTTTTTAAAAAAAGGAAACTTTTTCAGATTGCAACTATGAACTTCGCAACTATGAATAACCACTTTAGGCTTTTGTATAATTCAGCACATGAATTCCAAGATAAAACATATTTCAGACTGATGTATGGATGCAACTGAGGAATAGAACTACAGCAGTCTCATTAAAACAACTGAAGAGCTTCTGTAGTGGAGCCAATACTACAAGACCTTCCAAAAGCCACCTGTTTCTTGCGTCTGCTTGAATGCAAAAATAAATGTGTGAAAAGTTCATACCAATGTCCTGGATTTATATTCTAGTCAAGACCTTCCAAAAGCCGTCTGTTTCTTGTGTCTGCTTGAATGCAAAAATAAATGTGTGAAGAGTTCATGCCAATGTCCTGGATTATTTTCTAGCGCAAATTCTGACAGAAGCAGAGATTTAGGATGGTTTTTTACCAATAACGCTTGTGAAAACATGGAAATGACACTGTCATACTTTCGTTGAGCTAGAATCTGCGTAGGTGTTTCCTCTGTGATGATTATACTGGTTTGGTGTAGGGTGGTAGTTCTGAGCTGGGGCTGTGTAATAGTGTTGAGGTCGAGGCTCATATGTGCGGTAACTTTGAGGAACATTGCTACTTTCACTGCTGTTATAATGGTCTTGAAAGTGTGTGTTGGGGAGTTCGTGTGCTTGTTGGGGATAATGATGCTGCCGATGTTGCCAAAGCTGATCTGAATAGTTGCTGTGCAGCTGCTGATGATGTGGTAAGCTTGAATCAACACCTCCGCGGCCAGTTCGTGACTGAGGTCGACTACCAGGATGTGACTGGTTCCCCGACTCATACTGCTGATGTTGAGGGTGGTGGCTGGCCGGATAAAAGGAGGTGCTGTTGTTGGTATTTAGTAAGGTGAATGAGCTGCCATAGTTATCAGGTAGTTTTTGGTCTGTCTGCCTGCCTGGTAGTCTGAGAAAGGTAAATCATTCCATATAGTGCATCAAGCTTCTGTCACACAAATGAAGGTTAGGTGACAAGTAAAAATCAATATCAATTGCTGAATTCAGACACAATATAAACTCTGTATGAAGTGAACAATATAGTGGAACATTTTTGTAAAGAAAGAAACACAAAAATCCATCAGCTACAATTAGAAATATTACTGATTATTAACCTTTTCTCCAGTACACCTGTACACCACAGAGAAGAAAGAAAGCAACTAAGTAGTACTTACAACATTACAGCTACAAACACATATGCCTACATGATCTAATGATTAAACAAGCACTTTCACTTGACTTCATACATTTGGTTTCCCTTAGAATACAGGGATGCAATGCCTGTTCTCCATACATTCCTAAACTGGGCGGTATTCTTGAGTTCTGCCTATGATACTACAGCTGCACTAACTTCCTCTTTCCTGTTCTTTGCCAGCAATTCTTTGGCATATCCACTCACTATTACCTCATACCAGGTCAGGTCAGGTCAACTCACAACTGGTGAGGTCGTTGGGATACACATGAGGATACTTCCACAACCCCACGTCACCCCTCTCTGTCAGCGCTGCTGCCTGTGCCTTCTCTGGTCGGAGATTGGTCCATTCTTTAATGTTGTCCTCCCACCTCTTTTTGGGACGACCTCTTACGTGCAGGATCGTATTTGCAAGACCGTTTGCATACCATCTAACATAAAGTATGTAAAGAAAACACCCGTCTTTTTGTGAAGGTGAACAGTCTGGGTGGCATACTCTTAGTTTCCGAGCCATATAGTAAGCCAGATTTTACATTAGTGTTGAATAATCTTATCTTTTTTCCCCATGAGGAATGCTGCTGGGTTTCATATTGGGCTGTGTGTGTTTGGAGTGGAGGAAGGGTGGGTGTTGTAAAAGCAAATCTGGCCTTGTTAATCCCAGTATTAACATCTTAGTTTGTTTCTCCACCTTCGTTTGTTTCTCCACCTTCGTTAATGTTACTTCCTGGAAAGGTCAAACTTTGAGCTTGTTCGGTTACAAGTACTTATTCTCCTTGTACTGACACTATAGATAAGATATTTAACACTTTACACCCTAAGTGAGACTGGAATCTAATTGGCCAAACATGCCTAATAAAATTCCATGTGCATTTATCCTAACACAACCAAAGCTTGTCTGCAGATGGTAGAATGTTTACCATTACTTTTAGAGTGAAAACTGTGGCATATCTGATGCATGTCCATTTGATTGAATTGAGATTTAAAAATGGTGAACAGCAAATTAAGTTTGTGAGAGGATCTATGATAAAGAGGAATTTTGTATGATAAAGCCATGACTTATACCATACTCAGTTTATCCCCTCTAGAGAAGAAGACTATTCAACTCATGACACTGCACCTCACCCTTCACAATGTGGAATGATCTCTTGAGTTTTAAAGAAAACTATAGAGGCAAAATCTCATAAATGATCAAGGAATACAAGAGTAAATAAACTTGTTTTCCCAAGGATTGGAAGAAGTCAAAGAAGAAGACCATACTCAGTACAGGTTATGACCCATGAACACAATAGTCATCAAACTGAGTACTAATGACGAAAGTAACACTAAATTAGATATAAATGTTATTGTGAATGACAATAACTAGGAGAGAAAAATCTAACATCAATGTAAAGTCAGACATGGATCACTAATGATACAGAGTGAAAATTGTATAAATAAGGTTCTGTAGACATTCTGATTTTAAAATGCAAAATATATATTGCAAACTGAAATAAAGTTATATATCATTGGCTCTTTCCGCTTTGTCAGACGATAGTAATTGTGCTTTGACAAAAAAGGATGTAATTACAGTCCATGACGGTATCGAATGTGACTCGTAAGACCAATCTGAGCAGAGAAGCATCTTCCACAGTGTGCACAAGGTAAGTCAGGACCTATTTGCGGCATCGTCTTCTAAAATGTTGAGACTTTAGCCTATCACAATGAGTTTCTCCTTTGTCTGTATTCCATGCTTAATCATGCCCCTCCATGTAACACGATCCATGGTGCCCTGTTCCCATAATTCAAAATCGATGCCCGCATCATTCATATCCCGCTTGCATACATCTGAGTACTGAAGTAGTGGCCGGCTCAAAACTTTTTGTACCGAAGTAGTGACTGGCTCCGAGACTTTTTCCCCAACTGTAATTCTCCATAGAAAAGATGTCTTGTCCATCCTCTGAATGTGTCCCAGCCATCAGAGCCTTCAAAGACCAAGCATGGAAAAGATTGTGGCAGTGCCTGTTCTCTCCAACACCTCTGCGTTGGTGATCTTGTCTTGTCACTTAACCCCCAGGATTCTGAGCCGGCACCTCATGTGATAGCTGTTTAGCCGCCTCTTCTGGTGTATGTAGGTAGTTTTATATATATATATATATATATATATATATATATATATATATATATATATATATTAAACTTTAACATTTTTCCTGTCTTCTGCAATAGTGAATTTGTAATTTAAATTACATTAACATATTACAATATTTAATTTTAAAAACGTATACTATATGAGCATATGAAAAAGAGTTATTCTACTGCACTTAGACTTAGAAATTCAATGTATATATTTCTTGTTTCGAGATTAAAATAGGTGTAATGGGTAAAGATAAAGTGAAACATGTATTAGGAGCCAACAGATACAGAAGATGCAAAAACAAGTCAGTAATGACTATAAAAGAACTAAATGAGATACAAACTTGAAAACCATTTATTATTGCACTTACATTGTCCCTTATTTCTCAACATAATTTCCACCAACATGGATGCACTTATACCATTGCTTTATCTTTAAAATAAACATGTCATACAACATTATTTCCATTGCTGGAGTAGTCAAGGGGTCTTTAGGCTGAGGACTACAGGCCACTTCACCACGCTGCCGCCACATTGTGTGCTAGATATATTTGTTTATTTACACCCAACAGAAAAACAACATATGCCGTACCAAGGATTCGATCCACTGCCCTCCTTGTCCGCAGGCAGGCATCAAAACCATTCAGTCACGCACTCTATCACCAAAATCTGCTGTTTCAACCCCATTTACGCTTCATGTTCAACTAATTCATCATTCGTGAAATGTTCCCACCATGGTGGGTTTTAGTGCACTATCTAGGTAGAATATGCTAAGTCGAGACTGTAAGGTGCATGTTCAAGAAGTTGCCACCCTAGCCTAGTTGGTCAATTTTCTCCTGAGATAATCAAGTCGTTTGTGGTCGGACATTGTCAAGATGGGGCAATACTCTTCTCAGCAGGCCTGAACATTTTCTTCGAATTGCATCCGAAAGCATCAACGGAACTTCACAGGATGATACAGCATTCACATAGTCACCCTTCTTCTTTAACTTGGTTAACAGCACTCCGTGAGACTGCCAAAACACTGTCAGTATAACCTTGAATTAACAGCACTCCGTGAGACTGCCAAAACACTGTCAGTATAACCTTGAATTAACAGCACTCCGTGAGACTGCCAAAACACTGTCAGTATAACCTTGAATTAACAGCACTCCGTGAGACTGCCAAAACACTGTCAGTATAACCTTGAATTAACAGCACTCCATGAGACTCCCAAAACACTGTCAGTATAACCTTGAATTAACAGCACTCCATGAGACTCCCAAAACACTGTCAGTATAACCTTGAATTAACAGCACTCCATGAGACTCCCAAAACACTGTCAGTATAACCTTGAATTAACAGCACTCTGTGAGACTCCCAAAACAGTCAGTATAACCTTGAATCAACAGCACTCCGTAAGACTGCCAAAACACTGTCAGTATAACCTTGAATTAACAGCACTCCGTGAGACGGCCAAAACACTGTCAGTATAACCTTGAATTAACAGCACTCTGTGAGACTGCCAAAACACTGTCAGTATAACCTTGAATTAACAGCACTCCGTGAGACTCCCAAAACACTGTCAGTATAACCTTGAATTAACAGCACTCCGTGAGACTGCCAAAACACTGTCAGTATAACCTTGAATTAACAGCACTCCGTGAGACTCCCAAACCACTGTCAGTATAACCTTGAATTTCTTGGAAGAAGCTGAAGAAGAATGTTTCCATTGCATTGAAGCACATTCTGATTCGTATTGGTAGTGATTCGTCCCCAGTAACAGTCCTGTTTAGCATGTCTTCTCCTTCATCTGTACTAACAGACATGATGTAAGGACATGCTTCTTCAGTTCATTTTGTGTCTGTCAGTCAGCTGTCTGGGTACCCACCATGAACACACTTTCCGGAAATTCAATCGATCATGCATTATGCTGTAGACTAAACCATGCGAACACCATATTGCAGGTGCTAGATTGTCTATCATTACTTGCCTGTCAACTTGAATCATCTGCCCAACCTGCTGCACAGATGCTTCTGCTACAATCTGAACAGGATGACCAGGTCAGGCTACATCAGCAATTTTGTGAGTGTCCTTGAGCAAAATTTATCGACCCAGTTGTACACCAATTAATGCCATTTATATAGCTGAATATAGCTGTGCACATGTATCCGACGCCTAGTGTCTACTACCTACACTAATCACAAAACTGAATGCCACCACCTAATGACACCTTTACAAACTACCAACTACATTTTCCAGTTATCCCATATCAATTTGTGACCTATTTACTGACTTACCCTATTTCTCTTAGCAACAGTATAGTAAAAAATTGCAACCTATTACAATACAATATCAAAATTGTCCCCATACCTGTCAACAAATCGAGGCCAATTCACATCTCTCATGTGGGTTTCATATTCAGGAGAAATTGGTTCCCACTGCTGAAATTAGTATAGAACAACTGATTTGTGCCGTGACTATATTACATTTAAAACAACAGCACTGCTCAAACAATTATTATGTTATTTTAATGCATCTCATTTTCTCTGACATCCAATTGATGACATATTTGTGATTCCCTTTTCAATTTAACAAACAAAAAGAGAGTGTGGACCAAAAGGTTAGTGCTAAGAGTCAAGATGATACAATGATAAGAAAAAATGTACAACAAGATGGAAAGTGACCCATGTGGATCCTATGGAGACAAGAATAGAACCTCTGCAGTCTTCCAAGCTTGTAGTCTTCTTATCGTTCGCCATGCTTTTTCTTGTTACGTCTACACGTGAAGTCCAGTTCTCTGGATATTTTGACTTTTGTGTAGGCATACAAAAAAAAAATGGGTTGGACAGGTTGCATGGTTGCTAGTGCTCCTCCTGGCCTGGTACCTCTTATCTTCAGCACATGTTCTGTGGTGGAATGTGCTTTATAAAGTGGATGCAATCCAGAGAGAATATACTTTATAAAATTGACACATACCAGACAGAATGTACTTTATAAAGTGGATGCAATCCAGAGAGAATATACTTTATAAAATTGACACATATCAGACAGAATGTACTTTATAAAGTGGATGCAATCCAGAGAGAATATACTTTATAAAATTGACACATACCAGACAGAATGTACTTTATAAAGTGGATGCAATCCAGAGAGAATATACTTTATAAAATTGACACATACCAGACAGAATGTGCTTTATAAAGTTGGATGGAGGGAGTATGACGAAGAGTCAAAACGGCTTATCAAAGCCAGATACATGACCAAATGGGAAACCGAACATACTGGTTACACCAAAAACGATGCCTATTACCAGTTGAACAGAAGAGAGCAGGTCGTTGTCTTCAGACTTCGCACTGGCCACAATAGACTGAGGTACCACCTATTCAACAAATTAAAGATAGGTGGTACCAACGAATGCCCGTGCGGTACCGGTAAAATGACCGCTGAACATCTGCTGCAGAACTGCCCGACATACGAGGATCAGAGAGAGCAGATGTGGCCATCACCAGTGGAACTGCAAGACAAGCTCTATGGCAGTGTCGACAGCCTCAGGATGACCGCCGCTTTTTTCGAAAAAATAATGGTTACTGTCTGACTGCGTACGAAGAAGAAGAAGAAGTTGGATGGAGGGAGAGGGGCATTTTAAAAAAGTGGTTAGTGGCATAGAAGACAACTCAAACTTGCTTATGTTCGGATTGGTTAACACAATGACTATGCCTGTATGGGAAGCTAACTTATTTAAAATATTTGTGCGAATGCCAGATCAATTGGGTAGCTAGGCACAAAACACAGTACAATGCATTCCTTTAAGGAAACAAAACCAAAAAAAATGAAAGAAGAATGATACAGATTTCTTGTAAGGGGCCAGTTGTAGTGGTAGGATTATATCTCACAGGAAGCGAAAATTAGAAATGAAAATAATGTCTGCTTTCTAACAGCCGTCTATTTGCGAGCGATGATGATGACAATAGTCAGACACGTTGGGTTGCACCTAACCGATGAGTCTTCTTGTGGCTATTCTGTCAGATTCTAGCACAGAAACCCCTTTCACATATAAGGTCAGGGTTGGGGAGGAAGACTAACATCTGGTCAGGCAAAATATACTGATGAAACATGTTAGTCAGGGTCAGGCAAAATATTCTGGCCAAGAGCCTCACCTCAGCTTCCTAGTAGCCTTTCCTGGAAATGGGCTGTTTACATGGCAGCCTGGCTAACAAGGTGAGGGATCGACGTGATTCCCATAGTAGCGAGTGACACGCAAATGAAGCCAAGCATAGCACAACTGCCTGGAGGACCCCGGTTCACCACCATCAGCACGCTCGGGATGTCAGGAAAGCTACTGCAACCTGCCACTAATCGTCCTTTTCAGGGCGCACAAAAGAGTAACCTTCTCATTGTGGACATTCGCAAACAACAAGGTCAGGGTTGGACATGTGGGTGTCAGTTGTTTTATCTATCTCTACAGCACAATTTCTCAAAGGCTCGGAGAATCAGCGTTCCTCAGCAATGGAGGTGGACTTGATGGTGGTTCTATGCCATTCCTGGCAATCCTAAGTCAGGTACTTCCATGAGTTTCTATCGACGTTGAATCACGCAGAGTTATTTTGACGAGTCTTTGAAGCACTTCTTTTGTCCACTGACCAGATGCAGACTGTCTTTGAGCAGGTCATAAATTAGTTTATTATACACACATGCTGTAGCCATGCCTTCTGGATTATTTTGACAGCAAGAAATCACTGTGACCCAGAGATCTTCTTCTTCTTCGTACGCTGTCAGACGTCAACTTGAATTTGTTCAAAGAAAGCAGCTGTCATCCTGAGGCTGTCGACACTGCCACAGAGCTTGTCTAGTGTTGGCACTGGTGATGGCCACATGTGCTTTCTCTGGTCCTCGTATGTCGGGCAATTTTGCAGTACATGTTCAGCAGTCATTTTCCCTGTACCACAGGTGCATTCGTCAGTGCCACATATCCTCAGTTAATTGAATAGATGGCACCTCAGTCTGTTGTGGCCTGTGCGGAGTCTGAAGACCACGACCTGCTCTTTTCTGTTCAACTGGTAGTAGGCATCATTTTTTGTGTAGCCAGTATGTTCTGGTTCCCATTTGGCCATGTATCTGGCCCTAATAAACCTTTTGTACCCAGAGACCTGAAAACATATTCGTAACTAAAGGTTTTTTTAATTCAAATGCAATGTTACCCTATTTTCTCTCTCTTGTAGTTGCATCTCAAACTGCTCCTCTCTGTCATCCAGTGGATAAACACCCTGCCGCTGCTGGTGTCGCTGCTGATACACAGACCGCAGGTGCTGGATGTACTCAGCCCTGGACATCACAGCTTTTGTTAAGTTGACCTTCCCATCAAGCTCTGTCCCTGAACTGGAACACGGCTGATTCCTCCCTGCGATAGTTTAAACACTAGGTTATACAAATATTTTGTTTAATATCACCTATAAGATCTGTCCACTGGGAGGACTTATAAGATTGAGAAATAAAAGCTGCCTGCCCTTGCAGTCGGTGTGCAGTGAACAGGCTAGGTTTTTACTTCATCTCTGATAGAGTGAAACCTATGCCTTTACTGAGATAACCCATGTCACCTTGATCTTTACATGGGTGTCCAAACAGCTCGGCCACTTGATTCTCTATATAAATAGATCAATCCTATAAATCTTCTCTGTGAACTCCAGCAATGGGAGCAAACTCTGTAATGACAGTTTAAGAAGTAAAAGGGCTCTATAAACTAACTTTACCAGCGCTAGGCACTTGCACGTTAGTCATCTACAATTGAGCATCATCATAACAGGATGCTGAAAACATAAGAACTGAGAACTGACAAGAGAAGCACTATAAGCCACGTGACTCGATCATATTTAAATGACTGCCTATCTTCTACATTTACTGGATAAAGAAACAATGTAGCCGAGTGACTCGATCATGCATGATTAGCTGACGACCTCTCTTTTATATTTATTGGTAAAAGAAACAAAATAAGCCATGTGACTCAATCATGCTTAGCTGACGACCTCTCTTCTGTATTTCTAATATATATTATCAAAGTCTTTCATAAGTACAAAAATACATATGGTGTTTTACTGCATCCTCTTGTTTATCACAGCAGCTGCATTATGGTGTGTCTGGTCTGCAGGTGTTTGTTTAACTGCACATGGTTTTTTGCAACCTGAAAGTTATACTCTGGTCTCTTCAGCACAAATTGTTGATATCTTTGAGAATAGGTTGAGACATCTGCATACAGAGTTCTTGCAGTCACATCTGTAGCTTATTGGTCCATACATTGATGTCTGCAGTTGGTGTAGATTTTGTGTTCAGCAGTTCTTTAGTTCGTAGAAATGTTAGGCTATGGCTTGCTTGTTTCTGTTTTTGCCAATTTGTTAACACTTCCATTGCCTCAGATGCCTGTGTCACTTTGTATCCACTGTGAGATGGTATTGATCAATAAGATGTGAGTACTGTTATAGGAACTAAGATGTTGTGGCTTGCAGGGGAAGATTGTAGTCTATTACACATCAAATGTGCATTACATTAAGCTGTCTGAAGGCTGTTTTGTCAGCTCGTCCCTGACTTGTGCAAGCTACTTGAGCAAGTTTGACTTCTTGGATGTCGTTTCCGGGATTGTACTTGTTGAAGGTTAGTTGAACTGAACTTTGAGATATATTTTATTTCTTTTGGTAGCCAATTTCAGCACCATTAACAGTTACTTTTTAGCATTTACTTTGCTAGCTTATTGCTAAGGGCGAAAGTTGCGTATACAGTTTTACTGGTTTGGACTTCAAACTTCCAGAAATTGCCATAGCCTGATAATGTGAGGAATGATTCTCTCAATCTCTCTTAGTTAGGTGTAGGTCTATTTAACATATGGCTGCTTTAATACTGATATATCAATTTGGTTACCCTTTATATATCTTCTTTCTACTTTTTCAGTGTGATGGTTATTTAACCACAACAGAATTGTGATAGGAATTTATGCCTGCACTTGAATGTTTTTTGCCATTGTGACACATTTTTAAAGCTGTTCCCTATCATGTATAAAGTAATTCTGATTTATTACTTCTAGACTCTTCCCCGTGTATAATCTTTGTCTGATTAGGGCAGTGGTAGAGCATTCACGCATCAGATATGGAGTTTATGGAATGCTCAAGTCAATCCAGTTGTAAATGGCTACCTGATTTATTGTTAGGGAACGAAAGGCAGTGACGAAGTGAACTGGCCACCCACCTTATAAACACGCTGTGGCCTCATACAATTAAGTCTCTAACACTTCATCCCTGACATCAGTATCTGCTATGGCACTACCTTTATCTCTATACTTCTTGGTAAAATGTGTTACAACTAATTGATTTTCTTCACAAAAATATGTAAATCTCCTACGTCGTTTCTTTTTCTCAGTCCATATTGTTCTACTATATTCTTCTATTTTCCTTTTTCTATTTTGAAACTCATTATCTCCCATTACTACCAGAAGATCTGCAGATTTAATTGGTTTGAGGGTCTGTTGTTAAGTTCTCATTACATTCTTATTTTTCTTTATCACTGTTCTTCTCCTTCTTCTGCGTTTGTTCTCAATTACCCGCTATCAAGCCCTAAACAGGGCTTAGCAAGTAGCAGGATATAGTCCGAAGAACGGAATGTGCTGTGTCGCTAGTTTACATCTTGACTGCGATATTCGCACCTTTTGGTCCGACATATCCATCTTCGGCAAGTTTATCACAATGTTCTTGAGTTAGTGCACACGTTTGTAAATGTCTTAAACTTCATCAACATCATTTCAACACTGTAGAGCATGGATTACATTATAGCAGGGATTACATTATAGCATGGATTACATTATAGCATGAATTACATTATATTTGACATCTAGGCTTTTTTTTAAAACTCCATATGAAGCATAGGGCCAATGCAGCTGGCAACCCACATTCAAGGTACTTTCAGGAGCCCTTGTCGTGGTAGCTTCAGTAGCAATTAGTTTTACATGATAAAGTTAATAACCTCATGAACAACCCTCTTTAGCTGTCTTTTATGGTAGAAAGATAGCTGTGTTTATAGTCTTTCCTACATGTTTAGTTTAGTATTTTCTTCAATGTGCACTGAGTAGCAACAGTGTTACACTGTACTGTTCCAAGGTAAGCACACAAAACTATCATCTAAACTGTGCATGGCAAAACAAAAGAAAAATTTAATTTGTCTCCTCACCCATGTAGTCATGGCTTGTGGTCTGGGATCCATGGGTCACGGCTGCTGGATGAAAGCTTCGTGGATCTGATTTATCTATTTGTTGCTGGGCAAGGTGATGATACTGCTGCTGTGCAGAGGAGCCTGGATATGGGTGAAATGGACTTGCCCTGTCAGATGTTGAGATTAAAACACCTGCATTTCTTCCAATGGTTGGGTCTACAGACTGAGACCTCAGTCGCTGTACGCTGACATGATGGTCTCTCAGTTTTGCATACTCCTCCTCAATTCTGCAAGTAGAAACAAAATTATATTGATATAGTTGCGCATTTTACAGAAATATTTATTTACTAGCAACAATCCATCAATAATGATGGAATTTAATTTAAAAAACTAATATATTTGAAAATATTGTTACTGTGTCTGTCGCACAAACGGTGATAATTATTATTGGACATGATTTCTTGAACTGGTTATAGGTGCTCCAACAGTTGAATGATTTAAACATTTTAAATTTTTAAATTTTATTTTAAAAACTGTTATTGAAAACATACAAAAATGTGTTCATGGCAGCACATCACAAAGTGAATGCCCATGTGGAACCAGAGTTCAAACACCCAAACACATCCTACAGGACTGCACATCATACAAAGACCTTTGACAGCAGACCTAGTGGGTGCGTCTAGTATGTATGTATATACATACGTATGCACGCTTGTACGCACACACATACATACATGCACACACACACATACATTGAAGCGTATGGTCAAAGGTCGAGAAGTTAGGATACAGGACTTTAAATCAGGAGACATGAGTTAAAATCCAGGTAGGTGTAGGGTTCTTTATATAGGTGGTGAAATAAAAACTAACCCTGATCTTGTGCGATGAATGCAGACAAAAAGCGGCCTTTTTTCTTAGTCCTCTAAATCAAATAGCGAGCCACAGCAAGAGGAGTAAATGTTTTAATAATAGTTTGACAAATATAAATAGAAAATTGTTGATTAAAGAACTGAAATAATATAATTGAAGTGATTGTAACATGTGTTACATTCTTTCATACTCACGTGTTTGAGTTCTATTAACCTTTACCGGCCAGATGAAGATTATGGCGTCTTGGTCCCATCCCATTGGCGTTGCACACCGTCAGCTCTAGGGGCATCGCTTTATCGTATATAAACTAAGGGGTTAATGCTATAGTAACAGCTGAACATAATGCTCTTTTGATTGTAGAAAATTCCAGCCACCGTCATGTATGATTAGATGAAGAAAATGGCTTTTGTGAAATTTGTTTTAGATTTTGGAAAGGATTTCTTATGTTTTTTGCTAAGATTTTAAGATTCACCCATTATTGAGAATGGGGGAGTTATGTTTCTGCAATGGATTTTTCAAAGGTAGATCTATTTAATTTGTTTATGTAGATACAATAATTATGTTTACTGTACAAGTGATAACCATAGCCGCTATGGCAAACATCAATAGTAGTCTTAGTACGTTTTTCTGTGATTTTTTCTTCTTCATAATCAAGGGACTGGGTGAGTCTATTTGTTTGTGCTATTTTTCATCTTCCTCTCCTTGTATCTCAGAAATTAACATACACACAATAACACCAACAAATTCTTTATTAATATATGTCTCTAGACACACCAAAATAAAAAAATAAATTTTAAAAAGAAATTATAGAGGTTTTCAAAACCAACAACCATGTCGGGTCATGAAGTGCTGATATATTATGGAGATACATGAAATGGACATAATTTTGTAAACTGGTAATTAGAAGGTTAACTCAGACTCCAGAATGATACAGTCATACCCTTCTTAGTCACTATCTCAAATATCTAAACATTCTAAGCCTTTTTATTGTCAAAACCGTGAGCATATTAGTCTTAGTCGACCTGCACATATACAAGGCAGCCTTTGTGTAGGTCCCAACTCTTGTGCGAGTTGGTAGTAGCCGGGTCCATTTCTCTGCTTAGCGGGCTGGAGCAGTGCTATATTTTTTTGTTTTGTGCTAGCCTCATCTCAGTTTCCAGTTGATTTTGTCTTGGGCATGGGTTGTCGAGTGAATGACTAACTTGTTTGTTTCAGGATTGCGAGTGTTGTGCAGCTCGAGCAAATCTTGCCATCTAGTGGAAGGTCTGCCAAATAGTCGTTTTTTTAACGCGCCGGTACCAAAGTGGTTGCTGTGCTCCAGCGTTCGTCTTTCCTTTTAACTACAAAGCCAGCCCAGCGGTACTTGGAGTTGCTGGCATGATGGATGACATCCTTGAGCATCTACACATTCAAATGGTGTTTACCCCTAGCTTTTGTCTGAATTGTTTGGAAGCAGCTGCTTGCAAAATATCAATTACAGTCCAAGTCTGTAGAGTAACGTAGTTTTGTTATTTAGATAGACCTTCTCAATACATGGGTTTCTGGTTGCACGTGCAGCTTGAATTTAAAGTTCACTAAACATCCACAGCATTGACGATTTTGGTGAATTTTTTAAGTTGTGACTTTTCTGGTGATGGAATTTGTGCAGAGAGATGACTTAGTATTTGACCAGACCAATAATATTCGATACAAGCTTGATTTATTCTCTGACAGTCTCAGACAAAAGTGAAAGTAATATTATTTGAACTGACATGAGATGAATTGCTTACAAAATATCTACAGAATACAAAATTGAACTGTAATATTCACCTCGACATAAATGTAATTCCATTCATTATAATTTTACATATTATTAATACTTCATGTGGTAGATAACGCCTTTAAATATTTTAATCATAATTTTAACTTCATTTTTAAGAGAGAAAAAAATCAATCTGTTGATATTCTCTTGGGTTTGGACAGGCTGTGAGGGTTATGATCACAAATGTTGCCAATTGAAAGATTGGCAAATGTCAAAAACTCATGCTACTTTCATAGCTTCTTTGTTTTAGTAAAGACATCAATAGGAACACATCCAAACCTTTCTTGTTCTTGTTGACTAGTTTTTCTTCCTCTCTGCTGTTGGCTTTGATCGTCGGTTACAATGAGCCATTTCTTTTGAGTATCTCCATAAGGCTGAGCTGCCCATCGATCTTTCACAGGACGATCTAACGAGTAATCAACTTTAGGGTCTAACACACGATCTTCTGACCTTTCTTCCGATCGAGAACGGCGCATGGCTTCCTCATCCGACTTTTTTCCTTTCCCAAATCTAAAGAAACATGCACAGAAGCTGTTACTGACAAGGGAGACATGCAAACTCATAATGTTAACATAGTTTGGACATGCAACAGAGTTCAGATACGTTCAGTGTCTCTCTAACAAGGAATCTCGCTGTCTACATCATCAAAGTGTAAGGAAATTATATATATCTAATTTAGAGATTTTGATGCCATTCTCAACTGTCTGTCCATCATCAGTGCAGAAGCCATAGCTAGCATGCCACAGGATGCTATTAACCAGGGATGTGACCTTGAGCCCACTGAGGCAGACGTCAGGAAAGCTATCAGCTTAATGTCAAGGCTTCCGATTCTGATTCCATCCCGGCAGAGATTTACCAAGCACGGGTACTGTGCTTCATCAGGACCTGACTACGCTCTAGAAAGCTTCACAGGAGATGAAGGATGTCATAATTGAACACCTCTACAAGCAAAAGTTTGGTTGTCCCTGCAGATTTTAAATTGTGGTTGTCCGCCAATTACATGATAGCTCACGTACTGCACGAGGGAGAGTTGTCTGTAATCTTCCCAGTCACCACTGGTGTCAAACAGGGTTGTGTACTAGCACTGACACGCTTTAGCATGGTCTTTGCAGCAATTCTTATTGATGCTGTCCATGACGCTGCTACTGGCATGCATATCAGGTACAGGATGCAGGGTCAGTTGTTCATCCATAAGCTTCTGAATTCTACACCAAGGTGTGTGAGGCCACGATCTTGGATCTCCTGTTCGAGGATAATTGTGCCCTCAACATTTGCTCAGAAAAAGATATACAGTCCACATGACAGAGTTTTTGGCGGCTTGCAGTAAGTTTGGTCACATAAACTCTAGGAAAACGATGGTACTCTTCCAACCTGCCCCTGGTGAGCCGTACATCGAAACAAACATTACTGTACACAATCAACGTCTTCAGGCGGTTGCTAGCTTCACTTACTTAAGCAGTACATTCACTAGAGAGGCGAATATAAAGTGTGAGGTCAATAGCAGGATTGCAAAGGCAAGCTTTGCGCTTGAAAGACTCCAAGCAAACGTGTATTGTGCTATTGTGTTATCCACTCTGCTGCATGTTTGTGAGAGATGGACAGTATTTAGCAGACATGTCTGGCAACTGAATTGTTTTCACTTGAGCTATCTGCGTAGGCTGCTCAGGATCAGGTGATAGAACAAAGTGTCTAACTCTGAAATTCTTAGCAATACTAACATGTTGAGCACCCAAACACTTTTTGCAAATAGCTCAGCTAAGAGGGACATTGTTCGCATGACAGATGAGCGCATCCCCAAGTAACTGTTAAACTGTGAGCTCAAAACAGGCTAACACTCACCAAAGAGTGTCGAAGAAAGGATAGACTCCTTGAAAGTGTCTCTGGAAAGCTTCAATTTTGATGTCACCTCCTGGGAGAAGCTTGAACAAAACTGTACTACCTGGCTAGTATCACCAAAGATTCTCAGATCACAGATAGCCATCGTGAAGGCTCAGCGAAAGTGCGCTGCCCAAAAATACAAAACGATTTCACAGCCGGCTCTCCACATGTGTGCCCTGAATGTGGCAGGGTATGCCATTCAAGGATTTGTTTTTAACCGTCATAAGAGAATAAATTTCGCAGACTTTGCTTCACATAGTGACCTGCAACTCCATATGTCCAAGCATTTTTCAAAATTAAATTAATGAATATTAAAATGATCAAAAATGATATTCTAAAGATCTTAAGACACATAATTAAACTACCTATGACATGAACTATTCATAATAATATATATTAGTATGACGCGTTAATATGAAGTAAAAAATATGACATGAACAAATTGTTTGGTATTCATGATGTCATGTCTATTTCTGCGATAATTTTATAATTTACAGCTCTTATAGGCCATCGCCAACTGCAAAAAGTAAATTTCTGGCCATTACGATCAGCACAGGTTTAGAAAACATGCTGTTAGGTTTTTTCATTTAGCTTGCGCAATTTAAGATTTAGACTGCACTACAAGATGTTCATGATTCATGCATGTTCAGTTGATGTTTAACTACAGAGTTATTTCCAAACTGAATAAAGTTGGGCCTTAAGACCCAAGAAATTATTTATTATTTGATCAGTCCTCTGCATTACTCATGGATATTCAACACACATGCATGTTCAGTTGATGTTTAACTACAGAGTTATTTCCAAACCGAATAAAGTTGGGCCTTAAGACCCAAGAAATTATTTATTATTTGATCAGGCCTCTGGATTACTCATGGATATTCAACACACGCCGGATTCAGACTTTGACTAGGACACTTAATAAGAAAGGTATTTGTAACGGAGCTGAGGATGGTGAGCACACATTTTTTTTTCTTTTCAAATTCTACCTTCGCATTAATGTCATTTAATGCTTCATACTAATTTATCTACTTGTTTGCTACGTTAAAAAAAATGACGTCTTCACGTGAAGACCAGTTTTCTGGATAAAGGTTGTTGTTATGTCTAGTTCTCATGCAGAACATGATTACTTGTTCAAATTGATCAAGGCAGTGATAGTTCTCTCATTTGGTCGACTTTTCTTATGGCTTGGATAAGAGTCTTTTTTTCTTGGAAAGTGATTGTTTGCTCTATTTGTTCTCGTGTTGCTCCCTCCTTCGTTAACCTGTCTGCTGTCTCATTGCCTGTTAAGCCACAGTAGCCCTACCCTTCTAATTTTTTTGTTCACCTAGGGCTTTTGTAAGCCCTGGCAGTTGATCATTCTTGAGGACTTGCAGAACTGACATTGCATCTGTAAGGAATACAGACTGCTGGCATCGGCTTGTTGTGTTGCTAATCATTTCTGCTGTAATAATTAGTGCCTGTACTCAAGCTGAATAATTTGAACAGAATTTGCCAGTGGATGAACTAGTGGTTTAATTTTCTTTATCTGGGTAGACAATATAGATTAATACTGATGTATAATTGTTATGATGAATATACTTCACATCATAGATAGTTTAATTATGTGTCTTACAATCCTTATGCACAATTGTAGCTCAATTTGTTCAAAATCAATTAATTTAAACAAATTGTTTTAATGGAACATACGGAATTGCAGCATTTGGCCTGGATGGAAAACAGAAATCTGCAAAATTAGCCTGGACTGGAAAAGGTTAAATCCATCAATTACATTCTCAAAGTCTCTTTATTCTGTATCCTAGTCAAAGCCTAAATGGAACGTGTGAATTTCCACGTGTAATCCAGATGCGCAATCAGTGGTCTTATAAAATAATATCATTTCTCGAGTCTTGGCATCAAAATTTCATAGGATAGAAAAGACAACCATAACGCATTCAACACACGTGTAAATATCAAATGTGGCGAATTCTATATTAACAAAAGCCGCATGACCTGAACATCTGGTTGTAATTTAGGCCTTCTAACCAAAGAAAGTTTGTTGCTATGTAACAACAATAGGTGATGGTAGTGTTTTTATTTGTATTTCATCCCAATTAAACTGTTACTGATGTTTTGCACGTGCCCTAATCCTTCTGTATGGACTGAAAAGGGTTGACTCTGACACAGTCATCAAATGTGCCCCCATGTAGTCTCTGAACTCTGTAACAGTCACTTGAACTACTACTTATCACTTGATTAAGGTATAAAAATGCAACTATACTGATGCATATATAATTTAAATGACATAAATAACTTGAGGACAACAAATGGCTTTAATTTAAACACGTGCAACTAGATAGTAAAAATATTGAAACCTAAACCTCTTTTTTTGCTGCTATGAACAATTTCAAACTCAAAATCATTCTACAGACAGTTTCATTTACCCTAGAAAACCTTTAAACAGTCCCTTCTTTTCCTTCTCTTTAGCTTTTCTTCTTTTGAGACTGTTGGTGTCTTCATTAGTTGTCTCACTACTTATGGACGAATGGCTGGAGTGAGATGGTTCAAAGGTAAATGCCCCACTTTCAGCACTTTCTTCTTCCACTGAAAATTGTATCAAACATGTTGGTGTACAATGCACAAGTAACATTAGACAATCATGATTATTTTAGAATAGAACAAATGGGATATATTAAATCGGGTTCAGTTTGATATTTCAAACAGAAACTATGAAGTGCCCCTCCAAAGTCTTTGTGTATGACAAGGACAAGAATAGCACCACTGTCCCACAGAGACTACATCGTAAGAGGCGACTAGCTGTGTGACATGACAAAACACCGACCATGGTTAGGTGGTTTGTTTAGAGCAGCATAGATGGTGTACATCAGTTAACCACGCTCCGCAGCACTTGTCCCAATGCAACTCGAGCCTAGCCTGCTAAGTAGGAAATCCTTCTCCCGGCTACATCCAGCTCACACCAGAGCTGGGACCTGCACAGGGGCATTTGTCCATGTAGAAGTACGGGTCAACTAAGACTTTTCTGGCAACCCCCCGAGACCTAACAAACTCACTGGAAAGACTCATGGTCTGACATAATCATCGACGACCACTGTGTTTGGTGAAGAGATACATCTTTATCTGGGTGGTCCTGGCAACAGGAAGTGCTAATGTTCAGATTAACAATAAAAGATCTATAGCAGGGGTCAACAATCTGTTACCAAACAAGGACAGAAGACCATGTCAGTGAGTGAATGTTCTGAGTACATTCTTCTATAGTTATTCCATTAAATTAATAAAAACCCTTCTACTGCCATTAACAAAAATCATGCTGTTTTATATCACTAGAACTACATTAGGGATTTATGATATTTAGTTTTTGAACTGCAGACCTGATAATTTTGACTGACAGGTTTGCCACAATAGAAGTAAACGTCAATAGAAAACTTGATTTGCTTACACTGTAAACATGCACCACATTTAGGATGGAGCCAGAATAATGTATCCAAATTGTGGCCCTGGAAACAGACTGCAAGCATGCAGCCTGGCTTAGAGATGATTGAAGAGGAAAAGCAATAAAAAGCAAACCCAGTTCCAAATATGCCATGCTGAAATCAGATGTGTCAGGCTGAAAGGCGTAGATATCGCAGCCAGCTGTTAACTATGACACAACATCACAAACATACTTTCCAGGACGAACGTAGAAAAAAAGAATGCGAAACAGACCTGGGAGCAATGATTACTCAAGTTCCCAATATAGTGCTGCTTTTGGAAGGTTACAATTGATGCCTGGGACTGGCAGTGAATCAGTGTTGTCACAAAGATCAAGGTCTATCATGCTAACCACCCTACTATACACATGTCAAACATGGACATTCTATAGCAGACATGTCATGGAACTCAACAATTTCCACATGAACTGCCCCAGCAGACTCCTCAAGACTGGCTGACAGGATAGAGTGACACACTCTGAAGTCTTCAGGTGGGTGAGTCTGTCTAGCTACCATACAATGCTGCAGAGAGCCCAGATCAGACTGGCTGACAGGATAGAGTGACACACTCTAAAGTCTTCAGGTGGGGGAGTCTGTCTGGCTACCATACAATGCTGCAGAGAGCCCAAATCAGATAGCCTGGGCATGTTTCTTACATGCCTGATCTGTAAGCAGCTGTTGTACAGTAATCTCAAGACGGGCAAATGCTTGACGGGGGGACAGAAAAAACAAAACAAAGACTCTTTGGAAGTATCTCTGAACACCTTCCTCATTGATGTTGCCTCCCAACAGCTGGGTGTTCCGAACCGCTCAGCCGGGTGCACTATCATCGCACACTGTGCTCCCATTAATGAGGAAAGAATCATCCCTGTAGCATAGAAAAAGCAAGCTACATGAAAGTGCAAAATGCAAGAAAGCCCAATTATTGATGCTGTCCACTTGTCCCCAATGTGCAGTAGAGTTTGTCCTGCTCAAATCAAGCTGTACATTCATATGAGGTCACATCTGAATACACATGTCTGATGCTGTCGGCATCTTCACTTGCTGTCACACAACATTTTCCCATTGCTGGGGTAGTCGAGGGGTTTTGAAGGTTGAGGGCTACAGGCCACTCGCCACTGCTGCCGCCACGTTGTGTGCTGGCTATGTTTGTTTATTTCACCCCCAACAGAAAAATAACATATGCCATACCGGGGATTCAAATCGCTGCCCTCCTTGTCAGCAGGCAGGCCTCGAAACCATTCGGCCACACGCTCTTTCCGGCCACGCGCTCTTCACTTGCAATGGGCAAAAATGATTATTATTCATAGTTGAAAAAATAATAATGCGAGGCTGTGGCTAAAAGTAAAAATCTTCTTCTTACTTTGTCTTACTTCCCCTGCCATACGGTGTCGCAGAGAGGTGGGATGTGTAGATCTCTTGTTAAGGTCAAGTGGGAGGTTTGTGTTGTCTTTAGGTGTAACTTTCTGAGATAGTCAGAGACACCTTCAATTCACGGACGTAGAGGTCTGCCTCTTGCTAGTGGACCGGAGACCTGCATATGATATGCTCTTGATGCAGGCTGGTCATAATGCATTCTGTCTAAATGACCAAAACACTTGATTTGTTTGGAGCCAATAACTGAGTTTGTCCCCACTGCCTGACTCAGCGTGGTGTTGCGGATTTGGTCATGTATTGGCTTTCAGGCTGCACTTCTCATACATCGCATCTCATAGCTTTGGATCTTACTCTTATATGTTGCTAGTAAGGACCAAAATTGACATTGGTAACACAATGTAGGAATAAATAGTGCATTTATCAGCCTCCTTTTAGTTGAAAGAAGCACTCTAGGGTGTTTCAAAATTGGTGCAATTTGATAGTAGACATTGTTCGTCTTCTGAATTCTATGTGCAATCTCTCTGCCGCCATAAGCGAACATACTACCGATTTATTTGAACTCCCGTACTTTCTAGATACCAATGTCACTGATGTGGAAACTTCTCTGCACTTGTTCCCATGAAATCAACATAGACTCTGTCTTGTCTGTGTTGATCTTCATGTCATATTCGTTACAAGCGAAATGGAGATATTTCAGGTGGTGTAGGTCTTCTCCATTTTCGTAAAAGATGACCTGATCAGCAAACAACAGTTCATTGAGGGTTAGCCAACTGTATAATTTTATCCATGTAAATTATGAACAAAAGTGGAGAAAGAACACACCCCTGTTGTACACCCCTCAGAACTGGAAACCAAACTAAAGCAACCCTCAGTTGCATACTTATCAATGCTTTTATACTTTTTATCTTCATAGCTGGTATATATACACTACCCTATTAAAATACTACTTACTACCAATATTAAAAAGACATTCTAAACTTACAGGTGTCCATGAGGGCTGGGTCTAAAGCATCATAAGACCTGTCAACTGCTGCACGAAAGCTGTCATTACAGGCTCTTGCCCGCCCAAACCGGCTGGGTCTCCACATTGGAGACGCATCACGATTTTGCTGTAAACAAAAATTAATATATGCAATTGATTTTCATGGGTATTTTAATAATGATCAATAGCTACTCAAATAAAATTTGTGCTACAAGTCATGGCAGCAGATAGAAAAAGTACAGTTAACAACTAAAATACTGATCAATAGTTACTCAAATAAAATTTGTGCTATAAGTGAACAACTAAAATACTGATCAATAGTTACTCAAATAAAATTTGTGCTATAAGTGAACAACTAAAATACTGATCAATAGTTACTCAAATAAAATTTGTGCTGCAAGAAATGACAGCAGAAAAAACAAACATAGCCACTAAGAATTACATCCCATTCAGGGTGTGTAGTTTCATTAGCCACAATTTGGAAATGACCACAGAAGCACATGTCATGAATTGCTTACTTCTGCATTGTTTGAGGAACCACCTCCTTGTACCCTTGGTGCCACATCTGTCAAATCTTCTAGAGAGGAAGCGCGTTTTATGTCAGTTCTTGGTGCATATGCTGACACCTGGTTAGGCTGATAGGTACCTGTTACCAAGCAAGACAAAATAAAACTTCACATAAAAAATCTGATATAATACATGGTTGCACTTTGTTAAGACTTGTGAAGTGCACACCTTCCACATAACAAATGCTTACAATTATTTATGTTAAAAATAATATAAATCCAGAATTAAATGTTCATTCACCAAAAACCTTGCCTTGCGAGTAAAATTATACACTATATATATCAATAAGTTTAACAAATAGTTGTGTGTGTGTGTGTGTGTGTGTATATGTGGTGTGTGTATATGTACAAGATTGAAATCGAAACAGCAGATGCACACATCCAAGCACACCTATATGCACATAAATAAATAGACAGATGATAGAAAAAGACATGTAGATGACAAACTGAAAGTCATTTGGATGGACAAAGACAAACAAGCTTACACAGTTCTCTGTCTCTCTATCTCCACAAAGAGAAACATTAAACACTGAAATAATGTTACACTATTTGGGAAAGAACAAAATGTGTGCTATGTGCTATCCATCAACAGGAGACTCACCTTTGGAGTCATCTTTAAAATTTAAAGTTGGAAATTAAACAAAAACATAAATATTAATTTTCAAAAGGCCAAAAAAATAATCTTTATATTATGACTATTGTGAACCGTAAAGTAGAAATATTTTGTTTTCTTTGTTCATTCCTTAAATTTTGGTTGAATATATAAAGCTGTGACATTGTTCCAATTTCTGATCTTTCCAGCGTGCATAATCTGCAGTGGTCAGCGATCCATAGCATCAAGGCCAGCGAACCAGAGCTGCAAAGACCCTTCTACACCTCCACGCGGTGATCCTGGATAACAGGCTGCAACAGGGCAGACTGGCTAAGGAGAAGGGATCGAAGAGGGAATGCTAACCCGGTACTCAAAAAATACTTGGTGAAAAAGTCGGATGTGTTGAACTGAAAGGTGCAAATATCGCAGCAAAGCTGGTAACTATGACACAACACATTCCGTTCTCTGAACTACATACTGCTACTTAAGCCCCTTTCATAGTTTGGTAGCAGGAGATTGAGAACGAATGAAGCCAAGGCAAGCCATAATCTTTCCAAACATTTTGGTTGAACTTATAAAGGTATGACATTGTTCCAACGTATACTCTAACCACATGGTGTATGGAATCACAAACTTCATATGAAATGAACAACGAAAACAAGACATATTTCAGACTTTATAGTGAACACTACATTAAGTATGGAATGTGCTTAAAATACATTTGTTAAATTCTTTCTTATTCATATTTCTGTAGTTATGTTATAAAATTTTAAAAAGTCATGAATTTATATTTGTTTGTAAAAACGTGTGTACCAACCACATACATGAAAGCAAGAGTGACTAATGATAATGACATTTTGTTTAAACTCACCAATAGGTGATTATTAGATCCTTTGTGAGAAAAACATTTTTGTTTGTGAATGGTAATGACAGGATCATATATTGTGTATAAAAACTGGTTAGATGTAACATTTCAGCTTTTCTCTCTGAGTTCACGGGCATGAATTCATTGTATTCTCTTAGTAACTTTAAATATATGTAGTGAAATAGTTTATTCACTGCCCTAAATAAATTGTAGCCCTTTGTGTAGATGAATAAATTTAATATTATAATTATAACTTATACTGATAATCACCACTTCTTTCCTCATAGTTGGCGAATTTGTGTCAAATTTCAGCCCTGCAGGTGTTTTGAAAGTGAGTGTAAAAAGATGTTGCCAGGATTATGGAATGGCAGGTTTGATGAAGTTAATATTAGGTGATTGACATGCTCCAGCATTCACAGCAATAAATATAAATGGACGCCCGACTTACAGCTAGATAAAGCATGGGGTTATGGAAGGAAACTGGTTATCTCACCTCAGGAAAACGTGAGCTCTAGTACAATGAAGTATATTACACTTTATTTCTGATGGCAGTGCATACTTCAGAACTATCTTTACTCTCACCCCAGAAAAACATAAACTCTAGCTAGTACAATGAAGTATATTACATTTTAGTTATGATGGCAGTGTATGCTTCAAGACTATTTTTATCTTTTTTCTTTAATAAAAACGAAAAACAAAGGAAATAAAAAAATGCAAGGTGACAAAAATTATTCTACAACAAACATCTGTTCATGCTAATGATTATGAAGAGATAGTAAATTTACTCCATCAACAACAACAAAGTTATACAGCAGAGCAAGTGTTTTATACTAAAACTAGATACACACATGAAAATAGCCAACTTGAAACAAGCCACAATAAAAATACATACTGTCACTAGAAACATGCATCATTTTATTAGTTGTAGGCACTTCAGAATGTATTTGCTGTCCCACTCCATCTGACTGACTAGGAGCCTTCATTTGGCCCTTTGGAATTATAGCATCATTACTTCCTGCAAGAAGAGGTTTCAACATCAACACCATGGAGCAGCAGTGCCATGTCAGTCTTGTTGTTGTAAAACTCATTTTATGATCAAGTCTCTAACTTCTGGCATGTCAACTTATATCAGTTTCAACATAACCGTGTCTCATTTTCAGGCCATATGCACCTGCATTAGACATACAATGATGATCAAAAAGTATTTGGCGACATTAGGCTGAAAAAAAACCTGAACTATTTAGTTCAAAACCTAATCCCTTTTGAAATGGACCCCCTTCTGAGTTGACACAATTCTTCTAGCGGTACTCCCACTGCTGGAAGCATTTCTGGAAATCCATTTCTTTATCTCCATCAGGCGCTTCGTTGTATTTGTTTTGATTTCTTCTATGTCCTGAATTCACGTCTGTTTGTGTGGCCTGTTGAGTCTTGGAAAGAGCCAAAAGTCGCAGTGAGCTATGTCGGTGTAGTAGGTGTAGGGTTGAGCCTGTGCAATGTCCTGTTAAAACAATAAATTCTAGATGAGGTGCGATGTGTGTGCTCCGAGCATTGTCTCGATGAATCTGCCAGTTGCCACCCTCCCAAAATGGGGTCTGCTTAAAAAAAATAAGGTTGGTTACTTTTTGATCAGACCTCGCAGATTTCAGGTTAGAATAGAGGCTACCGGTAAGTAATGAACATAGGGTGACCACTACAGCTGCCCCTTACAGGAAACTAGTAAAAAAAACACTTAAGCATGCTTTTGAGATAGTGACTTCCTTACAGGCCCATATTATTTTGTAACCCATGGCACTTAGTGGATGATGTGGTCAGTTGGCTGCCTTTACTTTCCGAACTGAACCGGTATCCGTTTAAGGCTGGGTCGACCTTCTAAAAAAAACCATTTCCGCCTCAACTGCGGAGTGAACCCAGGACCACTCAGATGCGAAGTCAGCGCACTAACTACTGCGCTACGTGGCTCCCCTGTTATAATAGTATCCAGGTACACATTGAACAATAAAAATGCTGACCTGAGCCCTTTTCTTGATGCATTCATAAATATTAATAGCTAGTAAAATAAACTGGTATGAATAAACCTAAACTAAAGAAAGAAACTTGACCATAAAATGTGAGCATTAAATTATTATCTGCAAGTATGTCAGTCAAAAGAAAGTAACACAGAAAAAACATAAGGAAATAAGCGAGTCATGAAAGCAACAAAGGAAAAATGTATATATCAATAATTATTAAGCACTCCACCTCTCTCTGTGAGTAATTACATTTTCATAAGTCATTTGATCTAATATTAATATCTAATACTTTTTCATTAATTATTTTATCAGAAATTATAAAGATTTTGCCTTTTCATACATCATTCTTTTTCACAAGATCTAACACATTTGTAAAAGCCAACAATAGGGGCCAAGGATGAAGTTCGGTGAACAAATTGACAGCAGACAGTGACTCATAGCTGGTTGCTTGCATAAAGGTCAGCAAATGACCAAAGCCCTATTCCTCCTTCCAGTGACGGCGATGGAAACATCCTGTACTAGTGTAGTCTGGATAATAGAATAGAGATCAAAGAAGGCAAACCAGGTCCCAATAAGATCATGTTGAAATCTGATATGTTGAGCCGAAAGGTGTAGATATCAGTCTTGCTGTAGACTACAACACTGTGTCCCAATGTCCTTTTCAGGATGAGCCCCAAACACGAAGAAAACAACAAGTTTGGTTCAATGATTAACACTTCCCTATTTCAACAACTTCTCTGCAACACATGCTATTTAACATACTAAAGAACTCTCCAAGCAGTATTCTCTGGCCATATGCTTAAAATATGCTGTAAACTTTGTTGTGAAAAGACTTGCAGTTATCCAGGATGTTTTGTTTTATTTGTAATAGACAGGCAGGCTAGATTTACCAAAATTCCTTAATGTGTCTAGAATTGTCATCATGTGTTTCAACTTACAATCACCAGCTGCTTTGAAGCCAGGGATTTTCTTCCAGTACACGGATGTTTCATCAACATTGAATATTTGTTGCTCGGTGTAACCATTTTATATTATTTTTGCAAGATCATCTGGATAGTGTTCTACTGCTCCAACATCAGCACTAACAGTCTCTCCTAGAACTTTAATGTTGTGGAACGGGTGAAGTAAGAAGATGGTGCCTGATGCCTTTCTTGAATTTGGTGTTGGAACAGCGCCTGAGAGCGTGGCGCTCAGATACATTGATGTGTTTTATGATGAGCGCTGTTAATCAAATTTTATGAATTAATAACTAGTTATGGTACCGAATGTTATTATTTTGTTACATATTATAGTATGTGGTAGTATTAAATATAATTTATAGGATTTGTTTAGTGAACTTGGTGTGACAGAGTAATTGATTACTCTATATTATGAATTAATAACTAGTTATGGTACCGAATGTTATTATTTTGTTACATATTATAGTATGTGGTAGTATTAAATATAATTGATATAATGATTTGTTTAGTGAACTTGGTGTGACAAGAGTAATTGATTACTCTATATTATGGGGTAATAAATCAATGTTTCTGTAAAAAGATTTCTCTAAGACAAGAATATTAAATAACTTAGCAGACATGCTGGAACCAACTAATCGCTTGATGATTAGATTAGCAGTCAGTTTAATGCTTTGTGATTTTGTTCAGGACAAGACTTTGTGATTTTGTTCAGGACAAGGAAAAATTCTAAGCCATCCTGTTAAGTCATGTTATGGTTGAGCAGACAGACAGAGTGGAGCCAGCTGAAGATGGCATGTACAGACTAGAGATTAGCTAATGGATTTTGTTTAGAGCAGGACGAACGCTAAGTTTGTTCTGTTAAGGCATGTTATGATTGAGCATGTTAAGTTTTGTTCTGTTAAGGCATGTTATGATTGAGCAAACAGATAAGTTTGTCCTGTTAAGGCATGTTATGATTGAGCAAACAGAGTGGGGCCAGCAGGAGATGGCATGAACAGACTAGAGATTGGCTAACTGTGTTTTTTCAGAACAAGGAGGAATGCTAAGTCCGTCCTATTAAGTCATGTTATGGTTGAGCAGCAGACAGTCTGAAACCAGCTAGATGTGAGAAACAAATCAGCAGGTCGTTAAATCTTTTCATCTGGTCTAGCATAAGTGGGAAAGATGGTCAAGTTACAGGGCAGTATAAAGACTAGGTATTCAGTTGGACATTTGACATGCAAAAGAAGGAATGTAGTTAATAAGTGCCTTTGAAAACACTTTTGGGGTTTAACAGTTTTAGAGTGCAAGCATGACTAGAATATCAAATGTGGACCATTACCACTGGCTCATTGAGGAAGTCACATACAGAAAAAAGATTTAGTGGACAGTGGTATCTATATATGTATGACAGCTGTGATCGGTCATCTGCTGCGAGTCTTGTCATGCAGGTTCGTTGTGGCTGGATTGTCATCTTTTACAGCCCGACCCACCTTCTGACAGTACTGACATCCACACATGCGTCACCATATACTACAGCCATTCTTCGATGCATGTCGCTGTGCACAAAACCTTTGATGCATGTCGCTTCGCACACAACCTTCGATGCATGTCGCTGTGCACACAACCTTCCGCCGACAGGAATTCAATCACAGCATGTTGCTTCAACCATATTTCCATATAGGCCGCCACTTTACTGTCTGCGGTGCACATGTGCCATGTTCCAGGTGTGTGCCACTACATGCCCCTATAGTCACTTCATTACAGATAATTTTTACATATGTATCGCATGACTCTGAGAACTGTTGTCATAGTTATGGTGCTGGAGGTAAAACTTTTCAAATCGCCCTCTTAACTATTCATATTTTGCAGCCATTGTGAAAGATGGGCCATGAGGATATCCTAGTAGTTCCAAGAGGGCTCTGTGTATGACAGAGATGAAAATTGGACTATCGCCACAATGAAAACATATTGTAAGAGGGAACTAATATTCTGGACGAAAGATCAGCTATTAGTAAACCCGATTGGTTTTCAGGAGGAATCTGCAAAAGCGACCGCATGAGACACTAAGAGATGTAATAAGAGATGATCATCAGAGAGGTGATGTTTGAGAAGTATGTCCAAGTAGCTTTGATAGATCTCTGTGTATGATAGAGAAAGAAGGGTTATTGATGATGATATATGTTCCCATTAATTTGATTACATAGAGCAACTAACTAGTGTTGGCAGTTCATTTTTTCCAGGTACATCATTCACATGATAAATTTAAGAGGTTATCGTGTATGGTAAGCCTCACAGCAAAGATACTGCACCTAGTATTTTGTCATTTTGCACAATGTACGAAACTATTGAAATTGAATTATTCATGTTTTACTTGACATGAAAAGACCAGTTTTCAATGAGTCTCCCCATCAACGTATTACAACTCATTCTTTGATTGCATAGAGAAGATTACAAGTGAACCAAATTAAAGAACTCATTAAGGATAGCTAATCAAGAATTTTGTGAGATGAAGGTATTATATTACTATTTATATACATGCTTGTATAAATTTGTGGGAGAACACATTTAGTTGCTTAGATCTTTTAGTCTGATCATTTATGAGGGGCAGATATGTGGTTTAGAAGCTGAGAAATAAAGATAAAGAAAAGAAAAAGGAAGGTTATGCCCTTTTCATTTTTGAGAAATTATTTGTTATTCTTGTTTCAGGGAGTGATGTGACAGTCATCGATTATACTTCACTATAGGGTAAAAGTTCAATGCTTCTTTATTTTGTTTCAAAGTTTTATCCCAGACTGGAGTCTTAATTAACTTATCAGGCAAATGAGAACCAGCTAGACGCTTGACAATTACATTAGCAGTCAGTAAATGCTTTTGTTCAGTACGAGGAGGAACGCTAAGCCCATCCTGTTAAGTCATGTTATGGTTGAGCAGACAGACAATATAGACAGATAGAGTGGAGCCAGCCAAAGATGAATGAACAGACTAACAGTGGGTTAATTGCTTTTGTTCAGGGCAAGGAAAAGTGCTAAGTCTGTCCTGTTACAGTTTAGCAGTAGACAGAGTAGAGCCACTAGACACAAGGGACAGATCGGCAGGTGGCAAATTTGTTTTGTATAGTTACAGAGCAGTATAAAGACTAAGTATGCAGATGGAAATCTGGGAATAAGCTAACACGCCAATGCTAGCTGCTAAAAAACGAGAGACAAGAGAAGGAAGAGAGAAGAGAACAAGAAGAATGTGGAGGTAAGGGGGGGGCGGGGGGGGGGGGGGGGGGGGGGGAAGGAGAAGGAGGAGAAACAAGAAAAGAGAAGAAACAAGTTGGAAAGAGGACAGCCAGTTTGCACTGGGCATATGCTGGTGAGGACAGAGTTCAATACTAAAGTTTGTGTATTTGTACGTCTAGTGATACTCTGACATATGCAGACAAGCCTTTGAGAGCCTAGGTTGATTGAACCCCAACAAACAATCTAGAGGAAACAGACACCTAAATCATTGATCAAACGCTAGTCTAGGTTTTAACCACATAGACAATTTTCTCACAAGGGAAAAAAGCAAGTCTGTTTACCACAGCCATTTACACAGATAGAAACTAATAACATGAGATCCTGTTTATCTGACTAAATGAGATCCTACCTGGGTTAAGATAGTTTTCTGAGAGTAACATCTGTCCGTTATGCATGAAATCTCAGATAGAGGGATCAAGATGCTGAGCAGCGCATGAGCTGCAGTGGTCAGCGACCCATAGCTGACTGCTAGTGTCAGGGCCAGCGAACCAGAGCTGCCAAGACCCTTCTACACCTCCACGTGGTGATCCTGGATAATAGGCTGCAGCAGGGCAGACTGGCTAAGGAGAGGGGATCGAAGAGGGAATGCTAACCCGGTACTCAAAAAATGCTTGCTAAAGTCAGGTGTGTTGGACCGAAAGGTGCAAATATCGCAGTCAAGCTGTAAACTACGACACAACGCATTCCGTTCTCTGGACTACATTCTGCTATTTAAGCCCTTTCAGGGTTTGGTAGCAGGAGATTGAGAACGAACGAAGCCAAGCCAAGCCAAATCTCAGATTGACAAAGTACGTCTAGCCAATTTATGTATTTGTGATACGTCCACTAACTACATAGTTTTCTATTGTTTCTTTATTGATAAATAGTCACAATTTTTGTTTAGAGTGGATATTCTGAATGTATGGTGTACTTTACATTTTAGATAGAACACTCATGAACTGTTAAATTAGTGCAGTGATTTTTATGATTATTTGATATGATTACATATTTTGTGAAACACGCAAAGTTAGACGTCTGCCATATTAGGCCATTGAATGCATGATATAACGTAGGTCAACATACTAGCCTATGTCTAATTTAGGTGAGGATTTTTTTGCTATTCTATATGAAAGTAACGTATTACAGTTGTAAGCATTAGTTTTCCAGCTATATAGTCTACATTTCCACTTGTTTATGTTATATTATACATAATTTAGCATCGTATTTACATTGGCAGCCTAGTGTTTTAATTCATAGCATTTGTAAGCTGAGTTTCACTAGATACTGGTGAAGCAAAAGTGCTGGTATAGGAAAGTGTTGTAGATCAGGGTACTCCAGGTTAAAATTTATGACAACTATTTAGGATTTTTTTGTCATTCATTTATCAAAGAGAGGAAGTAAGGAAAGGAACTTGTCTTCCCACCTTACAAATGTTGAACTCTTGAACAATAAACTCACTAAAACTTCATCCTTAGTGGTCCCAACTGCAATTAATCCATTCACTTTCCACTCCAAAGTGAAGCTAGGTCACCACTGCAGCTAGTCCTTTTAAAGGAGGCATGTTTCTAAGCATTTGCAATCATTCACATTTTTGCTCCAACGTGGATGATATGTTTTAAATGAGGCTGGTCTGTTTACAGAAAGTCTATATCTGAGCTTGTGCAGTGGTTGATTACAATGGTAATGCTTTTTTAAAAAAATGATAAGGTTGCCAGCTCCAAGACTGACTCTCTTCAGTCACATTTTCTGAACATGCTTGGAAGGTGACAGTGGCCGTATTCTTTTAATTCTGGGTACCACTTGGATTACCTAGAGGTAATGGGGCTATCCATACTTTGTAACAAGAATATAGATTAAGCCAATCAGGTCAAATAAATGTCCTTTAACATAATGGTCATTGCCGAAACTGAGCCAGTCCCGCTCTAAGAAAAAGAGATCCTGACACCATCTCTAGATCCATCATGCAGAAGAAATAACAAAAAGAGAGGCAGACCTAAGACAATTTTATAAAGAACAATAGAAACCAAAATGAAAATTATGAACCAGAGTTGGGACATCACACAAAGGATGATTGCAAACCAAGCACAGTGGAGTGTTTGCTGCTGTCTTGGAACATGCCAAAAAACATGATGGATCCTGACTGTTTCATCAGTCCAGGACCAAAAGAAGCAGATATAATTATGACTATACAGTAATCTGACTGCACACACTGAAGTAAACATTATTAACAAAATTGATTATGTGTCTATCTACTGTTTGTTATAAAATGAATGATCTGTATATATTATCTTTCAATATAAATAAATATGTTATTTTTATGTTTCCCATTTAGTTATTAATGACAAGTTCATTAATTGAAAAGGCAAAGCAAAACAAATAAAGATACACAATATGTCAGGTGGACACTGTTAAAAGAGGTGGAAGTATTCATGCCATACATACTTTGTATACTGTATGAACATCCATTTCTTAATCTGAACAATAGGACAGCAACAAGTTTAACACATCATGCAACATCAGGTTTTGTCAGACAACAAGAAAAAGACTACACACAAATTAAGTTTTATTACATTAACAAGCACAAAGCGCACTACACAATAGCATACTAATTTATAATTTCAATGTTCCAAGAAAACCTGGACATATATAACTGGACAATTTAAATGTATGTCTATATCTATAGAATATGGCATGCCAAGCTCTCAACTACACAATTTATATCTACCAATCAAATCAAAACCTTTCAGCTCCCTTTGGAGCACAGGTCATAAACAAATTACACCAAGTCCTTGTTCATTCATTAATGCTCTTGTTCACATATTTCCTGTTGCCTCTATGTTTATCTCAAGCTCTCTTCTCTGTGTGTTTTCATCTGCCTTTACTTCCTTCCTGCCTTAGGATTCCAGAACAGAGAATGTCTTGTAAAGCTATCAGTATCCTCAGGTCATGTTCCACTGATATCTGCCCGATTCGTTCCAAAATAAATTGATCTTTGTCCACCATTAAAAATGATGGCATATCAATCTCTTGCATAAACAATTTATGTCTAAAACAGCCATTATCAAATATGGCATATGAAACTTTCAACTATACAATTTGTATCTATGCCATTATACAAGGCATTTTAAAATAATGTACACTAAATTCTCACCTAAACAGTTTATATCCATGCTTACCATTACAAATTTTGGCATACCAAACTTTCAACTAGACAATTAATATCTATGCCTACCAGTTAAGAATATAGTATTGCTTGAAAAAAAAAGGTTTGAGAAAACAGAAAAATGAAACTACTGTTAGTGTTACACACAGGTAGACATTCAAGCTTCATGCTTTGAAGAAATGGATAAAACAGTGCACCTTCAAACATGACCTGAAGAAAATAAAGTTTCCATTTTCAAACAACAGAAACATCAAATGCTTCAGATAATGTGCATAATTGCTGAAAGTTGTAGATAACAACACAGTACATAATACAAAAGGAGGACATGAGTACACACAACACAACCGGTCATCTAATGCACTATTTTAAAAATGAAGGACCATTCTACCTGTGACACGAAATGACTGCACACGACGACCTAGAAAACCACCTGTGGAGAACACATCCACACAACAGTTACATAAGACAATAACCAAATTTGGGCCAATCACCGTGGAAAGCCAGGCAGACCATATACAAGAATGTAATATGAAGCACTATATCTGCAAGTACTCTAGTTATGTCTGGTGATTAAAGCTTATGGATGATAACGTTGCTAACATTTTGTGATGGTTGTTTAAACAAAAAAACTATTTGTTTTTATTGATTCTGTTAGATTTGATTTGTGACGGTTGTTTAAACATAAAAACTATTTATTTTGATTGATTCTGTCAGATTTGATTTGGAAAAGTTGAGAGGGAAGAGGGAGTGAAGCAGCTAATTTTATAAGATGGAATGAAAGATATTCCTCCTTTGAGTTTAAGATGAGGTATTAAATATACTTCGTTGGGTGTCAGATAGTGGTATACAATATTTATACATAAATTTATGACAAGCTCAGCACTACTCAAGAATATTCTAAAGTAAGTAGCATATCCTTTGCAGAATGTAGCATCTTACAACTGCCAACCAATTTTGCTGGTATAAGTTTCTTGGCAAGTGTGCACTACAGTAGGTTGCCATTAATTTCTGTTGGTTGAAGAAAAAAAAAAAACATGTCTGCCAAACTGTACACAAGCCTGATTCAAAATGGCTGCATTTGGATTGTGAAACGAATGCTTCACCACGCAGCCTTAATAAGAATATTGTATACCAATAAATTAAGTAGTATAATTTCATTACAAAACTTTATTTTTGTTTCAATAATGATTAAAAATTGCTATTTCTTTAAAAAAATATTGTACCATATATTTGAATTTGTTATTACAAGTACTTGGGAAAAGTTTTAAAAGATAATATGTTATCTTACATTTATTTAAGCAATTATAAATTAGCCCATTAGAATAATGGAAATCAATAATATACATGAACGTAGACATTATATAGTTTTTGTATGGTACTAATGTATATCATTTTTCAGCATGCGTGATATCATTCCTTCTAATGATAAAAGCATTTATGCATAATGTGTAACTTCAAACAGTGAGCTATGACATGAAACAACAACACAAAGAATAAAAATAAACACATAATATAGTAACCATTGCCAATCCCAAAGAAATACCACATGGCTAGGGAAGGAAGACTAATGTCTGGTCAGGCAAAATATACTGATCAGACGTGTTAGTCAGGGTCAGCAAAATATGCTGGCCAAGACACTCACCTCGGCTTCCTAGTAGCCCTCGCTGGAAACAGGCTGTTTTCATGGCAGTTTGGCTAACAAGGTGAGGGATTGACATGATCCCTGTAGTAGTGAGTGACACGCAGATGAAGCCAAGCATAGCACAACCGCCTGGAGGACCCTGGTCCACCTTCATATGCACGCCTTCTCAATGTCCTTTTCAGGGCTCACAAAAGAGTAACCTACTCATTGTGGGCATTTGCAAACAACAACCAAATGGCTTAATTTCTCAGTTTTGAGATCAAGGCTACTTCCCATATTTAATGTATATGATCAAGGCTCATTCAAACTTTTAAAAAATTTACACAAGGCAAAATACATTCTTCTTTTTTTTCTTCTTCTTCGTTCATTCTCAATCTCCCGCTACCAAACCCTGAAAGGGCTTAAGTAGCAGAATGTAGTCCAGAGAACGGAATGCGTTGTGTCGTAGTTTATAGCTTGACTGCGATATTTGCAAGTTTCGGTCCAACACATCCGACTTCAGCAAGCATTCTTTGAGTACCGGGTTAGGGATCAAGATGCTGAGCAGCGCATGAGCTGCAGTGGTCAGCGACCCATAGCTGACTGCTAGCGTCAGGGCCAGCGAACCAGAGCTGCCAAGACTCTTCTACACCTCTACGCGGTGATCCTGGATAACAGGCTGCAGCAGAGCAGACTGGCTAAGGAGAAGAGATCGAAAGTATTTCCATGTGTACTGGCATACAATTAAGGATCACTTACATGTGCAACAGCTGGCAATTAAAGCTTACTTTCCCGTGCATTGGCTAACAATCGAGACTCACTGCCACATGCAAAAGCATATAATCAAGGTTCACTTATATGTGCATCGGCTAACAAAGGAGGCTCATTTTCATGTGCAAAGGCATATAACCGAGCTCACTTCCATTGTCAAAGACATACAATCAAGACTCACTGTCATGTGCAAAAGCCTACAATCACGACTCACTTACATGTGAGAAGGCATATAAGACAACTCTATTTTATGCATGGTAGCAAAATGAAGACCAACTCTGATCTAAATTCAAATAGACAAAATGTCACTGTCACATTCCTAAGTATAAGACCAACTATCCGCTAAATTCATATTGACCAAAGGTCTCTGTGGCACTTTTCATTTTTTCCCTCATAGTCACCTGGCCTCTCTTAGGGGAAGCCAATAAAATGTAACACCAGAAAATAGATAATCAACATAATTTTCTGTAAATGTCACAAAGGGACCTCCATATTGGAATGCTACTGTATGTAAGAAAAAAAAACAGATGGGAATATGCCTGACCAACACGTAACTGTAATACAATTAATACTCCTTTAGCAAAGCGCTGGCATAAGAACAGCAACCACCAAACCATAACAAAATGCTATAGTTAAAATTTACCACAATAACTACAGGGAATTCTACACAGCACACACTTTTACATACTGGTTGGATGCATTCTCATGTTTCGTAAATCTTTCTCTTATTTATCACAGAACACTGTACAAATGCAGTCAGAATGGTTTAATAAATTAGTTGTAAAAGCTAATACTGTTTTTATCAAATCTGAAAACACATGCATTAAGTAGAAAACAAAATTATGCAGACAAATTTACAATTCTCAGCAACCAATAACTCCCAGAAGCCACAAGTAATTAAGCAGCATCACATCTATGTGTCATAAATTTAGAAAACAAAAACACCAATACATTCTGGCAAGCACAGATAACATGTCTTCAATTTCATTATTATTTTAAGTCAAAGGAAATTATTTTCTTAAAATTGAGATTTGTAAATAATTGAATTCTACTGAATTTATCTTTGCCACTATTTGCATTCATTCTTTTAACACGAATAGTAATTTCGATAAATGACTGATATGGACAAGGTTAAAGGTCACTCTACCTTTGTTTTCTTTATTAGCTTTCACCAGTTTGTATATCTCAGTTGAGCGTGGATCCAAGTGGCCCTTGCGTTTCTCAGACATACTTTGACGGCCGAAGCCTTCCCTTGCAAAGGGAAGAATTGTGTCCCCTTGTGGGCTCCTGAAAGCAACATACATAATTCACTGCTTACCTCATGAAACCAGAAACAAAAATCCAGAATGCAAGCAAGCAAAGAAGTATTTCTCTCAGCTTCCTATCAATGACATGAGCACATTTCAAGTGCATAAAATGTATGTATGCTTGCTGTGGTTTAAAAAATAATATTTATATAGTGGTAAATACTTTGTCCCTACAGAAATTGTTATGGAAAATCCTGTGAAAGTAATCGTTTTCTTTAATATTACCTTGTAATATACTCTCCCTGTAGGCATACAAATATAGTTTGGACGGTATGATCTGGTATACATACTAAATTGATTTGATAGATATGTAGATAAATAGAAAAGGAGATTTGATAGACCGGATGACATTCAGACAAATAGAAAAATAGCTGAACTTGATCACACTTCAAAATTCCCCAGACCAGCTTATGCTTCATTAACTATTAGCATTAAGTATGATATTGATCAACATATGAGGTTGTCACTATACTCTTACAAGTGTTGTGTGTTGTTCGTCCATCGTAATCGCGGAGGACCACTTTATCAATATTCACATGAGTTCGAAGATGGCTAAATAAGCCAATCAGAGCCCGGAATTGTCTGTCCCATTTAGTACAAAGAAATAGGACACCCCCTATCACCGGGGTTGAAGTGAGCCGACTTGTAAAGTGATCATCTCTGTATTACTGCATTTATTCTTGATGCCTCATGTCTCTGAATATCCTCAAGAATAGTGCTGTGCCAGTCTGTGTGATCTGTGGTAAATACTGCACTGGATCAGTGATTTCTTAAGCATGTCTTTGTACCGTTTCCGCTGACCACTGCTATCTTGGATTTTGTAGTTCACTATAGAGCAACCTTTTTGGTAGATATTGATCCGACATGTGTTCGACATGACCAGACAGTCTCAGCTACAGATGTGCTAGTGCGATCGAGCATGTCCAGTATATACACCATGATATGTGCAGCACAGATGTGGCTCTTAGAGGTATTGCATCTAAGACACAAAGATTTAAACATGAAGCCCCATATTTCAGAAACTATCTCAGGAAGCGTATTTGAATCACATCTGTTTACAAAAATTGGCTGTAAAGGTGCTCCAATCTTGACAGATTAATTTAGGAGTTGGTTAGACTTATCCATTAATTCCTCATAATTATTTGTGTATTCATAAATATGCAAGAAAAAAATGGAATCTGTAGAGAGTGACCACTACAATTTTATGTTCTTATGTAATTGAAAAGGAAAAGTGAAGGGACTGTATCTTTATTATGATTGTACAAGTGTGGCAGTTCTTTAACTGAGAAATATAGTATAAGTAACTACTTAAACAATGTTAAGAACTTACAAGTCACTTTCATCTTTGTTATATCCCATAGATGTGCGCACTTCATCATCAGAGGCGGAGCTCTGGGAGTGAAGTTTGCCATGCATAAATCCAATGGTCGAATGAGGTCTCTGGATTTTTTTAAAGAGAGAAAACAACGAATGATTTATATTTTGTAATAATAAACAGTATGCAAATTTCAACACATGGCCCAAGAGAGGAAATGTTTATACCACACTGAAATTTGCAGTAAAAGTAGAAGATATAAGTAAAGTAGAAAGATATAAGTAAAGTAGAGCAGATTCCAACAAGGAGGTAGTTACATGAATTTTGACATGAATAATGAAGGTCTGCTGATCCTCATGATTTATTAAATGTCTTGTTCTTAATTTTAAATCATTTTCAAATGCTAAGAACATAAGATTAAGATAGGTACTACTGACGAATGCACCTGTGGTACATGAAAAATGATTCCTGAACATCTGCTGCAAAATTGCCTGACATACAAGGACCAGAGAAAGCATATGTAGTCATCACCTGTGCCAACTCTAGACAAGCTCTATGGCACTGTCGACAACCTCAGGATGAACGCTGCTTTCTTTGAACAAATTAAAGTCGACGTCTGACAATGTACAAAGAAGAAGAAATGCTAAGAACATGACAATAACATCCAGGCGCAGTATATATTTGACAGCCAACAACTATTAATTAACAAAGACAATATTTGAGGTGAGGAATACATTTGCTGAAAACATTATGAAGAGTCATATAAAAACATGTAGCAATCAATGGCAACAGCTGTAGTGATACATTTCAAAATAACACATTTGTACTTACATTAGGTAATGTGTAGGTATCATTTTCATTTATCCAGACATTCACCCCCTCCCGAGATTGTGATTCCATTTGTGGCTTGTTTGTGCTTAATGAAGACGGCATGATGTGCAAGAAAGTATTAGGCTCATTAAAGCTCTCATGTGTTGCCTTGGTATAAGATTCATTTCTCAAACCACTGACAGGGTCAGCAAAGTGCTCTCTGAGAGTAGCAACTCTATTGCTTCTGACTGGTGGAATAGGTGAAGGCATGTCTTTATCATTTCCAAATTTCTGATGACTTGAACTAACAGGTTCAGTGGCTGATGATGACCTTTGGTGGATAATGGCACCAATATTTGAAACTGAAGATGCACGCTTTTGGACAACAGGAGGCACAATATCCATTTGGCTGTTATCTGGTGAATCTCCAGAAAAGGGAGAACAGGGTTCAGAGCCTGCTCTTCGTGAAATTGTCAATTTGATAACCCCAGGAACCTGGCTATCCTCCAGCATTGCTATACGAAGAGCTTCCATGGCAGATGTGTTAGACAAACCTTCCAGCTTCACACGATTTACCTCCAGGAGTTTATCATTAACTCGAAGACGACCATCCTAGCAAAGAAAAGAAAACAAATGTGCCAAATATAAGCCAGCAACTATGCTAGATCAATATAATCAATTATTACAAAACAAGCAAAACAGAAAATATGAACAATTTCAATTGAATTTCATAATTACTCATAACTTGTATTTCCGTCTTGTTGAGGTAGATGATCTCAGCATACAGCTAATTGCAGGGTTTTCAAAACTGGACAGGTCAAATGGTAGAGGCCAGATAAAGTGTGGAGACCAGACAAAAGGTAGAGGCTAGACAAAGTGTAGAGGCTAGACAAAGGTTAGAGACCAGACAAAGGGTAGAGACCAGACAAAATGTAGAGGCTAGACAAAGGGTAGAGGTCAGACAAAGGGTAGAGACCAGACAAATTGTAGAGACCAGACAAAGGGTAGAGGTCAGACAAAGGGTAGAGGTCAGACATAGGGTAGAGGTCAGACAAAGTCAGGACAGACATGCTGAAGTACGATTGAGGAAGTTGAAGGCTAAGGAAGACAAACCTGATAGAAATGATTGTCTAAATCAGATGCACTGGTCCACAGACCTAACAAAAACAGTTAAACTTAATTTGCTCGAGTGTAAGACAGGCAAACTTGACAAAAACAACTGGACAAATCATATGGACCACAGAGGACGGTGTGGGCTAGTGGTTAAGTAACATTGCTCACAATCTGAAGGTGCTGGGTTCGATCTCCAATCACAGCACTGGCTGTTGCCCTAGGGAAGCAAACCCTTCAAAAATGCAAGAGGAAGCAGACCCTAACATAAAATGCATGTCGAACTCAGAAGCCCTGGGCCAACAGGCACAAAATAAAAACAGTGCAATGCACACCGCCTTGGGGAATAGAAAAATTAGGTGAACGCAAAAAAATATATAAAAATATGGACCGCAGGGCTAAAAAAAACAGTACAACACAATTTTCTTGAGTGTAAGAAAAACAAACTTGACAAAAACTGTTCAAATCAGATGCACAGGACAACTAGTCCAACAAAAACAATGCAACATAATTCTGCTTGAGAGAACAAAGAAAAAGAAGAAGAAATATCCTAGTCCACAATGAGCAAGTTGTAAGACACAATGTGTCCAATACTAATATGATTCTCTATAATACTATCATTATGTATGTTACACTTCCTGTTTTCAGTATTATAAGAAATGTTGTAACATTCCACCAATCAAAACTTCTGGATGAACTAACTAATAATTATATGCTGCTATTCCTGTACCTAATGGTGACTCTCTATAGATCAATCCTTTATCATCAGTGTTTATTTTCTTTATATTTTTCAGTTTTGTCTTCTTTTTTTTTTTTTTTTTTGCTTAGATGTTTGCCTCACTAGTTTCTACTGGCGGAGGCGCGCCATTTTCCACCCCAGACCGTAGTCCATCGGACGATATCAAGACGCATAAACCAGTGCTTGGATGAATGTGTGCGTCTGTATGTACCTATGCTAGGTTTGTGCGCCCTCAGAAGCTAGCCCAACCAAAGTGCAATGGAAGGGCTTTACCACGAGGGCGCGTGTGAAAGTTGTGCAGGAGTGTGACTGTAGGACAGAGTCAAATGAAACAGAGTGAGGTGAGAGGAGAGAGAAGGGGAAGAGTGGCCCCCAGGGTGAGCCCCTAGGCATCCCAGTTTTGTCTTCTGCTATGCTGTAGGTATCTCTAGATGGTTGAACAAGTTATGCTAAAGGTCAGTTCCTTTTGCAAATTTCCATTTCATGAACATTTATCTTTCGTTTTTTAATAATTAGTATTAAATCATCTGCTAAAAGTTAAAAAAAAACAACTTTCAAGCACATGTCTAAAGTATGGCTATTCAAAATGGTTTCTTCTTCTTTTTTTGTCATCTCACTTTCTATCAGGTTGTAACACAGTGTTGTGGTGTGTATTTGTCTTTCGTCTCTCTTGTGGCCCAAGTGACACTTATCTCCACTTTACGGAAGGTTTTGTTTAGGCTTACTGTCAATCTTTTCCTCAGTCTACTTGTCGCCCTTCTTCCTGTTGTTCTAATGTAGAAGGTTGCATGAACAATGTGGTCTGGTTGCATTCTCAGTTACTAGATGTAATTTAGGCAGGGAATTATTCCAACCATCTCCAGAATATTCATATTTGTGATTCTATCTCTTCTGGTGTTCTTTGATAGGCACCGCATTTCACAGGTTGCTAACTTTCATTCCTGAGCCCTATGTCCATGTCTGGCATTGGTAGCACAGGGTAGGGATGAAGGTACTATTTATGATCTCCTTTTTTTGCTTGGAGGGAAATCTTGGGGTGTCTTAGTAGTAGAGACAGCTGGTAAGTGATAGCGTTTGTCCTCTTCACTCTAGTCTCGATATCTGTATTGAGTCTGCCGTCTTCAGTAAAAATAGTTCCTAAATACCTAAATTCTTGTACATGCTTTATTTTTTCTTCATTCATATGAATATCAAGTGTGGTGTGCTTTCTATCTAAATTCATTGTCTCTGTTTTTGATGTGTTGATATTCATGTTGTACTTTTTACAGTTTAAGTACAGTGAGTCAATATGACGTAGGTTATGTTCATTGGTGTTCTATTATTATTGTTCTACAAAACAACAATCCTATTATGAGAGGAAAATAAAAGGAACACCTTTTATGCAGTTAAAACAACAGAGATTATTCATTTATTACTAACTGAACACACGATACTAAAAAGCTTTGAATGTTTAGTTATTATTTGGCATGCACAAGTAGAAACACATCATTCAAACGAGTTTATGCAATAAAATAATGCTCCATACAACCATATCAAGCAGTTACCATATCATTTCAGTCATGCTAGAGCATGTTGAATGTCTCATCTCTATTATAATCATTAGTGCTAGAGCCACATTTCTAAAACTTGTGTAACACAATATTTACATATTTCTTGATTTCCTAGTGAAGTGAATTATTCATTCTTATTACTGTATCATATATAGGATATTGTTTCTAGTGCTTTCTTTCAAACCTAGAAGGAAGCTCCACATTCATAAGGGTTTTGGTCTGTGTGAATGGTGGAGGCGTGCAACACTAAGAGTTGGAGAGTTTTCTACTCTAGAGTGGTTAGGCTATACTGTTTATCCCCTCTAAGGTATTGCTCTTTGTGTGGCAGGGATAATAATAATAATGTTCACTTAGGCGTCTGAAGCCCATTACATCAGAGGTTGATATCTGCTGGAGCCATATTGTGTGGGAATGGCCTCTTCTGCGCCCCCAGCCGGTTGGGGGAAGACTTTTGGTGCGGAACCTGTGTAGTATCTTGTGGGCTGGGGTTTGACCGAACAAATAAATATGACCGAACAAAGAAACTTGGCGTCAGTCAAGTGTTTAGGAGATTTGGAGGACTGTTTTAGCAGATACCTTCATGTTGCGGATGTAGTCATGCCATCGGATGCCCAGGATACGCCGACGGTTGTGCATGTGGAAGGCCTCCAGTCTTGAAATGTCATGTTTCAGCAGGGATCCTATTCCTAATTTCTGTCAATGACAGTCCTCTTGGATACCACTCTGGCAATATATATCTTCTTCTTATTATTATTATCAACCCTCAATGTTGACATACCTCCTAGAGGTGATGGTGGGAAATGCCCCGTAGCAAGACCTCATATGTAATGACAGCCTAGTGGTTGCCAGCACAGTCAAAGGGGAGTGCATGCTGTTTAGGCTAAATCTAAACAGGTAAAAGCCTGGACATTTATTAAATGCACCTTTCCCAGGCCTAGTAAGCAGCAAGAAGGAAACCACTCACAAACTTACTACTAATAGCCAAATGTGAGTTAGATGGGCAAACCAGGGAATACACAGGACAGAACCTTCTAAGGACTGAACAGATGGATTTACTTAATAAAGTTCTAATTTTTCACTGCCTGGCATCAGGCCCTGATCTTGAGGAATGAGGATTCCAGTATTATTATTACCTGGAAGATGAGTAATTGCTTGTTTATTCCAGCATCCCATAAGGGTTTGTTTTGTTCTAGTTTCTTTTTACAAACTAAGACAGATGTTTAAACTTCATTAGGCTTTTTGGCATGTGTTAGTGGCTGGGTGTGCAAAGTTATCAACCTGAGAGTCTTCTAACATAAGATGGGCAATACACACACTTGCATAGATATCTATCTGTCTGTCTGTCTATGAATATACACACACAAAAGACTGGTCATTAGTCTTAAACCTTTACCTTGAAGGGAATGTCATAAAGAGCTTAAATTCTGCACAACAGTTATTCTTTTTAAATATAGCCATCACCCTCTTCTTCTTCTTCAGCGTTCGTTCTCAATCTCCCCCTACCAAGTCCTGAACAGGGCTTTGCAAGGAGCAGGATGTAGTCTGGAGAACGGAATGTGTTGTGTCGCTAGTTTACAGTTTGACTGCGATATTTGCACCTTTCAGTCAGACACATCCGTCTTCGGAGCCATCACCTAAAGTGACACCCTTTTGCCTTATCTGCATGACCTTGAGAGACCTTTGCAAAAATGACATTATATTTGTCTATTTCCCACAAATTATCACATGCCAGTCCAGGGGAGGAAACTGGCCTTCGACCAGGTGCATCAATAGGGTTGCAGATCGTTGAGTAGAGGTCTCCCCCAATTTGGAGGCTAGATGCAATTACTAATTAATGAGCCATGTAAAAAAATAGATCAGCAGGCCTTGAAATCGTAAGAAGGCAGTCCCTTTTTTGTTTAAAAAAAAAATTATTACAAAAAGAAAGAGAGAAAACTAGACTGATCTTAAAGACATCGAACTGGGGAGAACTAGGACCACGATTTACAGAACATGGAACATATGAAGTATTAATGAGAAAGAAGAGAAACTGATGGAAGAGATAAAGATATCCAAATTGGCATTTTAGCACTTACAGAAACAAAGAAGAATGGACAGGGTGTCCTAAGCTATGATGAAAACATGATTCTCCACAACCGAAAGAGTTTGGGCTAAAGTGGGCTATATTGTTTACATGGGAAACATGGAAGAATAGAAATTCATTTCAGAACAACTGATGGTGCTTAGACTACAAGAGAAAGCCAGCAAACTCAATATCATCATTGTATATGCACCAAATGATGATGAGAAAACTGATGTTAAGGAGGAATTCTTTGGGCTACTCCAAAAGACTACTGACAAATGTCAAACTTAAAAACTCCTCAAGGAAACTGGAGCAGAGACTAAGAAATCTTGCTGTGCCACATTTGGGTGATTTGAGCAACTCAGTAAAAAAAGCTCTTGAGTATGATGATCTGTTGTTGTTGTTGCCAAATGTCCATGATGAGTAAGTTTACTCTTTTGTGTGCCTTGAAGGGGTATTACGTAGCGAGTTGCAGTAGCTTTTCCCCTATACTGAGCCTGCTGATGGAGATGGCTCGTGGTCCTCCAGACTGTTGTGCTATGCTTGACATCATCTGCGTGATGCTCACCCCTATGAGAATCACATTGATCCACATCTCATTAGCCAGAATGCCTTGAGAACAGCCTATTCCAGGGAAGGATAAATGGAAGAGAGGTGTAGTCTTGTTCAGTATATTACACTTTCCCCTGGTTAATATTTTGTACCTGACCGGACTAGCATATCAGTTCTACGAGAATGTAGATGAAATGCACATCTGTTTCTTGTACCTGGAAAAGGCTTCCGGTAATGTTTCCTGGAGCAGGCTCTGGGACTGCACTAATCCATGCAGAAGCTTCATCAGGACAGGAGATCACATGTTAGAGGAGTTCAAAACTACTAGTGATGTAAGAGAGGGTGCTATTATTTCATCATACCTCTTCAAACAACTCACGCATGATGTCATCAAAGACTGTAAGCAGAGGACCTTAATGTACTCAGTGGAGTACTGGAAGATGAGTCTATATATTGGAGCTGATGTTTGCCGATGACATGACATTACTAAATCAGAGGTGCATCTCCAGACCAAACCTTCAAATCTGGAAAAAGGAGCTGGGGAAGAGAGGCATGACCATTAGCAGGTCAAAAACAAAAACCAGGGTGGTCGTCTCAAGAGAAAAAACATCCCATTTCTCTAGATGAACAACCTCTGAAACAGGTCAAACAGTTCAAATACCTTGGACCTATAATAAACCAGAAGGGAGGTATTAAAGAAGAGTTTGCTACACAAAGGCCAGAAACTTGTAAACTTTTTTGTGTCATTAAAAGAGAATTCTCAGCAAATGAGAAAAAGAAAGAAAACTAATATGGCTGTATACCACTGCACGTATGTACCAGTTTTGACTTATGGATGTGAGTCATGGGCAATGACAACAATCCAGAAAAGTCGGAGATGACTTTTCTGGGTTGTTGTCATTGTCCATGACTTACATTAGAGTATCAGAAATGAGATATCTAAAGAAAGGTGGTCCAAGTAACGAGAAGAGACAATGTCCGCAATCAGAAAATATGACAAGATTGTGAAGCAAACTCAAGTGTAGCAATCTCAACTTCGGTGGTTTGGCTATGTCTGCAGAATGAAATAAAATCAACTACCAGGGCAGTCATGGGAAGCAAAGATTCAACGATCCAGACCAAGAGGATGAACCAAAGTCCACTGGAATGACAACATAAGACAGCCTATTATACAGTGAATTAGATGAACGAGACCAAGAAGAAAGCGGATAGAATGGTCTGGCTGTCTTTCTGGAAACCCCTACAACCTAGGGTAGAAAAGGAGTGACTAAGTAAGTATCACATGTCAGTATTCTTCATTACTGTCAAAATGACTTTCTTTGCAGCTTTTTTAATGATTTGGGAAAAGACAAATCTGGAGAATAAGGTGGGTATGGAAGAATCTGAATATTCAAACCTTTGGCTGCCTTTTGTTAACGATGAGCTTTGTGAGAGCATTGTTTTGAAGCAAAGGAAGATTTTGAGTGTGTGTTTAGTGAGGAGATCTACATAGTATTGTCCCTTAATCGTGTTGTCCCAAGTAAAGTAATCTTTCAATTGAACACCTCTAGTGTTCCAAAAACACAGTCATCACTTTTCCTGCAGATTTCTGTACTCTCGGCTTGACAGGTATTGGGGAGCCTAGGGTCTTACATTGCACGTTGGAAATTTTTAATTCTTGGTCACAATTTTCTCATCTACTATCACCATGGCCTTCAAAATGTTTTCTGACTGATGCTTTTTGAGAAACTGTCAACAGCAATTTATTCCTATTTGCTTCTGCTCATTCGTCAGCACAAACTTTTCTCATGTTCAATTTGTTGTGCTAAATTCTTCTGTTTGTTTTACCGAGTTTTATTCCACTGGCTATTTCCACAATTGTCATTTTTCAATCCTAGTCAATGATTTTCATCACTCTTACTGCATTTCCATCATTGCACTTTGAGTCCAAGTCTTCCAGATCTTGGCAGATCAGCAACAATTAAACTGCCTACAATGTTTTAATGACATATATATATATTTAACTGTTAAAGAAGGTTCAAATTATGCAGTTTTCTGTAGATTCTGTTGAGTAAAATGCTATAATGATCAATCAGAACAATGAAAACCAAACCTTATAAGCTGCACCCCCTTGCAAGACAGTTTTCACAAAAATGCCTAGATCGCTGATGCCGAATTCTGATGATTCAGTCTTTCCTTTGACGCTGACTCCAAGACCAGCAGAACCCGTTTCGTTGAGTGGAATGTGAAGAGTGATTTTTTCGTTGCTTGAACCTGGTGCTGGAATGTCCGCTTCATTGACATTATGGGAAGGCTGCAAGGGTGAGACAGCGAGTTGACTAACACCATCATATCCACCAACATCATCACTCCTAACTTCATTTTCAGGAAGTGTGGCATCTCCCTGAAAGCCAAAACAATGGAGTCCACAACACACAGGCAGATAGTCAAGCATAAGCAATAAAATATATTAAAAATCATAACACTTCACAATAACTTGCAAAATAAGAAAATGCAATGTCCGCAGCTTATCTGAAAACATGCAAAGAGAAAACTAAAATTGACAACAGAGATTACATGCTCCACACATAAAATGGAGATAATATGACAAAGACAGTATATATGAATGAAAATTGTGAGAAATATTACACTAATAATAGTTGTTCGAAGGGTAATGTACCATTAGTAGTAGTAAAGATTCCATTAACACACCAGTTTTGGAAAATTGAGAATATGGTGTTAGGTATAATATTTTACTTGACTAAAGGCACACTAGTGCTGAGGTGGTCAACATTACGCTGACCTCCTTTACTTTCCCAGACCATTCTGATATCCAATTTTTGAGAATGGGTTGAATCCAGGAGTCGTTTTGTGATCAGAAAAATCCCACACCAACTGGGGAAGCCAGTACAATAACTACTGCGGTATCTCCACTATTTTATAAAATTAATACCACTACTTGATGGTGTAGGGACCAATGACACATGCAAAATTTGAATGTTAAAATATTATATCCTCTCATAAATATTTGCATATCACCACCGCCATTACCTTAACTCATGTTCAGCATTTCAAGATAAGAAAAGCTCATGAATTTTTCATGCATTTTTTAAAATTTTTCTGAAAAATGTTAAAATTCTCACAGGCAGCTAAACATATTAATAAGAATGTACTAAGGGAAACCATTATACAAGGAAAGATTATTATAAATCAGTATCAGTTCTATTTGTGAAAATATAATTATGTGTGTGTTTGCTATCTTTTATATCTTTTATTTGTTTGACAAGAACAAAATTCAGTTAAGCAACTTGACTGATGATAATAAAGTTATTTAAGGTATAAGCTCATACAGTAAGATGTGTGACTATCTTTTAGCTCTGTGACTATAGCCATTAATTATTAACAATTACATTCTGTGACACCGATAATTCATTGGTTCACTGTAAAAAAAATTGGAGCCAAGGAAGTTCCACCACATCAGCACAAGTAGAATGTTGGAGACTGCGCTGATCAAGAGCTTTAACATTTCTTTTGAGGAAACTCACAATATCTCGCATCGTGTCACTAATGTTACAGAGACCCGGCAATATCTCCTAAATGCCATCCATAGCACTGCACTTGCTACATTTGGAAGAAGAACTGTTAAATCAGATGACTGGTTTGAAGCAAAAGAGAAAGATATGACACCCGTCATTGCTTTGATTAAATACAAGCAGCTTCCAAGTGCAGGCACTCTGCACACCTTCAAGTCCGTCAGAAGCCAGGTGCAACAAATAGCGTGTCGGTGTGCAGATGAGTATTGGTTACAGCTCAGTGAAAATATTCAGGCGGCTGCACAAACAGACAAATGTACGATGATATAAAAAAAAGCTATTGGTCATGCAAGTAGAAAAACTGCATCACTCAAATCCATTACTGGCGACAAAATAACAGATAAAAGAAAGTGTATAGAGTGATAGGTCAAGCGCTATTCTTTGCACTACTCATGTGACAATTCCACAGCACTTGACGCTGTCAAAAACAATCCCAGTATGGATGATATGGACGTCGAACCATCTATACCTGATTTGATCATGCGCTGAAGGATAAAGTCTTGCAGCCGCTGTATGTTATTCCAGTGCTGGAAAGAGGGTATTATACCTCAAGATATGAGAGATGCACAGATTGTAACTTTATTTAAAAACAGAAAGTAATTGTAATAACTATCGAGGTGTGTCTCTGCTCAGTGTTGTAGGTAAAGTCTTCACCAGAGTAATCTTACTACGACTAAAAAAATTGGCTGAGCATGTGTATCCGGTGTTACAGTGTAGATTCAGGTATGGAAGATCAACGACCAACATGATTTTCTCTCTTTGGCAACTTCAGGAAAAGTCACATGAGCAGAATTAGCCCTTTTATATCATCTTCGTTGATTTGATTTGATTTGTAGGGATGGACTTCAAAATCCGCTCTAAAATAGGCTTTCCAAGCAAACTGCTACGACTAATAATTTCGTTCCATGAAGGCATGCAAGGAACAGTCCAGTTGAGGTTCAAAGATATGTGTAAGAGAGATATGAAGGCCCTGGACATGAGTCTGGCAACCTGGAAAGACAAAGCTGCAGACCAATCCAGGTGGAGATGTACCCTGAAAGACCAGCTCACGCTTGGTGAAGAGAAGCTCTTGCAACACAGAGAAGTGAAAAGACAATGCCACAAGGAGAAAGAAAACAGTATATATATTTTTTTTACCTCTTTCAACAGTTCCAACCCATCTAATGTACCAAACAAGCATAACAATTAAAAATCAACTAATGTTTAACAAACATTTTTTTCAAGTTAGTGATGACTTGTATTATCTTATGTTAGTAGTACATTTAATATCATCAATAAATGCTCTACCTTTCCCAAAATTTGTAATGACTTAACACATTTACTACTTTACTGAAAAAACATCCTGTGATATTCATTTTCTCTCTCACTTTTTTTCACCCTGAAGTATACATATTAATCTGTAATTTTCTAAATTGTTTACAGATTTTTATGAATCCTATCTCATTTTGAAGATAATTGAATGTGCTGTTTAACGAGCTAATAAATGATAACTTTTCTGACTCTCTGAGCTGCTCAAGGTAGTTAATGTGTACAATTTTGTTCATATTAATTTCATATATCAGGTCAGGTCAGGTCATCCCGTAACCGGTGAGGTTGTTGGGGCACACATGAAGACATCCTCACAACTCCACGCCATCCCTCTCTGTCAGATGCCGCTGCCTGTGACTCTTCTGGTCGGAGACTGGTCCATTCTTTTATGTTGTCCTCCCATCTCTTTTTGGGCCGGCCTCTTCATCGTCTGCAATGCACCTTCCCGTGGAGGTTGTGTTTGCAAGACCATTTGATCTCGATATGTGACCGTACCAAGTGAGTTTCCTTCTTTTGACAGTTGCCAAGAGGTCTTCGAAAGGCCCTATTGCTGTTGTAATTCTATCTCGTATTTCCTCATTTGTAACTCGATCTTTGTACGTGACGTTTAAAAGTTTTAAGAAACATCTCATCTCCAAGGCCTGTATCCTTCGTTGAAGGTCAGCTGTAACTGTCCATGTCTCACGCGAATAGAGGAATATTGACAGGACCAGTGTACGCATTAATCTGATTTTCGTGCATAGTGCTAACCGTTTATCTTGCCAGATTTTGTTAAGCCGTGCAAGTGCCGCTATTGTTTGTGCTATTCTGGCCAACACCTCCCATTTTGATCCTTCATCACTGACAATCGAACCAAGATATTTAAAACGGTCAACCACTTCGAGTTCCGGACCGTTAGCTTTTATCCTGCTTTTGAAGACCATGGCATTGTTGGTCATTAATTATGTCTTTCCAGCGTTTATCTCTATACCAAGAGCTGTTTCATCAAGCCTTCTTACCCATTCCTGGAGTTCTGCTTCTGAACCCGCCAACTCGTCGATATCATCTGCAAAACGAAGGTTGGTAATCATTCGGCCCCCTATCTTGACAGTATCAACGTGACCTCCAAGTGCCTCACTCATAATTCCTTCAAGGAATATATTGAAAAGAGCTGAAGAGAGTGTACACCCCTGTCTCACACCAACTGATGTGCGAAACCAGTCTCCTCGCCTCCCATTCACAAGAACTGCACTAGACGCCTTGTTATACAGACGTTCAAGGACCGTTATAATATTTCCGTTGATATTATACATCCTCATGGTTGCCCAAAGCGCTTTATGCCATACCCTATCAAACGCCTTCTTAAAATCCACCAACACATGATACAGTGTTTGCTGCTGTTCTAGATATTTCTCGCTTAGCAGCCTTAAATTAAATATCTGTTCTGTAGTGCTTCTTCCCTGTCTGAACCCTGCTTGCTCCTCGGCAATAATGTTCTCTGCTTGGGGTTTCAATCGGTCGAGGATTAATCTAAGCATGACCTTGCTAGGGTGGCTAATGAGGCTTATTGTTCTGTAATTTTGGCACAGCTTTAGGTTTCCAGACTTTCACATATACAAGGTTATTAATGAACTATGCCCATTGCACACATGGGTTGCAGAGTGCAGATTTTCATGCATTAATTCAACAAGAAGAGTTACAACTACATGCATTAAACTGGCACCGATCAAACGTCACAAATATTAGAAGAGAAAAAAATGTGAATGTAACACATAAACAGCATAACGGAAAATTCAATTTAAAACAGATGATAAAATGACAGTTTATTTTTAAAAACTATCAATACACCCTTTTTTTTCCTCCATTGCTAAGGTCTAAAGGGGGTGGTGATGGTTTGGATTGATAGGAGTGAATAAAGGAATATATTTTTTAAGTACGGTAAATAAAGTATTATATTTAAATGAATAAAAAAACTGGTGGCTTAACTTTTAGGGAGCTGAAGTAGCACAGCAGTTAGTGCACTGGCTTCCCAGCAGAGCGATTGTGGTTCAGTCCCCAATTGGTGTGGGATATTTTCTTATTGCAAAATGCTCTCGGGTCAACTCAGCTTAAAAAATGGGTACCAGATGGTAAAAAAATATGAACCTAACACCATATTCCCAATACGCCAGAGCGTGAAACGGACCCTTACTTTACTATCTTAACCTCTAGGCCACTTGCCATTGCATAATTTTAATACATTTATTGATTTCTCTTTTCACTCCAAGTAAAGCATAGGGTCACCACTAAAGTTGGCTGCTTTTAAGTGGTGAGTTCAATAACAATGATTAAGAAGATGTTATTAGCCCTATGCATAACCTGCTTTATTAACTTTTTATGACATGCTTAGAAGGTTACAGTGGTCCTATCCTTTTTAACCCGCGTACCCCTTGGGTGACAATTAATAAATAAAAGTGTTATAAGGTTCCTGTGTTGATTGTCTTCTTTAATGTCTCTCTCAATTTCTTATACTAAGAGGCGGCGTGTTCAAATGATAACTGGACCAAACTGCAACAAGTGAACATTATGTATGATGAGCACAATGACGGTCACTTCTGATGTAAACAGCACATACCAACCATCAAGTTTGCAAAATGTCATTATCCTCCAACTCATAATTTCCTCAGCAGACCATTGAAAAAATGGCAGATGTGATATGGAATCCATCCAGAGTTGATCAGCGAGAGGTGATTTGGTTTCTAACAGCTGAAGGATGTTGACCAGTACACCGCATAATACAGGCAGTGTATGGTGACAAAAGTGTGTTGAAGACAACAGTGAAGAACTGGACAATGATGTTTAAAGAAGGACGTGAGTTAATGAAAGAGTTTCCAAGACCAGGTCAGGCACATATTGTTGCGTTAACTCACGTCCTTTTTTAAATATCGTTGTCCAGTTCTTCCCTATGTCTTCAATACACTTTTGTCACCATACACTGCCTGCATTATGCGATGAATGTCAACTGGTTGACATCATTTCAGCTGTTAGAAAACGAATCACAGATCGCTGATCAGCTCTGGATGGATTCCGTATCACACCCGCCATGTTTTCAACGGTCTGCTGAGGAAACTATGAGTCGGTGGATAATGAAATTTTACAAACTTGATGGTTAGAATGTGCTGTTTACACCAGAAGTGACATCATCATGTACATCTTATGTATGTTCACTTGTTACAGTTTGGTCCGGTTTTATTTCAACACGACTCGTATTTTACATTTCTTTTGCTACTTATTTATTTAGCTCAAGGACCAGAAAAAGTCTGCAAAGATTTCTCAGATCATATTTCAATTCTACTCAGCTTTATCTAAACTCTAATATAATTAAATCTGAACTCTCTAAGCATTAAGAAATTAACTGAACAAAAATTAAGGCAGGCTGTAATTGATAAACATTTATGCACACAAAAAAACAACCAGGAATTGAATGTATAATAACTTTGGCAGGCATACTCCAGAGACAAGATGCAGACATGAAAGGTTAATTGAAGATTATAAAAAAAAATTAAAAGCACAAGATAAAATTATAATAACAACTACAACAGCAATTTGAAGGCAGGAAGAAAAAGAAACAGCAAAGAAAGAAAAATGAACATGTGACCAGAATTAATTTTTTCAGAATGATAGTTATGGAAAAAATATGACAGACAACACCTAAAGAGCACAACACAGTGGGACTCCTTGAATTGGCTTCCGAAGACAGGTTGTCACCGATCTGCTTTCATAATAATATTAAGCACAGTAATTATTTCAATAATTTTTCATCTTTTACAAACGCCTACTACCCCCAGATTAAATGTTCTCCAAGCACCAAAAATAAGTTCAATACCTTATTACACCTTACATATCCTTTATACATTACAATGTTGTTGCATCTTACACGAACAAGCCCTAACGTTTAACAGACACTATCCAAAGTTGTACAGAAGAATCTAACCATTAATGTACATTACATATACAAACAAATATTTTTATTATACCTTTTATAGGATAATCAAAAGCATTAACTTACAATAAGTTTAAATGCGAGGGCTCGACTTCATCGCCTAGGGTCTCCCCATATGGCTCGGTCTCTCTCTGCAGAACGGTATCCCGCCTGCCGAGAGAATTGCACAAAGCACGACCTCTGTAGCTCCAGAAATGAACCCAAAGATATCCTGAAAAAATTGCCATTATGAACCGACCGCTCAAATTCGATCCTAAACCATCTGAACACGAGGCAAACGACTTGACCACTTTGCCACGGAGACCCCCTAACTTACAATGCACAAGTAAATATCATGAATATTTCCAATGATAAGAACAAAATAAGTTGGGAACACAAAAGCAGACAACTGTTCACAACCTATCTACAAATACATTAGATCGCAAATCAAGTCTTTTGATGACTATCCTACTAAGTACTACAAAATAATATAGATAGAAAGTTAAAAGAACTTGGTCCGTAGCTGAAAAAGTCTGCCTTGTCAAATAGAGCAAAATTAGGATAATAGCTTAAGAAAGCAGTGGTGGTGATTCAGTTTCAAGCTTTTATTTCTGTATTATTTGTTAATTACAGATAATGATGATGCAGACAACATTGACCAACCCACAACTTTACTACTCCTGACAAAGTTCAACCTAAACTTATAATACATCTTAACAGAGACCAACACAGAACCATATAACACACTATGCAGTAAAGATGTCATAAAACTTCCTGAAGTACACTTCTCACTGACGGGTAAGAAAGACTCAAAATGAATGCAACACAGCTTTTCTAGAAGAGACAATTCTGATTACAAACAACTACTGCCTTACAGGTGGTTTGGGGACAGCCAAAGGTTAGAGAAGCAGCCCCAAACAAATATAGGTGCAAGAAACCGCTTGTGTATGCACGGCGGGAAAGTAGGAGAAATCCTACTTATGGAATGATCATACCTTGATACCTTGTACATAAAAACAGACGGTAAGGGAGACGGATGAATTGTCATGATCAACTTTTCCTGAAGCGGAGCAGCACATTGTGTGACATACTAGAGATATATCAGAACATAAAAGATGATAATGACTGGCCACCATGGAAAATATTGGAGCCTCACCATGTATTTAACCATCACATTGGAATGTAGAATGTCAGGATGCTGAATGGGTTAGGTAAGCAGTTTAATCTAGATGTCAGTGATATGAACCTTGTGGCAAGACTCACAGATGCAGGATACATGAGGGAAGAATAGTATATATTTAAACATTCAGAAGTAACTCTTGAGCAAAGGATAGGAATATTGACAAAACAACTAAAAAAAACTGTGTGGTTATTGGGCATCAAATGACGCTGATGAGGTTAAATGCTAATCTATTTGATTTTGCTATTCTACAAACCAATAAAGTCTTCTGATATATTTTGAGTGATATGAACTCAAAAAAGAAAAAGGGAAATACAAGAATATATCTATATATACAACGATAAGTCAGTAAATAGGTTACAAATCGCTATTTTAAAAATAAACAAATGAGAAATGAACTTGAAAACTATTTATGTTTGCACTTACATTGTCCCTTATTTCTCAAAATAATTTCAACCAACGTTTATACATTTCTCCCATCACTTTATCAGTGCACCAAAACCTGCAGCACAGAAGTCTTTGGGCTGCTGCCTATATTTTCACTTTATGTTCAATCTCTTTGTCTTTCACGAAACGTCACCTGCCAAGGTGGGTTTTTAGTGCAACAAGCAGGTAGAAACCACTTGGGGATAAGTCGGAGCTCAACTTTACTTCCAGTCTAGGGACACCTGAAGGGTAAGTCTAACAATGCACACACTCACTTACACAATACTTATTCAAATCAACTGTGCACTGACAACCATTATCAAATCTGTCAATAGTAAATTTACCTACCTAAATATACTTTAAAATATTTTGTTTTATTTAAACAGTAGTCCAAGCCTGCATATATGTGGTATAAGTTAGAAGAAAGTCAAAGCTTATGCAATATGTGTTTGTAAAATTAGTATTTAACACAACTGAACTATATATTATATGTATCATGTCCATCCCTTACTGGAATAACAACAATAAATGGACAGATACAAGGGCAAGAATGTTATGTTATTCAAAGTTGCTCATGCTGAGTTTTTGACTACTGCCTTTGGAAGCAAGTAACTGTGGCTCTTCTGATATCCTGAGGTGTATTGAAGAAGGTAGATCTGGGTTTCTTATAATAAGTGACTACAACCTTTGGTAAAATGATTTTCTTATAACAAATGACTACAATCTTTAATGAAATGAGTTTCTTTAAAGAAATAACTTAAATCTTTGATGAAATGAGTTTCTTATAAGTAGTGAATACTACAATATTTGGTTAAGTGAGAGTGACTACAAACTGGCTTATGACAGCCACCCTACTTGGTTGTATCCAATGTTAAGTTCATTATCATTTTTGATGTGATTTACTAAATGTTTTCATTTGCTCTTTCTCCCTGACAAAGACCTTGCAGTCAATGTGGGCTTTATTTTGTTTCTGCCTCAATTCGGTAGCTGAACCATCTTTATATTTTTTTTTTATCGACTGACTATAAACAGAAAGAACCTTCAGTGAAGTAAGCTTCTGATAAAGATTGATTACAACCTACAGTGAAGAGAGTTTCTGATAAAAAATTGGCTTCAACCTTCATTAAAGTGAGTTTTAAAATTAAAAAATAGCTACAACAATCAGTAAAGTGAGTTTCTGATAAAGATTGACTACAACCTTCAGTAAAGTGAGTTTCTGATAAATGCTAACTACAGCCTTCAGTGAAGCGAGTTTCTGATAAACGCTTACTACAACCTTCAGTGAAGTGAGTTTCTGCTTACTACAGCCTTCAGTGAAGTGAGTTTCTGATAAACGCTTACTACAACCTTCAGCGAAATAAATTTCTTAGAAGAAGTGACTACAATTTTTTATAAAGTAAGAGAACTATAAACTTCAGAGAAGTGACTTTTCCCAAATATAAGTGCCTACTTTTAAATAAACATTTCAGTGTACATAACAATGCCCTAACATGTGTGACAAAAACTGATCTATCTAGGATTCACACTTTTATAACATTAGTATTATATGCAAACAGTCTATGAGGTTAAAGCATATAGCATGAAATGTTTTCAGTCACAAACTAAGGAGAATAGTGTTGTAACTTTGCTGATGACTCAAAACATTTGTGATCACAAAACATACCAGCTGTCTAGGGACTCTAAATTTCTCATCCACCTCCTCCTGTCGAGACAGGACCAGCTCTACCATACATCCCTCCGGAAGCATCCGCAAAAAAGACACTGCCTCCACTTGAGTCTTACCAGTCATCTGAACTCCATTGACCTGGTGACATGAATCGTGGTTTGAGATAAGAATCTTCAGAGATAATCATGCTTCAATATTATCTACCTAAAAAAAATCATTAAAAAAATAATAACCTAATATGTTAAAATAACAATAATTGGTAAATTATATAAGGTTCTATGTTAGAGTGGAGGTAACTCACTAGATATCGTATAAACATAATGGCAAAAAACAATCAAACTGATTGTTGTAATCTAGTATTGATAGCAGGAGCTTTAATCATGTAAGTCAAGTAAAAGTATGGACCTGTAATCCTTGTATTCTTCTTCTTCTTCGTACGCAGTATGTCAGTAAGTAACCATTATTTTTTCGAAAAAAGCGGCGGTCATCCTGAGGCTGTCGCCGCTGCCATAGAGCTTGTCTTGTAGTTCCACTGGTGATGGCCACATCTGCTCTCTCTGATCCTCGTATGTCGGGCAGTTCTGCAGCAGATGTTCAGCGGTCATTTTACCGGTACCGCACGGGCATTCGTCGGTACCACCTATCTTCAATTTGTTGAATAGGTGGTACCTCAGTCTATTGTGGCCAGTGCGAAGTCTGAAGACAATGACCTGCTCTCTTCGGTTCAACTGGTAATAGGCATCGTTTTTGGTGTAACCAGTATGTTCGGTTTCCCATTTGGTCATGTATCTGGCTTTGATAAGCCGTTTTGACTCTTCGTACGTCATACTAGTATCTGTTTGTGGTAGTCTTGCACCTTCTTTTGCCAGTCTGTCTGCCTCCTCGTTGCCTTGGATGTTGCAGTGTGATGGGACCCACTGTACCACTACCCTTTTTGGTGCGGACTGCTGGCACAGTTTGCAGAGTGCTGCTCTTAAGTCATTAAGCTCAGTGTTTTTCTGGCTTTTTAGCGCTGTGACTACGGCGAGAGCATCTGTATAAGCAGGACTATATGGCTTTCATTTTCATTGTGTGTCACCATTTCTTCCACTGCCGCCCTCAGTGCCTCTGCCTCCGCTCTGAAATTGCTTGTGTACTTACCAGTAGCGATTGACAGTGTTATTAGTCTGCCATTTGGTAGGTTCAGGAATGCTCCTGCCCCTCCGTTCTGTGTAGTGTTTGTTACAGAACCGTCGGTGTATGCATGGGTCCAGTCCATGCTTGGGTAGCTTTTCGATATGAAGCTTAGGGTAGTATCTCTCCTTTCTTTTTCAGTCTGGCAGTTTTTTGTTTCCAATACCTGGTATATTTTCTACCACCTCTGGAAATATATCCTGCCTCCAGGTAGGTTTTCGTACAGTAGTGATGGGTTTTGGTGTTGTTAGTGCGTTTATGGGATCTTCGTGCATCTTTGCTTTGGCTATTTCTGCAAAGTTTCTCCGCTTTAGTTTCCCATTTCCCAAATTGTTTAGTCTCTGGTGCATTGGATGGTCAGTCAGTCTTCTCTGCTTGCTGCTGGGCTCTGCAGTCTCTTCTGTCGGCCATGGATTGCAGTTTTGTAATCTTTTCAAGCTCTACAATTGGCGTTGACTTCATGCCTCCTGTTATAACTCTCATGGCTTGGTTTTGAAGTTTGCTAACTTTATCGAAGTTCGCCTTTGCTGCTGTTGTCCATGCCGCAATGCCATACTCGAGAACTGGTCTCACTCTTCCAGTGTACAGTTTCTTTAGTAAATCCTTGTATTCAATCAGACAAAATTTACCTGATGCCTGGTAGCCTAAAGTAGTTTAAATACATTTTGGACTTTTGCCTTAGAGTGCCATGTTTGACCAATGACTTTACTCAGTCCACCTCTCCATCTCATTGATGAGTGGCCGAGAGCCACCAGAATGTCACTGTTCATGTCCATCTGTTGTCAGACATTCTTAATACATGCCTGGTCCATCTGTATTTTCTTAACAACACAGTATCTATGATGTCATTGAAGGGGGTTTGGTGCCTAATTTATGTGTTGCCAATTTGGTCCTGTAGAGAGACATTTCAATGTTCTTCACTCCAATGCCTTTTGAACAACTTGAAGCTTCTATGCATCTGCTATTTGTAGGTTCCATACTTTACAGTCATATATCATGGCTGGAACAACCATACTGTTAAAGGTGTGAGCTCATGTCGTAAAATTTTTCATGTGCTAAAGTATTTGTTTGATGTAATTGAAGTGGAGCCATTCTGCTCTCCTGAATAAAATCTCAAAAATGAATATGTGAGTTTTATAAATTTTTGGTCCAGGTAAATGTATGAATTCCCATATTTAACAGGATGATTTCCTAGCTGCAGTTCCCCTTGTGGACAAAAAGGATTTAGTATGTACTGGGTTTTCTTTCTATTAATCTTTTTGGCCAACTTCCACAGCATGGCACAACTTTTCTGTGAGAGAAAATGACTATATCATCAGCAAATCTTAGGTGAGTGAACATTTCTTCTCCTAAGTTGATGCCTCTAACGCCTCAGTTTAATTGTCTAAGGACTTCTTGTGAAAAGTTTTTGGGGAGATTATATCACCTTGTTGAAAGTAATGTTGTACTAGTATGTTGATTGGTTGTATAAATAAGGCAATATCAGTTGAGAAGCCTAGTTTATTTCAGCTATCAGCTGAGCATACTTTTCAATACCTTGACATCTCAAGGCATTTATCACTCAAACATATCTCAGTGCTGTCAAAAGCTTTTTCATTGCCCACAAACACAAAGCAGAAGATTATATAGACTTCCTGTACTGCTCTCCATTAACTGGTTGATTGTGTGGAGGTTGTCAGATGTTCTGCATGGGCCAGCTTTAAGGAAGATAAACTTGACTGAAATGCTTTGTCTAAATCAGATGGCCTAAGGAAACAGTGAAGAAGTCAAATGTGTGGGAATGTCCTACTGACTTGGTCATGTGTTCTACTTTAAATCAGAAATTAATGACACTATTTGCAACAACACTTTATCTGTGGCAGCATCCACATCCTGAAAAAATAAACATCTTTAAACAAATAGCCTGTATAATATAAGGATTGCACATGGAAAATACACATTGGTCTAGCGAGGCTGATAGTAGACAGTATGATGTCCAGGAAGATGGAGACCCAGAAGAAGATGGTATGAAGATATTACTGACAGTCTGAAGATGTTCTTGTATGACACGACCGATTTGCTCAAAAGCACAATGTGTTCAATGCTGCCGTATTGGAGACTACATTCTGGAAAAAATATGTCACATGATGATGATCTGGAAGAAGTCAGTTGTGTGGGATTAACATAATGACAGGTCATGACAATGTGTTCTATAGTCATAAAAAAAGTACTCACCTCTAACAATCGATCACCTGGCCTTAGCTGGCCATTCTGCACAGCTGCACCTTTTGGCAGGATGTTGCGAATATAAATAGGGCAATTACCATCTGTTTGATTGTCTCTAGATGTTATACTGAATCCCAAACCTAATGGCCCCTTTCGGAGTTGAACAACCAGTTTCTTTCCAATTTTTCTAGTATTAGTGACAGCATTCAGCGAAGCATCTGTCATGTGGGATGTGAGAGATGTGCCAGGGTTGCGTGCAGGAAGTGCTGGTGGCATCTTCTTTGGTGCTTTGATCGGAGGGCCTGGTTTGATCACATGTGCACTTGGAGGAGACACAGTTTTAGAAGGAATTGAAGATTCAGGTTTGACTCTTGTAACAGAATTTGCAACTATATGATCAGTTCCATTAGCTTTCTCATTGCCATTTATGGATTCTGAAGTGCTTATAGTCTTTCTGGAGATGTCTCTTGGAGCAGGGGTTGGGGCGACAATAGCGTCTTTTGATTCTGATACTGGTAATGTCAGAGGTGAAGGTTTGATTGGTGCATGACTACGAGGTTTTGGAAGTATGGCTGGAGGTAAGGGTGCAGGCCTCTGTTTCCCTTTAAGTTGTGATAATGTTAATGATGCATTGCTGGCATCTCCTTTCACAATTCTAAGACGAATTTCTAGTGTGTCCATTGCGGCTCGAAAAATGTTTTGGGCTCTGTATATGGGAAGACATTGATAACAAGAAAATGATTAGCAAAGATTGTAAAAACAAACACCCAGAATTTTTCACAACAATACATTGTCTGGTTATTAACTTAACTTAACATCTTTACACTGGTTTAGAAGACTCTGCAGCCTGTATTCAACCAGTTTCTTTGAGGGTGGATAACCGATGTGTGAGTCCATCTTAATAGACTACAACACTAAAGGAAAGTTAACCCGCAGCCTGATAGGCGCCATCTATGCTGCTTTTTACAAACTACCTTATCATGGCTGGTGTGTGTTATGCTATGTCACACAGTTAGTCGCCTCTTATTTTCCTGCTCTCTGTGGGGCAGTGGTGCTATTCTTGTCATTGTCATACACAAAGACCTCGGCAGACCACTCGGGAATCTTCATGAAATAATAAGATTCACATTCAGATAAATATGTGCTTAACGATTCCTATACAAATTGCCAAACAATGTATTATAAAGTTCACATTAGGACATTTCGACTACACAAATGTAACTCTGAAAAAAAGTTACCATCGTAAAGCAGGGTCCACTGCTTACATCTTTTCATTGTGAACAAACCTATATTTTCTTTCACAATGTGAAGACGGCAAGTCTTGGATAATTAGTTGATCCTACCTGAGAAAAGGCACATCTTGGAGACAGTTGCCATTAATTTCCACAATGATATCATTAGGCTGAATCCGTCCATCTTTGTGTACAGGTCTGTCTCGCTCTATGCTTTGAATAAGCAAGCCCATGTCTTTCCCACTGCTATCATACGCCGGGATGGCATGTATGCCCAATGGTCCCCCATCATTATGAAGACAAACCAGGTAGCTTTAGAATTATTGAAAAGTAGTTATACATTTTTAATACATTAATAATGAATATATTAAATTAAAAAGCAGGTTTAGATTTTAAACTTCAATACTCCATTTTTATTCCTTAACCAATTCTAGAGCAAGTAATAAAAAAACATATCCAGTATTGTGTCTCAGAGCAGAAGCTTTTCTCAGTTTGTCTCTTATAGTCTTCATTATTTCTAGCAATGCTGCCTTTGTCAATGACTCACTGTACATTCTTCAATAGCATTAAGCTGAAAATAATGTGATTAATTTGTATTAATCCTCGTCCAATAATCCAATTTTACTTGTTCCACAGAAATATCATACATACAATTTTATAGCTTCTATTCTTAATCCCAGGCATCTGATTAGTGTAGTGGTAGAGCACTCACTTTTCACAGCAGAGGTAAAGGATTCAACTCCCACTACCAGCATACTCAAGTCAACCCAGTTGTAAAGGGGTAATTTGTAAATGGTTACCTGATCTATCGTTAGGGAAGTAAACGCAGCAAGGAAGCAAACTGGCCACTCCCCTTCAAACAAGATGTGGCTTAATACAATGAATTCTTCTTCTTCTTCCTTCGTTCTCAATCTCCCACTACCAAACCCTGAAAAGGCTGAAATAGCAGAATGTAGTCCAGAGAACGGAATATGTTGTGTCGTAGTTTACAGCTTGGCTGCGATATTTGCACCTTTCGATCCAACACATCCGACTTCAGCAAGCATTTTTTGAGTACCGGGTTAGCATTCCCTCTTGGATCCCTTCTCCTTAGCCAGTCTGCCCAGCTGCAGCCTGCTATCCAGGTTCACAGCGTGGAGGTGTAGAAGGGTCTTGGCAGCTATGGTTCGCTGGCCCTGACGCTAGCAGTCAGCTATGGGTCACTAACCACTGCAGCTCATGTGCTGCTCAGCATCTTGATCCCAGTACAATGAACACTTTATCCTCAACAGCAGTTTCTGCTAAGAGTCTTCTTTTATTTTAAATTTCAGGTTTAATGCTGCACTATAAACTGCCAAATCTCATTCATTTCTGCCTGCTTTGTTCTGGCTCCAATGTTATGTCAGAAACATAGTGTGTGTGGAAAAAGCGAGGATAAATTCTAGTCAAACATTGACAACATCAACAGGGCACCAAGATATAACTCTAAAGAAGCACAATGGTGAAATATTATTTAATATCAGTTTGTGTGCACTATGAACTTATATTAGGAGAAACAATTTCTACACACGAGGATGTTCATACTTATAAAGCTAGAATGATAAATCGGAGAAGTACATTCAGTCTCTACCAGTTGTTAAGAATAACTAAATATGAAAATATTAAATTTGTCTATACGTATCCATTTGCTAATACTACAGCATTTTAAATTAAAACATTTACTTATTAATTCTACTAGTGATAACAGTACAAATTGCAAAATCTGATTCATGAACAAAATATGGGAAACAAGTAGCAAACTTATATACATCATCACCTATACATTTTTACCGAAGCATCAATGCAATGAGAATGAGAGAGGAAAAATTCAATTAATTGATAATTATCAACAATAAGTCCAAAGAAGCATTCATCAACAAGAACCATTCACCAACAGTCAATTTATAAGAAACAGATGGAGGGAATACTTTAGCAAGTTGCTAAAACCAGGAGTATGAACCATCACAGCACCAGTTGGAGAATGAAACAGATTGCAGCTTAGAAATATTGAAATCATAAGTTGAAGCAGCCCTGCGAGACAGCAAGAAAAATAGGGCAGCATGCATAGATGGTATCACAACAGACATGTTACTAGTCTGCAGGGCAACTGCAGTGGACTGGCTGACCAAAATATGTAATGTGGCCTGGACGTCAAGAAAGAAACCGACAGACTGGTAACAAGCAATCATCGTTCCTATTTGGAACAATAAAGGTGACAAGTGAGAGTGCGAAACCTATAAGGAAATCTCTCTTCTAAGCTACATAGGCAAGATATATGCAAAGATACTAGAAAGAAGAGCAAGACTGATATTGGAAGTCCAACTAAGAAATAATCAGTTCGGGTTCAGGAAAGAGCTGCACAGACATAATATTTACATTGAGACAAATATGCGAACAGGCTTTAGCATATGATGGAAACAACAACCTTATATTCATATATCAAGAAAAGGCAACAACAGAAGTAAATGATTAAATTATGGGACATCCTGGCAGATTATGGACTACAGGGTTCTCTCCTAAGTAACATCAAAATCCTTTATCAGGACAGCCAGAGTGCGGTAAGATCAACAGAAGGTATTTCAGAGTGTTTCCCCATTTCATCAGGTGTCAGACAGGGTTGTGTTCTGTCACCACTCCTCTTTGTCAATTATATGAATAAAATCCCACAGGAGGCAAATACAGAACAGGAAAGTACCAATGAATTTCTCTTTGCAGATGACCAATGTTCGATCCACTCAAATGAACAAAACCTACATTGTCTTATTGACTCACTCTACTTAAACTGTTAGAAGTATGACATGAATATCAATACATCAAAAACAGACAATGAATATAGGTAGAAATCATACCACACTTGATTTTCATGTGAATGAAACAAAAATAAAGTGGGTACAATAATTTATGTATTTGGGAACTGTTTTTACTGAGGATGGCTGACTCGATAGAGAGATAGAGTGCAAAGGGCAAAAGCTGTTGCCTACCAGCTGTCTCCACTACTAACACACCCCAAAATTTCCCTCTAAACAAAAAAAGCAGATGATAAATAGTATCTTCCTCCAAACCCTATGCTACCAGTGCCATACATAGGCATTGAATAAGGCCCAGGAATGACAGTTAGCCACCTGCAAGATGCGGAGCCTACAAAAGGTCACTAACACCACCATAAGAGACAGAATCACAAAAATTCAAATATTTGGGAGAAGGTTGGAACAATTCCCTGCCTACAGTACATCGAGCAACAGAGAATTAATTAGCTTGGCCACATTGTGAGAATGCAACCAAACCGTATTGTTCATGAAATCATGTAGAGGAGAATATCAGGAAGACAGGCGAGAGGTAGACAGAGGAAACCTGCGAAAATGGATGCGTCCGACCAAAAGGTGCAAATATCGCAGTCAAGCTGTAAACTAGCGACACAACGCATTGCCCATCTCCGGACTACATACTGCTACTTGCAAAGCACTGTTCAGAGCTTGGTAGCAGGAGATTGATAATGAAAATTATAAATTTAAAAAAAAGAGGCCAAAGGAAAAGATTGATAGACAGCGTAAATGAGACAAAATGTTACTCAGGATATGAGAGAGGCGAAAGACAAATACATACCATGACACTTGTGTACAACCCAGAAGAAAGTAAGATGACAAAAGAAAAAGTGATAACTGTCCAAGCATTGAGGTATTGTTTGTCCAATGTCCAAAAATGGTCATACCTGATCATAAACAAAAGGTTAAATGTCCTTTAGAAAACAAACATTAGAGCTTACCTATCTGGTTGAGCTGAATCTGGGTCATCTTCACCATCATGTCCCTCAACTGGACCTGTTCTCTCCTAGAAAATAATGTGATTTGTAAAGTTTAATTTCATCAGAATTCAAGAAAGCTCAATATAATGTTCTGTGCAATGATAACTGATGGCAAATATTCAAGGCAGTCAATTTAATGATAATTAATAGCAGATATTTAACAAGGCCGTCAATGTAAGTAAGTTGCCCATCGCAAACGAAGATGGCAACATCATCAGACTGTCCTCGTCCTGAATTTGGATTATAGTGAGAAAGAAGCTCCGCTGGACATCAATCTCACTCGCTCGTCCTGAGTTACCGGGAACCAGTGGCAAGACATTCAATCATGGCGACTGGAGGTAGCTCAAGATGCAGACATTCTTCTTCTTCGTTCGTTCTCAATCTCCTGCTACCAAACCCTGAAAGGGCTTAAGTAGCAGAATGTAGTCCAGAGAACGGAATGCATTGTGTCATAGTGTACAGCTTGACTGCGATATTTGCACCTTTCGGTCCAACACATCCGACCTCAGCAAGCATTTTTTGAGTACCGGGTTAGCATTCCCTCTTGGATCCCTTCTCCTTAGCCAGTCTGCCCTGTTGCAGCCTGTTATCCAGGATCACCGCGTGGAGGTGTAGAAGGGTCTTGGCAGCTCTGGTTCGCTGGCCCTGATGCTAGCAGTCAGCTATGGGTCGCTGACCACTGCAGCTCATGTGCCGCTCAGCATCTTGATCCCAGATGTAGACATTCAGGATGTACAATCCGTGATACCAGGGGTCGCTTGAAACTTGTGGGAGTCAATCGTCCACCGTTTCCTTGATAATTTGAGATACGAATGTCGTACCTCTCATCAGCAGCAGGTCCCACGCATAGACTAGAAGACGCTGCTGCTGTCCAGCGCCCACATCTGTAGGTCTAGCTGATGGCCAATTAACCCATGGATGAGGGGAGATTCCGGTCATGACATGCAATGGAAGCAATTTCTAAGTAGGTTGTGCACACCAACCAAGAACGGTGCGCAATCTGTAGTCACGTCCTATCCAACAACATATATTCTATAACACATGAAGAACAGATCAACATTTTCACATGACACATAATGTAATGATTATTAATGTCAAATTTTAAAGGAGTCTGATAGTTTTTTGATAGTTTGTCCATCACAAGTGATGAAGACCACTCTCTTTGTTCAGCCGTGTGGACAGTCGTATCTCTTGCTGTGACCAGGATAAACGGATGGAAGAAATCACAAAAAAAAGAACGAAATAACAAGTCCAGACGGAAAACAACTCCACGTATCCGTGAACACAAGTGTAAGTCGTCGACTAGTGTGAATTCCAGGCAAATCCGTGGTCTGGCGGCATCCATAATGATCCAAAACAGTAGAGAAATGTAGACTCGCAGCCAGTTACGGCGCCATCTTTGCCAGATTTGAGGAGTCACAAGGTAATAATAACTATTGACAAACACACCTTTCAATTTAAAGATGATCAGCACATGCGTGTAATGACAGCTTGCCATATCTTTATATGAAATTTTTTGTGCAGTTACAAATCTACTTTTTAATCAATTGTCACCTTGACAGGTGTATCTTATTATGTCTCTTCATAACTCCACCCCTGGGGAGGAAGACTAACATCTGGTCAGGCAAAATAATGACCAGACATGTTAGTCAGGGTCAGGCAAAACATACTAGCCAAGACCCTCACCTCGGCTTCCTAGTAGTCCTCCTTGGAAACGGGCTGTTTCTCATGACCAAAAATACAGACTGCTTCTTGATGATATATGTGATTAGCTTCCATTCCATATGGTACATGCACATTCAACTCTCTAGGTACCCATGGGATTATTAACAATCTTTTGTTAAACTGTGTGTATCCAGTGATATTTGATTTGCTTCTATAAATTTAATTACACTTTCACTCCATAGGGAGGAGATCCATTTAGATGATGATTCACAATACATTCAAGTTTTTTAAGTTTTGAAAGATTTTACAGAGAGAATGGATGAAGCAGTGATAAAGATTTCAAGTAATATGGAAGAAGATGATTGTACAGAGAGTACAGACCAGGTTATGATACAGATTTCAAGTAATAGGGAAGAAGATGATTGTACAGAGAGTACAGATCAGGTTATGATGCAGATTTCAAGTAATAAGGAAGAAGATGATTGTACAGAGAGTACAGACCAGGTTATGATACAGATTTCAAGTAATATGGAAGAAGATGATTGTACAGAGAGTACAGATCAGGTTATGATACAGATTTCAAGTTATAAGGAAGAAGATGATTGTACAGAGAGTACAGATCAGGTTATGATACAGATTTCAAGTAATAGGGAAGAAGATAATTGTACAGAGAGTACAGATTAGGTTATGATACAGATTTCTTCTTCTTCTTCTTCGTACGCTGTCAGACGTCAACCTGTATTTTTTCGAAAAAAGCAGTGGTCATCCTGAGGCAGTCGACACTGCCATAGAGCTTGTCTAGTGTTGCCACTGGTGATGGCCACATCTGCTTTCTCTGATCCTCGTATGTCGGGCAGTTTTGCAGCAAATGTTTGGTGGTCATTTTCCCGGTGCCACACGAGCATTCGTCAGTGCCACCTATCTTCAATTTGTTGAATAGGTAGTACCTCAGTCTATTGTGGCCAGTGCAAAGTCTGAAGACCACGACCTGCTCTCTTCTGTTCAACTGGTAATAGGCATCGTTTTTTGTGTAGCCAGTATGTTCTGTTTCCCATTTGGTCATGTATCTATCTCTAATAAGCCTTTTTGACTCTTCGTATGTCACACTAGTATCTGGTTGTGGTAGTCTTGGACCTTCTTTTGCCAGTCTGTCTGCCTCCTCGTTGCCTTGGATGTTACAGTGGGATGGAACCCACTGTACCACTACTCTTTTTGGTGCGGACTGTTGGCATAGTTGACAGAGTACTGCTCTTAAATCATTAACTTCAGTATACAGATTTTAAGTAATAGGGAAGAAGAAAAACAGATCAGGTGATATACATTTTAAGTAATTTTAATAGAACCACAATAGATCACAGTTCCTGAGGTACAAAAACATTGGCCATATCTCACCTGAGCTTTGATCATTTTGCTACGTTGTTCTGCATTCTCCTGAGCTTCCAACCAGTGGTACATCTCAGGCTGATTGCTGAGGGATGTTCTGAGGGCTCCTCTGGTAAAACGATTGTGACCTAATTTCTTTCTGTCAAGTGACCCATGCATAGTAACTTTCACCTTCTTGTCATCCTCTGATGACTCTGAACGTGGATCATCACTTTCCTGATTCAAGAAAACAAACTTTACACATCTTCAGTCACCAACCATACAATTATCAAAAACATATTATTGATTTATTAAACAGAAATCACATGCTTTATTACAACTTGCTACTATTTCATGAAAGAAAAAAAAGTAACATTTCTTCTTCTTCGTTCGTTCGTTCTCAATCTCCCACTACCAAACCCTGAAAGGGCTTCAGTAGCAGAATATAGTCCAGAGAACGGAATGCGTTGTGTCGTAGTTTACAGCTTGGCTGCGATATTTGCACCTTTCGGTCCAACACATTCGACTTCAGCAAGCATATTTTGAGTACCCGGTTAGCATTCCCTCTTGGATCCCTTCTCCTTAACCAGTCTGCCCTGCTGCAGCCTGTTATCCAGGATCACCACGTGGAGGTGTAGAAGGGTCTTGGCAACTATGGTTCGCTAGCCCTGATGCTAGCAGTCAGCTATGGGTCGCTGACCGCTGCAGCATCTTGATCCAAATGTAACATTTAAAATGTGCTACTTTGAAAAAATGTATTTAACAAGAGCATAAAATCATAAGAAAATCCTCTCTATTTAAAATTTTAAAAAATAAACAACAAAAAAAACAAAAAAACAAACTATGATGTTTATTCTCATCGCTGTCATCTGCTTTAGTGATCTATAGGACTGAGGAATAAAGACTGCCTGTTCATGCAGTCAAATGGTAAGTTTGTATCCATCATCAATAGGAAATACCTATGCTATAGGTCAGGAGACTTGTACCTAATTGTAAACCCTGTTAATTATTCATGTGACAGCCAATGAAAGTTAGTTAAATTCAATTCAGTTCAATTCAATTGAGAAAAATAAAATAACCATATGTAATAATGTGTGTGTGTGTGAGGGGTGTGTTTTCCCGCTATAACTGACAGGTAAGACGCTTGCATCTCAAGAAACGAATAAATAAAAGTGCAAAACAGTGGCGTTTCAAATCTCGCATGTTTCAAGCACCCCCTGGTCTCAAGGGAGACAGGACCAGCTCCTAGCATTTTGGAAATGGATGATAAAACTCTGAGTCATGTGTACATGCTGTGTATGTAAAAGAACCCTTAGCAGTTGAAAATCTATAAGAGTAGACTGTTAGCTGCTGTCCTGGCAAAATTGTAAAACTAATAAAATTCCTACCCAATATGCAACCTACCTTCCCCAAAGCTAAGTAAGCTGCAGAAAGTTAAATTAAAAAAGAAGATATTATGGATAGCTTTCTGTTACATGACTGTACACATACATCTGCCTGCTTGATTCCAAGTAAGTAACAATGTCCCCAGAAAAGAATAATAATTAGAAAAATTATCTAGACTTTAAAGTAGGCTGAAAATCAGCACAAAATCATGAACATTTTCTAGGTTGTAAAGACAGCTACTTAGTTGTAGAATGATTAATGTTCTTGTTTTCCATTGCTAAAGTACCAGGATTGCTGCGCTGTAGCAAAATACTTCAGTCTATCCAAATGTAAATGTGTATCTGACTAACAATTAGGGAAGGCTAGGAAGTGAGGGAGGGAATTCGCGTACGAAGAAGAAGAAGAAGAAGAGGGAGGGAATTGACCATCCCACATCACAAAGATAGTTGAGACTGTATAACACTTTTATTTCTGATGGCAGTATCTACCAAGCGACTACTTTTGCCTGTTTAGATTATAAAGGTGACCTTTTTCCACAGTCAAGCACACATTTATTATTTAGCGTTTTATGCTGCAGCAATCTCCTCACTCAAGATCATAGTGTTATGACTATTGTAGATAATCCTGTATGTTTCAGCTATCTGTGTATGGTTGTTTTGAGAGCAGACTGCGAATGTACTTGGAATTAAATAATCACGATGCTGCGATTTCATTCATACTTCAACTTTGTAAACTGCTACAAAATAATTGCCTCATAAACTTGGGAGTCTGCCACAAGTTTCTCTCGCTATCATACAGTTTATCTCTTAACTGGGTTGGGGAGAGTTGTGCTGTAACTCTGCTCCTCTCACAGAGCTGACAAAAATTAGAGAATACATTCTACTGCTGACTTGTATCTAGGAGATTTATGTTATTTGTTGAACAGATTATATTTTAATATGAACTGTTTACAGTCTGAATATTGTCACCTGATCTCTAATGATTAGGACTAAGATGTTTCTGCTACATCAGACTCTGGGTATTCTCTGTGGTATTTGTCTTTGGTGTCAATTATAATCATTGTTTTTATTTCTTCATATGTTGCTGTCTTTAGTTTGGGTTTTACTTCCTTCCTAATTTGCTAGTCTATCCGAGATCTCATTTCTATGAATCTTACAGTGGGCTGGATACCATTCTATTTTCACAATAATAAACTTAAAGATGGTATTTGCAATGAAATATTTGTATGGTTTCTGAGGGCCACAGTGACTGATAGAAATGTAGCTTGGCTCTGGCATAGTTATTTATTTCAAATTTATGACTTTGGAAGATAAAAAATAAAAAAATAAGGAAAGGCTGCGGTGTTACTGTGGATTAAAATTAGGGTGTATAAAAACATGGAGTATGTTTAAAATACTGCACTTCTGCTCAAAATGACAGACAGTCCACATTGATCCTGTTGTAGCTAAATATCTTTTCCATATTTCCATGATGTGTTAATTTTAATGTGTATTGTCCACTGTCATGAATGAAGGCCTTTTGGTCATATCATAGGTTTCGTTTTAGTTCCAGCACGGCTATCTGAGCCCCACCTATCCATGTTTCTATACAATATTAAATGTAGCAACACTATGTCTTAATGCTCCTCAGAATTAGCCAATGTCAATGCGTAGTACCGATCTAGGCACTAGTTATTTACTATTAATTGTGGATCACTGACTGACACACATATTATTGGAAGGGAACTCTGCAAGAAGTACTTGTGTGGAACCACAGGGCAGGGCTGAAGATGCAACACATTGAATGAGTTGACAGCAGTCAGCAATTCATAGCTAGTTGCTTGCATTAGGGTCAGCAAACCAGAGCAGACTAAGACCCTATTCAGCCTCGAAGTGGCAGCTCTGAAAACAGCTATGATCGAGCTATGGCTAAGATGATAGGGATCGCAGTGAGAAGGCAAGCTCGGTACCAAAAAAGGCAGCTAATACCGGATGTGTCGGGCCGAAAGCACAGATATCGCAGCCACACTGAAAACTACAACACAACATTCTTTTCAAGTACGAATACAGAAGAACAACCACAAGGCTAGCTCTTCTGTTAGCATCTACCTTGGTATGTCTACTGTGATATCTACAGTGTGTCACTACATTCATATTACTTGTGCACTTTCTAATAAATTTAAGATAGATGACCTCAATAATATGTCTGGTAGCCTTCCGATGATTAACATTCCAATTTGAATGTACTCATATAGTAGTATATCCAGGAAAGAAACTCAAGATGGTTATTTTATGTTAAAAATAAAAGCACATCCTGAATTAGATTGTATGTGTCATTAGACCTCAGCTAATCCCCAGATAGATCATTCTTTTTTTTTCACCCCCCAAACACAATTGACTCAACCCAGAATCTGTCACTTTCACTTCTCATAATGAATTAATTCTATTGAAAATATATTTGACAAAAGTAAACAAAATTTGTTACATATTAACCTTCTTGTGTTTAGATTTTTACTCAGCGTTTTATTGTCTCCAAATCTATTTTATTTCCCTTTGTTGTCTTAATAATAAAGATCTCTCAGCAAAACATAAAGGATGTGTTAATATTTGTTTAGCTCTAAGGAAAGTTTTCATGCTCTGCTTAGATAAAACAGCAAAAGCTGGCAGTTGGCAGTGAGAACCAGGATTCAAACACTACCATTGGCTGGCAGAAGATAAAGAGCTTGGTTGGAACAAGAGTTAAAACATAATATACCCTGTATTATCGTTTATTTTGTCCAATTGTTGTGGAGGACTTAAAGGTGAGCAAAAAATAAAATTACTGTAACCCACCATGCTGCTGTAAGAGACAACTAAGGAGTGCTGGGTATGTGAAAGGCTATCCCATTTTGTAGAAACTATAAGCCACAAAAACTTCATAAGGATTGTTAAAGACCTGTGCTCCACAGGGAGCTGAAAGGTTTTGATTGGTTTAAAATGATTTAACTGACATCTAATGCTTATCTAATGTTAAGCAACTTCCTTTCCTGGAGTGATATTTATTCTAATAATTTGATTGATTTAAAATGATTTAACTGATATCTAATACTTATCTAATGTCAAGCAACTTCCTTTCCTGGGAGTCATATTTATTCAAATAATTAAAACCAACTTACCCTCACACTCTCCCTCCGGTGTATGACGGGCCTTGGCTCATCCACAGTTATCTGGTTCTTCTCTGTAGATGTGCTCACTAACAGATTGAGGCTAGGCTCACTTCCCCGCCGGACTCGTAAATTACTACCTAAATGAGGTGACATAAATCAGATGTAATTTTTGTTTTGTTTTTTTGCGTTTGCCTTATTTCTCTAATCCCCAAGGGGGTGTACGTTGCACTGTGGTTTTTATTTTGCACCATGTCAGCCCAGTGCATCTTCTTCTTCGTACGCTGTAAGACGTCAACTTGAATTTGTTCGAAGAAAGCAGCTGTCATCCTGAGGCTGTCGACACTGCCATAGAGCTTGTCTAGTGTTGGCCACATGTGCTTTCTCTGGTCCTCGTATGTCGGGCAATTTTGCAGCACATGTTCAGCGGTCATTTTCCCTGTACCACAGGTACATTCGTCAGTGCCGCCTATCTTCAGTTTATTGAATAGATGGTACCTCAGTCTGTTGTAGCCTGTGCGGAGTCTGAAGACTACGACCTGCTCTCTTCTGTTCAACTGGTAGTAGGCATTTTTGTGTGTAGCCAGTATGTTCTGTTTCCCATCTGGCCATGTATCTAGCCCAGTGCATCTGACTTCAGCATGCATTTTATGTAAGGGTCTGCTACCTCCTGCATTTTCTAAGAGTTTGCTTCCCCATGATAATGGCCGGTGCTGTGATAAGGATTGAACGCAGCACATTCGGATGGTGAGCCGTGTCACTTAACCGCTAGCTCACGCCGTCTCCATCAGATGTTATGAGATCATTCAACACTTATCATGACAGAACACCTTCTACTCATGACAAATCGACGAAATATGATCCTATAACAGCCTCTGTGGATGTTCATATTTATATAGCGTTTCAAATGTCACAGTCTGGCAGATCTTGTTTGTTTTCAAAGGTACTCAACCTGAGTTGAATTAACATTTGATGATGTTCCAGTGACTCTTCTTACATCCTGAGGCCTACTTGAGAAGGTAGATTGGGGCACTGGATATAGTGCAGTGTGCAGCTCCTCAGTAAGCTCACCTCCATGGAGATTACAGTGTCGATTCCCACCCTGTTGGCTAGACTGCTGTGACACAGCCGGTTTCCAGGTGCACGAACAATGATGTGATGTGAGATCTTGATCAGTATGTTTCACATGATCCTTATTAATCTGTCGCATGTCTGGCAGATATCAGCTTTACAAAATTCATGCTTGAGTTGGTAAGTCATTCAGCCGGTAGAATAAGATGCAAATCATTTAGAACTAAATTGAACATAGCTTGTGGCCCTATATTTCTGAATCTCAAATGAACAGCATGGATCAGCCTAGTATTGTATTACCAGTAAGACAAGTTAAGGATAGTGCCAAAGCTAACACTGCTATTGGGGATGAAATGTTAAATACTTCATTTCACGTCACAACTTTTGGTGAGCTGAAGTGACCAGTACTTTCTTCACCACCATCAGCTTCTTAACTATAACCCAGGCACTACAGCCAGGAAACCGGTCATGTCATAAACCTGGTGCTTGTGCTGTGAGAGAGTGCTCCTCTAACAACACTATCTCGTTATAATTGCAGTGAGTCTATAATATTTGTAGTACATCTATCAAATGTCTCCGCCACACTGAGTGAGCACAGAAACATTGGGCAAGAGCTGACTAACAAAAAGGTATGCCCTGAAGTATTATTTGGCTAGATAATAGATAGCAAGGACAGAAGTATCAAGACTGATAGCACAACCAATACAGGTATTATTGTCCTGCTAAGTACAACAAAATTCAAATATATCTCTTTACTTGTATTGTTTATCAATGTCTTTTCTCATATCCTGTCTGGCACTCCTCTTATCAGTCTGGCATTTCTCTTACCAGTCTGGCATCTCTCTTATCAGTCTGGCATCTCTCTTACCAGTCTGGCATTTCTGTTACCAGTCTGGCATCTCTCTTACCAGTCTGGCATCTCTCTTATCAGTCTGGCATTTCTCTTACCAGTCTGGCATTTCTGTTACCAGTCTGGCATCTCTCTTATCAGTCTGGCATTTCTCTTACCAGTCTGGCATCTCTCTTACCAGTCTGGCATCTCTCTTATCAGTCTGGCATTTCTCTTACCAGTCTGGCATTTCTGTTACCAGTCTGGCATCTCTCTTATCAGTCTGGCATTTCTCTTACCAGTCTGGCATTTCTCTTACCAGTCTGGCATCTCTCTTACCAGTCTGGCATTTCTCCTACCAGTCTGGCATCTCTCTTACCAGTCTGGCATCTCTCTTATCAGTCTGGCATTTATCTTATCAGTCTGGCATTTCTCTTACCAGTCTGGCATCTCTCTTATCAGTCTGGCATTTCTCTTACCAGTCTGGCATTTCTCTTACCAGTCTGGCATCTCTCTTATCAGTCTGGCATCTCTCTTACCAGTCTGGCATTTCTCTTACCAGTCTGGCATCTCTCTTATCAGTCTGGCATTTCTCTTACGAGTCTGGCATCTCTCTTACCAGTCTGGCATCTCTCTTACCAGTCTGGCATCTCTCTTATCAGTCTGGCATTTCTATTACCAGTCTGGCATTTTTCTTACCAGTCTGGCATCTCTCTTATCAGTCTGGCATTTCTCTTACCAGTCTGGCATTTCTGTTACCAGTCTGGCATCTCTCTTATCAGTCTGGCATCTCTCTTACCAGTCTGGCATTTCTGTTACCAGTCTGGCATCTCTCTTACCAGTCTGGCATCTCTCTTATCAGTCTGACATTTCTCTTACCAGTCTGGGATATCTCTTATCAGTCTGGCATTTCTCCTACCAGTCTGGCATCTCTCTTACCAGTCTGGCATCTCTCTTATCAGTCTGGCATTTCTCTTATCAGTCTGGCATTTCTCTTACCAGTCTGGCATTTCTCCTACCAGTCTGGCATTCTTTTACATTTTTGTATTGTGCTTCTATTGTGTGCAGTTTCCCCAAGTAAATTCTGCTGCCTCTTATTGGGGAAGAAAGATTTAGATTAAAGCACCTTGCTTGTTAGCAACCTCATCATGTAAAATAAATTATTACAGAGACCGTAACTGCAAAAGCATGAAAACTGCTTTGGCATAAGTTTCTTAAAGAAGCTCAACTTTAGTGTTGGCCCTATAATCGAGCTGGAGTTTTACAAAATGAAAAAGAAGTTTGAGCAGTTGTTTTTTATTCTTGATCTTCCCTGATTTTCTTTTTTGATGCTTTTTCTTTCTTATACCAGGTTGCAAGTGTCCTCCATGAGTCATTCTTTATGACTTGTATTTGTCTTTTGATAATGTTTCATCAAGCCTAGTACTAGTGGTAGTAATGGTCTCCTCTTTTGAGTTCTAAACATGACTTAACCCTTATGATTCCCTTTAAAACATAGGGCTACAACAGATATTCTCTCTTCATCCACTTCAATTTTTACCCATAAGGCTACAGCTGTTCTGGCCTCCGTTTTCAATATTCTTTGCTAAATGTTATTTCTTCCCATACCTTTTTACTCTCCTTTTAGGTTCCAATCCAGCACATACCTGGTTATATTACTAGGTTTCCTTCAGAGTGTCCTATCCATCATTGCTTGTTTTCTCATTCTTCGCCACAGATTTGTGCTTGTAACCTCTGGCCAACTAAGGCAGCAAGGGTGTATGGGGAGTCAGGGAGGGGTAGTACCTCTAGTGGCAGACGTGTCGTGCCTTATCTTGGGTAGTTCATCCATTATTGGTTCTCACCTGGTACGCAACCCTCACTTGTGGCCCCAATAAACTACCTGCATGCAGCAGCGGCCTAACCCCGGACAACTGTCTTGTCATGACTGGCTGTACCAAGTGAGGGTAGTCGATGGGTCTTCTTCTTCTTCTTCTGCGTTCGTTCTCAATCTCCCGCTACCAAACCCTGAACAGGGTTTTGCAAGTAGCAGGATGTAGTCTGGAGAATGAAATGTGTTGTGTCGCTAGTTTACAGCTTGACTGCGATATTTGCACCTTTCGGTCCGACACATCTGTCTTCGGCGGAAGTCGATGGGTCTAATAATCCCACAGTGATATGGGGGTTTGTCTATCTAAGCTTGCATAGAATGGATTCGGTGGACTGTGCGGAAAAACCACTGGCTGAACAATGGGCAGAAAGACAACTACCAGCAACATGCTGTGGAGTGTTCGGAGCAAGGCAAGACACAGAAGATCTAAGACAGAGATTTTAATCGATTCGTCTGTTTGCCTGCAGAAATATGTGACATAGTAAGGTTCTGAAGAATCTAAAATCTTGTACTTCTATGAGGCGTGTTCAAATGAAACTGGACTTAACTGCACCAAGTGAACATACAAACTATGACATAACTTCTGATGTAAACAGCCCATAGCAACCGTCAAATTTGCAAAATTGTATTATCTTCCGAATCATAGTTTCCTCAGCAGACCATTTAAAACACGGTGGGTGTGATATGGAATCCGTCCAGAGTTGATCAGCAAGCAGTGATTTCGTTTCTAACAGCTGAAGGATGTCGACCAGTTGACATTCATTGCAGAATGTTCACTTCGTGCAGTTACTTCCGGTTTCATTTGAACACACCTCATATATATATATATATTGAACCTTCATTTGTGAGGCTTTCCATGTCATTTTTATGACTTGCTCTTTTTGCTTTGTTAATGAAAACTTTAAGTGTTATGGTCAGCTCTATGACTAGGTGGTATGTCCCAATGAAATATGGTATTGGTAAAGATAGTCCCAAAGAGGACACTGCTGGCATGGATGAAGTGTTAGAGACTTATGTTGATAAGAGCACCTTTACTGTAAGAATCAAGCGCTCTACCAGTCTTCTATTCAGACACTCTGTTACAGCTTACCTAATGCCAGGTCCCTGGACGTGACCACTACATCTGTTACAATATTGTTGCTGCCTGTACTATTCTGACAGGGCGGTAGGTAGCCCGAAATGGAGGATGTACTCAAGAGGTCATGCAAGGGCATGGCTGGGCCATTTCCAATGTGAAAAATATCTGGACTGGTGGTCCCTGTGGAGCTGGCACTGGCACCATCACCACCATTATGCTGGATGGAAGCCCGCTCCTGCTCCTCAAACTCAGCAATCAGCTGAAAAATAAATGAAAAAGTGGCTAACTCTACTGTCATTGACTTCTGTTATTTATATCTCAAACACAATGTTGAAATTTGAGGTTTATACTATTATTTCTTTCAGTGAAGTTTTCAGCAAATGTTTTGCATCTTATATATACATCGTCCACTCACTTATATGAATATCTTCAATTATAACCAGAACCCTTGCATTTGAATGTGAGTTCAATCTCACAAACATTTTCCTAGCATGATTATTGAACCAACAAGACACTTTACTTCATAACTGAATGCATGCCAGATTGTCCTTCAGTTCGATTTAGAAAGTAATGCCCAACACATTCCTTTGAATTGATTCATGTACAAAGTGGTTAAAAAGTGCGAGAGCCTAACTGCTGACATGGGAAAAACTTTAATTATGGCTGATGACTTTATTCAAGACAATTAAATCACAAGCATTCTACACATTGATCTATAACTCAGGCGGCAAGAATAAAAATGTTTGAAGGTCAGATTTTGAAATTTATGTTCATTCTCGTTTATTTAGCTTCCACAGACATTTTCAAATGATATAAGATATATTATTTACTATTTTTGCCGCCAAAATACATTGGCATTTTAAAAAAGCAGAATTTTGCTTAGCAAACATGCTCAGGTACCTACCTACCTATCTGTCCATATAAGGAGAATACTACTGAATAGTCAAAATGTCTTATTTTGTTCTTTTCTTTTCATCATTAATTCTGCAAGACCTGTTTTCTTTTTTTCATATGAGATGGATACACCCTACTTCTCTATATATCCACATCCCAATTAGCTTTTCTGTTTGTGCATTATCTATGTTATAATGCCATTCACCATACTAAACTGGTGCTATTTAGCTCTATTTGGATATGTAACCTGACTTCCCAAAGATGTCCCCGTCCACCAGCTCCTTAAGCAGATTATGGACATCAATGACCTGGTTGGGTTAAATCAGAAAGACATCATCCTCATTGCATGCAGCCTGAGACTTTGTCACTTATTGTGTTCATTGGTGTGACAGGCCTGTGTCACCTAAGCCGCATACCTATCGTCATATAATAATTACAAGTATACATAATACTAGAATACTCTAATTTTTTATTAATGAGGTATTTTCTAGAATACACACTTTAAATTAAGTACTGCTAAATGTAATGGTAAAAAAGGTGATCAGAATGAGGTTTAACAGCATAAAGACAGTTTTACATTGAAAACTCAAGGGGAAAAAGCAAATAGATTATGCATGTAGTGAACAAAATATGTAAAAAAAAACAAACAGATTAGTCCCAAACACAACAGAAGGCAACAGCAATTCACTTCTCATGTTGATGCCAGGAGCATCATAGTTGCTAGCGTCAGGGCCAGCAAACCAGAGCTGCCAAGACCCTTCTACACCTCCAAGCGGTGATCCTGGATTAACAGGCTGCAACAGAGCAGACTGGCTAAGAAGAATGGATTGAATAGGGAAGGCTAACCCGGTACTCAAAAAATGATTGCTGAAGTCGGATGTGTCGGACCCAAAGGTGCAAATATCGCAGTTAAGCTGTAAACTACGGCACAACGCATTCAGTTCTCTGGACTACACTCTGCTACTTAAGCCCTTTTCAGGTTTTGGTAGCGGGAGATTGAGAACAAACGAACTCAAGTCAATCGGTTCAAGCCTTCAACAGATATGATTGTAATGGAGTACCAATCCAGGAGCAAGTAAGGTTTTTTTAAGTGAATAAAACAATCAAGACTGCAGCAGATAGATGAAATGAGTACATAAACAAGTATGAAGTAGATATTTGGAATTAGTATTGGCACAACTCTAAACAAGATAGGATTAATTTTATATAAGAATCAAGTTGCAGTAAATACCATAGTGGTTAAATTAATATTGTCACAGAAGGGGCTGAGTGGTTTCTGGGAAGGCTATGTGTGAAACAAAGACAACAATAGGACCTCTTCCACACTGACAGCATGTGGTAAGAGGCCTAACGCGCCCCACAACTGCTTTTACTGGAGTGGAAAAAGGACATGTTAATGATGATGATGTTCAAGCTGACAACAACGTTATCATGGCATTGTTGTTGTTCACAGCTACTCGTGCTGAGCTGAGCTAATTCTGGATGTCTCTTTGATAGCGAGATATGGTAGCTTTTTTTACATATTGAGGCTTTCTTGAGAGAAGGTGGGCATAGGTCCTCCATTTCTGAAGTGCGAGGTTCCCCAGCAAGCTCACCACTATGGAGATTACAGTGTCAAACCCCACTGCATTGGCCAGACTGCTGTGGCTCAGGCCTGTTTCCATGAATGATTGGGGGGGTGTCCCCTGGCTGAAGTGCAATGCGAGGCCCCTCAGTAAGCTCTCCACTATGGGGATTGCAGTGTCAATCCCCACATCATTGACCAGATTGCTGTGGTTCAGCCTGTCTCCATGAGCACAAATGCGGGTTGGGGGAATGTAGACCTTTGGTGGCAACAAATTGTTATAGACAGAAGTGATAGAGTTTGGGAGGGAAGTAGATAACTTATATTATTCCTTGAGGTGATGTGAACATAGACATATACTGATAACAGATTAAATTCACAATAAAAGAGTATGCTGCATATCATACTACAACTCTTTATAACGAGTGAAACTCAAAATATTGTCGCAGTTAAAGACGTGAAATTTAAATAAATATGGCTGCTCTAGAGTTAAATAAATTTAAAAACAGGTCTCAGGCTTTTGGAGAATAATACTTAAAGACACGCTGTACCTGTTCTCGGTCATCAACCACATCACTCAGTTGATCATCTGGATCAAGAATACCACCACCGCTAATTGTTTTCAGGCTGGTCACTTCCACCCAGTGACCAGATCCCTACAAATCAGAAATATAATAATTAATAATTCATTTAATTGTATCTTAATTTTAGTGGATAAGGACTATTTATGGCAAAGAAGTTTAAAATTATGCTCACAATAATGTTTTAAAAAAAACAAACAATGCAGGTATCGTTCTTGTTCAGTATGTCAAAAAATCTCATAAATTGATAGCTCAACTAGTGTTGTCGACCACAAAATGATGTCTAATATTAGTCTAGATATGGGAGAAAAAATAGAACCCTCATTACAGATAAGATACACTTTAATACCAGACAAATGAACCAACATTGTAGACATCGTATCATATCACGATGTAGGGGATGTAGGGACTGCGGTGTGCTGTACAAGACCCAGGTCATCTGATGATTTGTCCCAACCTTCTTGATACATGTGACGAGAGCGACATTCTGAAGGCGAACGACAGAGCAATTCAAGTCGTTGACCACTGGATGAACTCTATATGACGTCATGGTACTTGAACACAGAAAGTAAGTACTATATGTAAGTACTTATTATATATGTACAAGTACTTTCAGACACAAGAAATTAATGAACTCACTTTACCGCTACAAATAATGGTAAAGGTACTTTCAGACACACTATACATTTATGGACCAACATTATAGAAATAAACATTTATACAAGCACTTTCAGACACAAGAAATAAATGAACTCACATTAGCTATATAAATCATTGTAACGGTACTTTCAGACACACTGTACATTAAAAACCTCCAAATAATATTTAGATATCAATGATTGTACATGCACTTTCGCCAGAACCAGGCACAAGCAGATACTGATAACGGCAACCTTTGGATTATCAGGATCGTTCTCAAAGACAAAGATATGTTCCCGAAGACGAGACAATGCAATCCAGCCTACTAAATCAATAAGCTGTGCTATTTTGGTCCAGTACTTCTTAGGGCCATTCTATAAACTATGGGTCATCCTACACGACTACAGAGTACAGTGGTAGCTATTAGAAAATATTGGAGCACTGTACCAAGGGTGTCAAAGTATATTAAGAACAAAACATGGTCTGACAGAAACAATGGAGATAACCGTGGTGAGACAAGGGTGTGTGTTGTCGCTACTACTCTTCAACACATATATTGGACAGAATAATGCGCTGGAGGCCAACCTGGAGGATCTGCCAAGAAATACAGAGGGAAAAAAGGACAGGCTGATCGGTTAAAGAACGTCTTTTTGCAGATGATCAATGTCTACTTTATGAGAGTGAAGATGATCTACAGCAATATCTGACTGCGCTCAACTCTGTATGTGGAAGATACAGTATGAGAATTAACACATACAAAACAGAAACTATGCAGATAAGCAGATATCCTGAAAATATGAACATTATGGTAAACGGGACCAAGATCAAATAAGTGGCGGAGTTCAAGTACTTGGGCAATGTTTTCATACAGGATGGAGGTTTAGATAGAAAGATTGAGATCAGGTGTCAAAAAAGCAAATGCGATTGCATACCAGCTGTCACCATTATTGAAACACCCTAACATAAACATGTCCACAAAAAGAATGCTAATCAACAGTAAATTCATGCCAACTCTCTGTTACCAGTGCCAAACTTGGACTTTTAACAAAAACTCTAGAGAGAAGATTACGACATGTGAGATGAGATGCCTCCGGAAAACAATAACCGTAACTAGGAAAGATAGAATGCGCAATAAAGGTGTGAGAAGAATAGTTGAAGGGAGACCCTGCTCGGAACATATTGACGAAGAGAGAATCAAGTGGTTCGGCCAACAAATGAGAATGCAACTTGACCAACTAGCCCTGTGCGCCTATAACGCACAACGTTCGGGTTTTCGCACACGTGGCAGACCGAGAACTAGATGGGTAGGAAATGTTGAAATTCTAAATCGTCATGAGATGACTACTTCAGCGACGCGTCTGGCCCTGGACAGAAAACTACGGCTCCCCACGTCGCCAAACGGCACAAGTGGATAAGACAAGACAAAACAAAACAAGACAAGTGTAAAAATTAATATTTATTGCATTGTACTTTGTGCTGTGGGTAATAGAAAGTACGAATACGCTGGGTTCATGAAATGAATCTTCACTGCACGAATCTCAGTATACCACAATATTTCCCGCCTAAAATTCAGCTGCAGAATATATATTTTTTACTTTCCTGCAAATAAAATGGTTGCCAATTAATGTTACATTTTTTTAACTTCTCTTTAAAAAGTTGCATTAGTTGTGCAAAAGGAGATACCTGAATTTTAAAAACGAAACAACTGTTGTGAAGGGAAAGGAGAGATTAAGAAATATTTTCTCTTCTAAATATTCACACTACTTGGTCCAAGTAATGACCACAACTTAGATACATATCTCAACTTAAATACATATCTCAACTTAAATACATATCTCTACTTAAATACATGTCTCTACTTAAATACATGTCTCTACTTAAATACATATCTCTACTTAAATACATGTCTCTACTTAAATACATGTCTCTACTTAAATACATATCTCTACTTAAATACATATCTCTACAATGTGTCAAAATGCTATCACAGGAAACTCAACTTTCCATTAGCCTCTAGTTTTTTTAATCAATTATTTGATCCATGTAATGGCTTCGGACACGAGTGCCTAAATATGTCGATGTTTATTTTGTTATCTTTGTGTTTTGATCTGTTGTTTTTGCCCTAAACGTTTGTTAAAACGGGCAGAATTTTCTTTGTCATAATTCGCTGATGGTATCATAATACATTTGGTACAAATATTCAGCCACGGAGCACTTCTTTCTTAATCATGCAGTATTATAAAAGTATTTCAGCTCTTCATACTGCTTTTTAAGACACGGACACTGTTATTTCATTTGGCCTGGCTTAGTTCGTTCTCAATCTCCCGCTACCAAGCCCTGAAAGGGCTTAAGTAGCAGAATGTAGTCCAGAGAACGGAATGCGTTGTGTCGTAGTTTACAGCTTGACTGCGATATTTGCACCTTTCTGTCCAACACATCCGACTTCAGCAAGTATTTTCTGAGTACCGGGTTAACATTCCCTCTTCGATCCCTTCTCCTTAGCCAGTCTGCTCTGTTGCAGCCTGTTATCCAGGATCACAGCTAGGAGGTGTAGAAGGGTCTTGACAGCTCTGGTTCGCTGGCCCTGACGCTAGCAGTCAGCTCTGGTTCGCTGGCCCTGACGCTAGCAGTCAGCTCTGGTTCGCTGGCCCTGACGCTAGCAGTCAGCTCTGGTTCGCTGGCCCTGACGCTAGCAGTCAGCTCTGGTTCGCTGGCCCTGACGCTAGCAGACAGCCCTGGGTCGCTGACCGCTGCAGCTAATGAGCCACGTGTTGTTGCGTGGTTACGCGATTGTTCTGAACCCGCTCAATAGTTTCGGCTAACAAGGTAAGGCCTACACCCACCACTGCATTCGGCAAAGTGTTTCAGACTTCACCGTCGAGGTCTCAGCATTTTTGTGTGGTGGGGTGACCTTTCTCACAGTTGTATCATTCTTAACTGTACTTTAGGTACCCATTTACAGCTTGGTTGATTGAATCGTTTTGCTACTGGAGATCAAACTGGTATTTTAGTCACGATAATAAAGGGTTCTAATGGCAAAATAATAGCTAAAACTTGGGTGCAGTGACGCGAAGGTTCAAACAACTCCCTGTGTTAGAAGTCAGGTTGGCTTGATTATACAACACTAACAAGCCACAACAATTTCTAGATTATTCTACAAACTGGATCTAGAAGAAGGAAATAACAACATGAACAGCAAAGATATGCTTGGAAGCTGATTCTGTGCGTGTTCCCGCCACTCGCTCCCCTTTCCCATAATCTCTTTCTCTGCCCTTCCGGCCAAGACAGATGTAAAATGATGTGAGGCAGCCTTACTCTCATTAGTGGAACTACAGCACATGGCTGGAAATATGAATTAGTGGAGAGCATTCTTGACTGCCATGTGTTCTAAGGGGGACCAGATGGATTAGGTCAAATCAAGTGTCTTGCTTGTTTGATTCACATACAATCAGCGATTACATGGTCTTAATTCATAACTTTTTGATCATCAACAATCACAGATGTGAACACAATTAGCGCAAATCTTCTCTCGAAGTCAACATTCACAAGTCGTGCTAATAAGGGAATTCAAATAACTATTAAATATCGATTTTCTCTTCCTCACACCCCCCCCCCCCCCCCCCCCCCCCCACTACTTGCATTTTTTTTACAAGAATGGTAATCCTAAGCTGCAGATGGGGCCGACGAACCCGGCACTTTTGCCGTTAGTTCGTAGTCTGGGGGGAGATCCGGCGATCAAAGTGTAGTTTCGGCTCAGATCAAAATCACACGTACCATTCTCATACAACTAACGTCATACACAATCCCCCGCCCCCTCAAATGCAAACGAACAAAAGAAACAGCATCAACAATATACAAACCGATCGTATCTTGACCGAACGTTTAAGATGGAGGAGCAGTCAGACTACTTTACTTGCGGGCTAATTTAAAAACAGAAATGGACAACCTATTTCAACTGAGATGCGGTGATCGGACAGTGTGATCACAATATATACTTACTGAGACATGATCATGTAGTATTTAGAATGAGGCTGTGCCTCTGTCCACAAATATCCAGCTTTACTACCATCGCGCTTTCAGAACTGACGTCATTGCACCGCCTCCCTCCCGCACATGTGCCCCCCCTCCCCCCCCCGTGCTCCCCTCCCTTTCATTGCACGGAACTCTGCAGCTACCACGACGGCTCCGAATTTTACCCTGGCTCTGGCTCCGTCAGGTACCCAATTTACAGCTGAGCCGACTGACAGAAGCGGTCATGACACGAAAAGACCCACAAAATGCCCGATATGTCAAAAACGAGCACGAAGCGATTTGAACTCAGAACGTGGGTTTGCAACCAATATAAAAACAACTCAATTACCATCAATCAAAGTCCGTTGCTCCTCTCGGTGCATAGGCCATTGACAACATCTGGTCAGTGTGCACGGTCCTGGACCGCTCTTTCTGCCTCCCTCCAGGTGTAATCATTTAATTTTAATTCCATCTCACGTTCTCTTCTCCGCGTAATTTTTGGGTCTATATCTCTCTCTTCTCTTGAGGATTTCATGTAAGAGCCTGTCTAGCTATGCTGGACCGTGCCTTCCGCAGCGTATGCCCTAGCCATATCCATTTTCTTATCTTAATTTGTTGTTCCAATGGCTGTTGTTGGCTCCTTTCTCGTAACTCTTCATTACTCACCACGTCCTGCCCCTTAAAGGCCAATTATTCTTCGTAGGCATCTGTTAATGAAGGGCTGGAGTCTTGGTTGTATGACCTTGGTTGTTCTCCATGTCTCCGTTCCATACAGTAATACCGACTTGACATATTCTAATTTTGGTGTCAATCTTGATTTCTCTGAGAAGCATACATTCCCGAATATACACGTACACGTACACGGGCGACGCACACACACAGACAGAGAGAGAGAGAGAGAGAGAGAGAGAGAGAGAGAGAGAGAGACCAGTTTTCACATCGTCGCTCTTCTCCTATCATGTACAGAAGTCTTCTCTACCTGTACTTATGGTTTACATATTTTACAGGTTGTGGCAGTTGACCCCATGCATTATGTGACCTGTCCGATCCAGGTGAAGCATAGTGCCCCCACAACAACGGGTCCCATTTACAGGAAAACAATATCCAAGCATTTGCAGTGACAATTTCAATTGATCCCATTTTACATGATGAGATTTCTAGTCCCATGTACACCCGTTTTACTTGACTTTTACGACATGCTAGGAAAGTTTACAGTGATTCTATTATTTTCACCACTCGGTTGGCGACGATGAGGCAAAACACACTGATCAGAGATGTTAGCCAGGGTCAGGAGTAATATACTGGTCAAGACCGTCGCCTGACTTCCTCGTTGGTCTTCCTGGAAACGGGTTGTTGTCGAGGACAACAGTCTGGCTTACAAGGTGAGATTCGACGCGATCTTTGTAGTAGTGAGCGACACGCAGATGAAACCAAGCATAGCACAACCGCCTGGAGGATCCCGGTCCACCTTCATCAGCACGCTCGGGATGTGAGGAATGCTAGTGCAACCCGTCACTTAATGCCCTTTTCAGGGCGCACATAAGAGTAACCTACTCATTGTGGACTTTGGAAACAGCTACAAGAACCACTCGGTTGATGCACTATATGCGCACATACACATATAATTGCTGCCACCAGTGAGCAGAACAGTTTAATGTCCTCCAGCGTGAGAACACCGTTGCTAATCTCAAGCTGTTCTTTTCGAAACCACTCGTGCTTAGTTCTTCCCTCGTGACAAACTTGGTCTGGTAGCGGCCTTTCTTATATCCAGTGGCATTAGAGACGACGAGCTGGATCTTCATAGCTGTAGTGCAATACGCGGTTTCTCAGTGGGTTGAACACAATACAGTGCCGATTTTCAGTGTGTTAATCAATACAGTGTCGATTCTCACCTCGTCGGTCAGGCGCGAAACGGTCGTACGGTTGGGGTCTTGTTCAGTATGTTGTGCCCGACCGTAACGTTATTACTGACATTCAATGGCAGGCTAAAAGTGTGGAAGATTTTTGTAATTGGTGGTAGGGGAGGTTTAGTCGGCACGAGCTGAACAGTGAGTGACCTGTTAGAGATGATAGGAGGCACCGGGAGGGATACATTAGAGAAACATTTGCCAAAATGTAAATAAGTAACTGACTAATAGTTAAGGAATGCAAGAGAGCGAGGAAAGGAACTGGCCATCCTACCCCAGAACAAGCGTACAATGAGAATTTCAAGAAACGAAAATGGAAAACGGTGAATGTTCGAATCCCACAAGTGTCAAGCGTCCACTGGTCTCAAGGCAACACGCATATCAAGATCCCCTCTTCTCACTTCGTCTATGGATAGTTGGCTGTGTTACAGTAGCCTAACAAGGTGGGGGTTAGCACTGTAATCCCCATAATGGTGAGCTTACTGAGGAATCTCACATTGCACTACAACCAGGATGATCCCTTCAACCTTCCCAAGTACGCCTCGGGATATAATATGAGCCACCGTAACCCGTCACGAAAGAAACGTCAAGCGTTAAATGAACTCAGTACGACGGCTTCCAAACAAACATCAGGAAACAAGTGTTCTCAAAAAGCAACTGGCAATAGATCAATGAAAGCAAACACCATCGATTAATAAAGAAGGAAAGGTTTCAGGCAAATACAACTAACACTCAACATAAACAGACAGGCGCACGTATATTTTGTATATGAAATACCTGCCACTGAATATTTAATCGACAAATGCATGCAACACGACGCGCCATACTGTCTTAAACCAGAAAACATTATAAGGTCGGTTCATGTTTTTAGAATATTGAGTCCAAGTAACAGAGCTGCTAGAGAGCGTGCTTATCATCGCTAAGGTGCTGGGTTCACTTCGTGGTGTCAACACGTGCTAGTGCACCCCGCTGTAATTCTGTTTCGATGTTACGAAAAGCATGGCAGCGAGGAGGGGAAATGAAAAGCTGAGACCTAGTAAAATACAATCTCCAACACTTCATCCCTGAAAGCAGTTTCTGTTTTTTTAAACCATTAATTTTAATATAATGATACTGGTACCGTTTATGATGTTAATTTTGTTACATAAAACAGTAAGTACTGTGATGTTGTATGCATTGAACAAAAAGATGGCAGCCATCAATAATGAAATAGTAACAGACGTTCAACTTTCTCTCTATCTCTCTCTCTCCCCTACACACAAACAACCACCATATGGTTGCAGGTTGGTTAAAATTTACGCGATAGAAACAAAGAAGTTTCTCTCTCTTTCTTTCACACAGAGTCAGCATCTGTCTGGTCAGGTCCCCACTTTATTGAATAGCAACCTATACGTATCATGCTCTCTCATTACCTCTCTCCATCCTACACACAACCAACATATGTCTCCAGTCAGATCACCACTTTAAAGAATAGCAACCAAGACGTCTCTTATCTCTCTCTCAACATATGTCAGCAGTCAGGTCTCCACTTTATTGAATAACAACTTAGACTTTTCCTTATCTCTCTCTCCCTCCTACACACAATCAACATATGTCTCCAGTCAGTATCTCCCCTTCATTGAATAGCGACCATCATTTTTATTTCCTCTTTTTCTTCCATACAAACAACCGTCTTGTATCTGCAGGCTGGTTGCCTCGAGATTGCGTATTCCCCCGCACTCCTAATGACTGCTAATAGTGTTGGCCCTACTGGAGATGATAATTATGACAAACCGGTATACAAACACCTAACCATATAACAAACATTGCTCGTCCGTTTGATGTGCAGATAGGAAAGCAACTTACAAAATGTGGTCTGCGGTACTCCTAGACAACAAAAACCAAGCTGGTAATCTTGCGGAGCTATTTTTGCCCGGGCAGAATCAATATTGATAATAACATTTCCCTTACCCTTATTAATTAATATGCCATAAAAAGAAACTATTTACAGAAACGGGACAAATGTTTAAGAGCCGAAGAAACTGTTCACTTCAAGTAGAAAATACAATCTTCTTTCCTTATCCGTTTTAATATGAATATCCGGCAAAAAAATGTAGTTAAATTCTTTCTGACAAGACTCCCACCAAATGATTGATGTGTTCTTGTAGAAGTGTAGTTTGTGACAATTTTCACTTGATAAGATCTTAATGTCCTTACACATTCCTACATAATTTCTCTGTTATAGCATGTAAAGCAGGTTGCAGGGGTCATACTCTTTCTTCCGTAATGACGGACCTTCGTATTCACACGGTGGTTGTGAGGAATAAAGTTTGGTAATTTTAAATGGCTATTCAGTTTGGGAAGTGGATAGAGTACTGTGTACTCGTATAAGAAAGTAGACCGTTTGTATCCTAGAAACAGCACGTGCCAATCTGTCACAGTTAAGTTAAGACAAGACAACGAAGAATGGGACTGCCCACCGCACATAAAACACTCAGACCTGGTACAATTAAACAAAAGTAGGACCCCCAGGTCTATCCATCTACTCAGAGCCAGGCGCGCGAGACAAAGACGTGAAGAGGATATTCGGAAATGCTGTAAAACAGGAAGCACAAGCAACAGGGTAAAGTATCGGTTTGTAAAACATCGCCCATGCAGAATCAAGGTAATATGATTTATGCTATTTTATAAATATTGATGAATCAAAACTTTGTTGGAAAAGAGTGGAAAACAGCCAAGGTCAGAACCTTGCAAGCATAATCTAATAGATAGATAATAAAAAATAAAAAAATAAAATAAAAAGAAATCTCCCAAATCAGAACAATACTTTTATAGAATTGGACCGGATTGAACCACTGAACCTCAAGAAAGACTAACAATTCCACGTAGCACAAGCAAAGTGAGAAAAAAAACACAAAATGAAAATAATACAATGGAACTGCAGAGGCCTACACAAAAACTTTAAGCCATACCTAGGACTGGCCAATCTGGGAAAAGAAACAATAATATATGCGATTCAAGAAACCATGCTCAACCCAACCAAAAGACTCAATATTCCAAAATACAATATAGTTAGGAACAATAGAGAGACAGGAGCGAAAGGAGGAGTAGCCTTTATAGTAAATGAAGAATACAAAATAATGGACTGGGATCCATTTAATACCGAAAACCTAGAAGGCCTATCCATTAAAATAGACAGTAGTCCAGCGAGCATCACAATAATAAACATATATAACCCAAGAGGAAAATTCACCACAAATGACATGGAAACAATCAAAGCACAAATAAACAATTGAACAATCATAGTAGGGGATTTCAACGCACATCATCCAGCATGGGGAGGAAGCGCGATAGACACGGCAGGGAAACAAATAATGACCTTCTGCGAAGAAAACAATCTAATAATAATAAACGATGGGTCAATGACCAGAATAAATAACAATCCAAATGGATCAGATACGGCTATAGACATCACAATAATGACGCCAAACTTAGCAACCATCAAATGGGAAGTTCTGGATAATGCAAGATCGGACCACCTGCCCATAGCAATTTATTTAAAAGAAAAATACATACGAAACACTGGATCAATCAGACCCTATTTCAACTACCATAAGGCAGACTGGAACGGATTCCAAGAAGATCAGCTCAGACTCAAAAGAGAAGACTTAATCTCAGATAACGCAGACGTTTTCAACCATAACCTAACAACCAACATCCTGCAGATAGCTATAAAGCACATTCCCAACAAAAATATGCCAGCTAACTTAATACAATCCACAGGAAAAGAAAACTATTACGGTAACCGTAAAAACAACAAAACACCTGTACCCTGGTGGAATGAGGAATGCACTAACCAAATTAAAAAAAGACAAAAAGCTCTAAAGAAATACAGGAAATACAAAACAGAAGACAACCAAAAATCTTACCAAACAATTAAAAAAGAAACAGAGAAAGTAATAGCCTTTAGCACACTAAAGAGTTTTTGAAAATTTCTCCCATTTTTTAATTTTGCAAATTTCAAAAATTATAACTGTTCTATTTGGTGGTCAATAAGTATGATTTTCTTGTGTTTATAGACACAATTGAATGAAGAACTTGTTGGTGTCGGTGTTGTTGGTTTCTGAGATACAAGAAGATGAATGTGAAATTTTCGGAAAAATTTAAATATTTGGACCTTCCCGGATAAGGCCTAGGCGCTCCGATGGAAAACCATGGAAACCATAACAAAGAATCGATACTGTGTTTACAATATCGACACAACTGTTGGTCTCCAATTCAAGCGTAGTTCTGTCACCTAAACAAGTAAATTGGGCGGATGTACAAGATAAAGGTCTTTCCCAACAACCTACTTCACCTTTCCCCCAAAAAAGTCGGCCTGGCCCAATCGGCGGAAAAAATAATAAATCGGTCAAAAGCCATTTGTGATCTAGCATGCGGTGCTTTTACCGGCAAAAATCGTGTGTAGATGGACGTGACGAATCCAGCAGTATAAAAATGACTATTGGTAGGGTCACCGTACTTAGAGAAACAAAATATCAAATTTTTTCTTGTTGATAACTTGACGAGCTGGGCGTCTCAGACATCCTGGAGCGTGCTAAGGGCTCACCCTTTCTGAAATTCTATGACCACACAGTCTTCCATACCAAAATAACTGTGTGTACAGCTGTCACTTAGTTGTTTTTTTTTTTTTTACCCAAAAGAGACCTTGATGCTGGGTTGTGAGTTTTGTGGGCAATTGATGAATTTGCACAAGCCTCACGGAGGTGGATGTCCCATTTTATGGCAGCATTATTGGCAGCTCCTGGCTCTGATTTACGGAAGGCAATACCATTCATCTCTTTGCTCAATACATGAAGAGAGTGGTCTCCCTGTAGGACAGACGTGTACTCTCTAGCCATGTGCCGGAGCGAGCAGAAATGCCCTGCTGACATGTGCGACCATCTCTAAGCGTTCTTGGTGGGCTGTTGGAGACATAGCAGGTCTTGACACTTTGTTTGGTGCGCAGTCCGACGATGCGTAAGATTCGTTTTTCCTGCGATGACTGCACACGGGGTTATTCTCCTGCGGTGCAGGAGGTCCATTTTCCACGTGCGGAGTTGGATCTGAAAATGACAGCGGTATACCTCGCGACTTAAAAATGTGGTGCTTCGTGTGGTTACATTCTACTAAATTTGACCTATTGTTGTCCGTGGGTAAATTAACACACAGGTGCCCATGTGGCGATAGACTCGGTGGATTGCTCTAGCTTGGCCACAGTTTCTGTGTCGCCTGTGCCTTGAACGTGGTGATCGGAGGTCGATGCTTGTGGATTCAGTGGGAAGATGCGTCGACTGATGATGTAACGGACTCACACTACAATTAGCCCATCGGTTATGTAGCAAGTGGGTGTGACAAATCACGAACGCTACAGTGTGCACACATGTAGATGTGCACATATGTAGGTGTGTAGATATGTAGGTGTGTAGATATGTACGTATGAGTATATATATGTGGACATTTTAATTTACACTTATGTATGTATTTATAGGTTTATATATGTATATCCCTTCTGCGGGCATCCTCACCACTATATATCCACACTTAATATAATTATACTACTACTACATCAACCTTTTTTATCTATAATTATTTAATCAATTATCTACCTTTCTATTGTTCTTCTGTTCCTGAGCCTACCACACATTCAACACATAATTGACTGCGAGAGCTAGAGGGCACAGGTGAGATGAGGAATCTACAAGGTGACATACAAATCAGTGAATCGCTTACAAGTTGGAGTACATGAATGCGATGGAAAAATATGAGAGCAGGCAAAACCTGATACACCAAGACCAGACAGAAGGAAGTCAACACAGATGGGCCTCACAACAGAAGGAAGACACTTTTCAATTAATTTATATTGTACTCTTAATCCTTATGTATCAAGTATATTGTTTGTTATATTTCCCAATCATTCCATCTCATTGTACACCTCACTACACTGCTATCTTCACAATTGTGTATAAAATGTATGATGGGGTTTTATATTTTTTTATAAAATAGAAGGAAAAAAAAAAAAAAGAAGAGGGGAAAAAAAGGAAAGAAATCAGGAAACAAAAAAAAAAGAGAGATCCGAATCAAGTATGACAGAAAATAAATATACTCAATCCCAAAATGGTCCCAGGAAAACTATTGTGCATATTTATGCAAATACCTACGGCGGACAACTAGGAACATCAAAAGCGAGGAACAACGGGAGGAACATCACGGAAATACCAGGCTAGGTACAAACAGATACACACACGCATCCAAGCACTGGTTTATGCGTCTTAATATCGCCCAAATTGACTGCGGTCTGGGTCGGAATAGGCGCGCCTCCGCCAGTAGAAACTAGTGAGGCAAACACATAACGAAAGGATAATTAGAAGCGAGGAACAACGGGAGGAACATCACGGAAACACCAGGTTAGGTACAAACAGATACACACACGCATCCAAGCACTGGTTTATGCGTCTTAATATCGCCCAAATTGACTACGGTCTGGGGTGGAATAGGCGCGCCTCCGCCAGTAGAAACTAGTGAGGCAAACACATAAAATAAACAAAAATAAATTAGTCTCTCTAACAGTTAATCCTCAACGTGGGGACTACAATTGAATTATTTTGGTTATTTCGGTTTACTTCAGTATTTCTTAATTTTGTACTCAGATATAGCTTTTCAAAATGCCTGTCTGGGTCAAACGGCCTGTATTCCTCGTCCGTCCATTTACCTCTAACAGACCCCAGTAAAGGGGAAAAGCGCCAAACAATTAATGGACGGCGTTAGAACGCAAACAGATGTGCAGGGATTTATCACCAAATGAGCGCACGTGTGCAAACAGTTGTACATGAATTTGATCATCAAATATGTGCATTTTCTAGAATTTGATCATCAAATGAGCGCATGTATGTATTTTCTAAACTGCACCGTGCACAATTTATCCACGGGCGAAATATACTGCTCACAGAAAGTAGGGGATATTCAATTTAAAATATTACCACAGACACTGTAAATGAAATCAGCTGATCTATTTCGTTGTACAAGTAAACTGGAACCCCACAACCAGACATGTATGATAGAAACAACATTCGTTTAGTCACATGACGGTAGCCCCAGAGGTAACCAAGGAGGTGCCGGTGCTCCATTTTCACTAGTTTAAAAAAGGCCCAGTAGGTCCCCCATTTGCCACCAAACACGCAAAGCAGCGTTGTCTCATACGACAAATACGCCTTCTAATGTTCCCTTGGGGAATCTTTCACTCCTGCTGAAGGCGAGGCTAACTGCAGAAGGGTCTGAAGAGCGGTTGGACGTTGTCGGACACGTCTGCTAAGGGAGGTTTCGCAAATGCTAAATTAGAGAGAGGTCGAGGGACATCGCTTGCCATGATAACGTCCGGATAAGTTGTCTCTGAAGGTGATGTTGGAGTCTGCGAGCACGACGAGGATGTGTATTGTCATCCTGAAAGATGAAATCAGGCCCCGGCCGCTGAGCAAATGTCATAACGATACGCTCGATGATGATGTCGCAGTAGAAATCCTATCATGTTGGTCTGGCATATGGCAAGGTCGGTCCTGTCATTCATAGAGATGCCTGCCCAGACCATTACACTCCCACCCCCATAACGGTTATGTGCAACAATTGCAGGAGGCTGATAACGCTTACCTGGTCGCCGCCAGGCAACCATTCGGCCATCTGGGAAATCCGGCCTCATCAGACAACATCGCCGATGTCACTGTTGAATAGTCCATCTCAAGAAGTTCGCACCAATTAGTTATGGCTTGACTGTGATGTGGTGACATGGGTAAGGACAAATTTGTTGGCGAGAGGCCAGATGCACTTCGCTCGAGAGGTTTCGTACTGTCCGGGTGGAGACCCGAATTCCAGTGGTCTGTTGGAGATATACTGATGTACAAGGGGCCTTCAAGCCATTCTGAAACTTTTTGTTCTGGTTCTACCGTGCTGAAACTACTATCATTAGTTAGGGGGACGTGTGTGTCCTATTACTGCTAGGTGGCCCACTTGCATGGGTCAGTCCCGTGACAGATAAATAAAAATGGCAATAACACTTGTCGTGCCTGTATGGAAATGCGTGTTGTGATGAAGTTACTTCTGAAAGAGGGCATGAAACCTGCGGACATTTACAGAAGACTGCAATCCCAATACGGTGATGAGACACTCAGCTGCAGAAAGACATTTGAATGGTATAAACGTTATAGAGAAGGCCACCGTCCGTGAGTGATGATCCCGGCTGTGGTGGCTCTCAACCCACCAGTCATTCCTGTGAAGATCAAGATTGGAGTACGCTTTATCCTGGAAAATCGACACATAACCTGTCGCAAAATTGCACAAGAGGCAGATCTTTTCAGGCTGTCCTGGGTTGGTTCAGACATACTAATAAATCTTTCTATACTGAAGATTCTTTCAGATATTACTTAAACGCTGGGATAAGTACATAAACGTCGCAGGAGATTATATCAAAGAATAAATGGCACTAGATAAACACTAAAATAATTTTATTAAAAATTTTTTTTAAAAAAAAGAGGTCCCGGTTTGTTTTTATAGCTCCTCGTAGTTGAGTACCATTTTGAATCAGAGTTCTGAGGGCGTGAGTAATGCGAAGTCGGTTGTAGGTGTGTAGTAACTCTTGAGCGCTGGTTCGATGCAAATCAGAAACTGCCGTGATTATGGTACACGTGCCACAGTTTGCGGACAACTGACTGTGAAACATTGAGGTTCCGAGCGATTATCACATGCCGACTTCCGGTTCACAACATGCTTATGCATATCCATCTCTGCTGTTCTAGCAAACGCTGCATGGCGAAAGCAATATTATCTGCTGCTTATCTGTTGCTGAGTCATTGTAACCTGTCCGCGGTGAGCAGTACTTAACACGAGTTACACGCATATAGATGGTTTGGCTTCATTCGTTCTCAATCTCCCGCTACCAAACCCTGAAAGGGCTTAAGTAGGTGAATGTAGTCCAGAGAACGGAATGCGCTGTGTCGTAGTTTACAGCTTGACTGCGATATTTGCACCTTTCGGTCCAATACATTCGACTTCAGCAAGCATTTTTTTAGTACTGGGTTAGCATTCCCTCTTGGGTCCCTTCTCTTTAGACAGTCTGCCCTGTTGCAGCCTGTTATCCAGGATCACCGCGTGGAGGTGTAGAAGGGTATTGGCAGCTCTGGTTCGCTGGCCCTGACGCTAGCAGTCAGCTATGGGTCGCTGACCACTGCAGCTCATGCGCTGCTCAGCATCTTGATCCCCACGCATATGGATGAAAAACAAAACTGTGAAATTTAGCAATGTACCATCACCTCTGTTTTTCGAATTGGCTTCCTCAGCACGTTCCACCCAGGCAGCATCAAATTGTCCGTGGGAATCGGTCAGTGTATGTCTGTCATGTCCATATAACCATCGTAAACTAAATACCACCATCTTCTGCAATAAGATAACTTACCCAATATCCTATACTTTCTGTGAGTAGCATATACTAGATATCACCTCCTGGCGTCGTCTTATAACTTGCTTTCTCTAGGACAAGGTATTAATCCCGTTAACTTCTTCAATGTGATGCCTTCAATTATCTAGTTTCTTCTATCTCTGAATCTTTGCCCAGAAATGATTTGTTGTGGATATTCCCAGGATCAAAATAAAAAACCAAGCACGAAAACAAGAAAGTATAGGTAATTACCGCTGTAAGAACGCAAATTTGTATATAAACTGCCAACGAATTAATCTTGAAATAATTTCACGGGCTCACATAGATGGGCACCAAAGAAAATAAGATGGCATAAGAATATTGGTAACTAAGAACATTACAGTCGGAACAAAACAACATTTTAGAAAATCATTCAGAACAAATAAATTATTTAAATAAATAAGATAAATATTTGAATGTCATGACTTTGCTTTATATGTTGGAAAACAATGTGAACAATTACAGAATGTAATTTTTAGTTGCACAAAAATTTATAAAATGTAGCGATATTTTAATGGCAAAATATAGAATAACGAGAAGAAAATAAAAGACACTGGCAAGATTTTATTGAAAATTGTTAAGACTTAACGGACAATTAAATAAAGTATGTTTTTAAACGAAGTAAGATTGCAAAATATGATCCTGCCCATTGTCACCGAACATATGATAAATCAGAAAGGTAGGCAAGCACAATGTGATCACATAAACAAATTATGGAAAGAAATCCATATAATGGCACTGGACTGTGTGGATAAAAATGGGTAATTGCTGAGACAATATTGGATACAAGAGGAGTTCATAACCCGCATACAGAATATGTACGACATTAGTAGAATGGTACACGAAGGAGCACTGACTGACAGCTTCAGGATGCAAACAAGGATTACACAATAATGCCTGCTCTTGTTGGCTACAGATTAAATAATGAAGACATCAATCGAGGGGAGACAGAACTTTTATTCAGTGGACACGATGGCAGTGTCCTGTATGGGACCACTTTTAAGTCCCTATTAACAATACACATTTTTCAGGGTTAAATCAGAACACACGAGTCATCAAACATATGTGGAATACAGTGCTGAAGTTTTGTGCAGCGCTAATAAGCGCAGCGTCATGAAAAGGTCTGCACTAGTCACGAGCAAACTACAGCACCGCTGAGCAAGCAGTTGTCGGTAATATGGAGGTATCAGGCTGGTGTTTGTTATTTCTTCTTCTTCGTACGCAGTCAGACATCAACCCGTATTTTTTCGAAAAAAAGCAGCCGTCATCCTGAGGCTGTCGACACTGCCATAGAGCTTGTCTAGTGTTGCCACCATAGGTCATAGAGGTCTACTTTTCTTTTGGTCTATAGATATGACATACGAGGAACGGTAGACAGACTAATATAAAACAGCAACGGCGGGATTTTAGATTAGTGTGAACAAAACAAAGAAAATTAGAATAACAAATAACAAGAAAAGAGATCATATAAAGAATAACGGTCAAATAATTGAAGAAGCGCACAATTGTACCTTTCTTGGCATTGATAACGACGGAGAAGAGAAGATATCAACGCTAGGATTCTTCTTCTTCGTACGCAGTCAGACAGTAACCATTATTTTTTCTAAAAAAGCAGCCGTCATCCTAAGGCTGTCGACACTGCCATAGAGCTTGTTTAGTGTTGCCACTGGTGATGGCCACATCTGCTCTCTCTGATCCTCGTATGTCGGGCAGTTTTGCAGCAAATGCTCAGCGGTCATTTTCCCGGTACCACACGGGCATTCGTCGGTGCCACCTATCTTCAATTTGTTGAATAGGTGGTACCTGAGTCTATTGTGGCCAGTGCGAAGTCTGAAGACCACGACCTGCTCTCTTCTGTTCAACTGGTAATAGGCATCGTTTTTGGTGTAGCCAGTATGTTCGGTTTCCCATTTGGTCATGTATCTAGCTCTAATGAGCCGTTTTGACTCTTCGTATGTCATTCTAGTATCAGGTTGTGGCAATTTTGCACCTTCTTTTGCCAGTCTGTCTGCCTCCTCGTTGCCTTGGATGTTGCAGTGAGATGGAACCCACTGCACCACTACCCTTTTTGGTGCGGCCTGCTGGCATAATTGACAGAGTACTGCTCTTAAATCATTAAGTTCAGCTTAATGCTCCTGCCCCTCCGTTCTGTGTAGTGTTTGTTAAAGAACCGTCGGTGTATGCATGGGTCCAGTCCATGCTTGGGTAGTTTTCCGTTATGTAACTCAGGGTAGTATCTCTTCTTTCTTTTTCGGACTGACAGTTTTTGTTTCCAATACCTGGTATATTTTCTACCACCTCTGGAAATATATGCTGCCTCCAGGTAGGTTTTCGTACAGTAGGGATGGGCTTTGGTGTTGTTAGTGCAACGCTAGGATTAACAAGGCCAGATTCGCTTTCAACTATTTTCTTCCAATATGGAACTCGGCAGCATTTTCCATGGAGAACTAAAATATATGTTTAAGACGAATGTAAAGACGGTCCTGCCAAATGGCTTGTGACTAAGCGTATCGCATCCAGACTGCAGACCTTCATTAACAAGTTTCTTCGTTGTATACTTAGTGACATATGGCCAGAGATAATTAATCACAGAAAATAACGTTGTTGTTCAAAGCTACTCCTGCTCAGTTAACTCGTGACGTTCCTTTCGCAACGGGTTACAGTGGCTTCTTGTATATCCCCAGGCGTACTTGAAAACGTGGACCGTGGTTTTCCTGGCTGCAATGCAACGCGAGGCTTGCCAGCAAGGCCATCATAGACTTCTGTGACACAACCTATTTCCTTGAGCACGAACGAGGATATGAGGTAGGGATCTAGATCAGTATGTTTCAAATGACCCTGACGCTTCGCTCCCAGAAAATATGGTTATGCAAGTATGTGCGTATGAGCCTGCTAACTAATACTCAATGTATGTGTCTCTCTACGTCATTCCTGCCAGAAACAGACCAAACGTGATCTTCCATTCATCCTAAACAATTGACAATGAACACCGTGTTCGTTTATATCCCTGCCCGTTTAGCTAAACACTATTACACCCCACCAACCAGGTACACTGCTCTATAGAACCTTTACTGCGTTTAGCATAAATGAACAATCTACCAAATGTATACTGCGTTAGTGAATAGAGACGAGCAATCAGCATAGCGCTGGGTTTTTCAGCATACGGTTCTGCGAATTTTCTCAATCAAACAATAATAATTATAAAAAAATAAATTTTTAAAAAGTTCGCTCACAGCGGTGGACATTGAACGAGTAGCGATTTTCGTGAGTGCACAAATCATACGCTATATGTTATATTCATACTGTTTTGACATACGAGTCTAAGTGGATTTACTGTTCAACATTGTCAAATATGTTTACAGTTTAGATTAGAACTTCGCAACACGGAGAACAACAAAGAGACATGTACAAACTTTCATAAATGGGCGCATTTGCAGAATAGAGGAAATGGAATGATATGATAAGATCTCGTCTTCTTCTTCTAGTTGCGTTCTCAATTTCCCGCAACGAAGCTCTGAACAGGGCTTTGCAAGTAGCAGGCTATATTCCGGAGAGCGGAATGCGCTGTGTCGCTAGTTTACAGCGATGAATGAGGCCATGAGAACTTTAAAGAAAAAGAAATCGCCCGGAAAAGATGGGGTAACAAATGAAATGCTGATGGGTTGGGCCAAACAGCAAAAAGGAAGTTACTGTCAGTCATGAACCAAAGCTGGAAAAGGGGAATTGTACCGCAGGCATGGAAAGATGCTGTACTTATACCCGTACCAAAGAAAGAAAAAGATAGAACAGATCCAAATGAATACAGGCCTATCAGTCTACTGAGCTGTGTAGGTAAACCGATGGAGCGTATGATTAACACAAGACTGATGTGGCACCTGGAAGAAAAACACATATTAATTCCACAGCAAGCAGGATTCAGACAACACAGATCCAATGAGGACCAGATCACTCTCATAGCACAGGAAATAGAGGATGCTTACCAAGAGAAAAAGCATACAGTAATGGTTTGGGTGGATCTAGAGAAGGCATTTGACAAGGGGTGGAAAGAGGGACTTGGAAAGTCAATCTACGAAGAAGTGAAGTATCTGGAAAAATGTACAGATGGATCAGCCACTACCTCGAAAACTGAACAGCCAGAGTTCAAGTACAAGGGCAGATGAGCAAAAAGATGACACTGGAGCAAGGAGTACCCCAAGGGGGAGTACTGTCATCCACACTTTTTCTGGTGTAAATAAACAACATCATAGAGAATATACCAAGAAGAGTCCACAGCTCCATGTTTGCAGACGATCTGGCTATGTGGACCTCTGAAGAAAATCTCACCGTAGTAAACAATCGGATGCAGCAGATCCTAATATCGCTGGAGGAGTGGGCAAAATCATGGCTGGTCAAAATAAATGAAGAAAAAACAACATGTACGATATTTTCCCTTTCAAATAAACCACAGATCACCAAAATAAGTCTTAACGGCAAATATCTGCGGCCAAACGACAACCCAAACTACTTGGGCGTCACATTTGATCGGCGCATGACACGGAAAAGTCAGATCAAGAGAAACCGAATGAGAGCCAGACAAAGAATGGCAATCATGGGAAAACTTGCTGGCGCAAGCTGGGGAGCAGACGAAAGAATACTCAAGAAACTGTACACTGGAAGAGTGAGACCAGTTCTCGAGTATGGCATTGCGGCATGGGCAACAGCAGCAAAGGCGAACTTTGATAAAATTAGCAAACTTCAAAACCAAGCCATGAGAGTTATAACAGGAGGCACGAAGTCAACGCCAATTGTCGAACTTGAAAAGATTACAAATCTGCAATCCATGACCGACAGAAGTGACTGCAAAGCCCAGCAGTAAGCAGAGAAACTAAGAAGACTGACAGACCATCCAATTCATCAGAGACTAAATAGATTTGGAAAAGGGAAACTAAAGCGGAGAAACTTTGCAGAAATAGCCAAAGCAAAGATGAGCGAAGACCCTATGAACACTATAACAACACCAAAGCCCATCCCTACTGTACGCAAATCCACATATCATACCAGAGGTGGTAGAAAATATACCAGGTATTGGAAACAAGACCAGCGAGACTGAAAAAGAAAGAAGAGACATAACCCTGAGGTACATAGCGGAAAACTACCCAAGCATGGACTGGGCCATGCATACACCGACGGTTCTGTAACAAACACAACACAGAATGGAGGGGGAGGGGTATTCCTGAGCCTAACAAATGGTAGAAAGATAACGCTGTCAGTGGCAACTGGAAAATTCTCAAGCAGTTTCAGAGCGGAGGCAGAGGCACTGAAGGCTGCAGTAAAAGCAATGCTGACAGGCGAAAGCAATGGAAGCCAGATAGTCCTGTTTACAGATGCCCTGGCCGTGGTTACAGCACTAAAAAGCCAGAAAAATACTGAACTAAATGATTTAAGAGCAGTACTATGTCAACTATGCCAGCAGTCTGCACCAAAAAGAGTAGTGGTACAGAGGGTTCCATCGCACTGTAACAACCAAGGCAACGAGGAGGCAGACAGACTGGCAAAAGTAGGTGCAAGACTACCACAACCAGATTCTAGTGTGACCTACGAAGAGTCCAAAAGGTTTATTAGGGCCAGATACTTGGCCAAATGGGAAACAGAACATACTGGCTACACAAAAAATTATACCTACTACCAGTTGAACAGAAGAGAGCACAGGCCACAACAGACTGAGGTACCATCTATTCAATAAACTGAAGATAGGTGGCACTGACGAATGCACCTGTGGTACAGGGAAAATGACCGCTGAACATCTGCTGCTAAATTGCCCGACATATGAGGACCAGAGAAAGCACATGTGGCCATCACCAGTGCCAACACTAGACAAGCTCTATGGCAGTGTCGACAGCCTCAGGATGACAGCTGCTTTCTTCGAACAAATTCAAGTTGTCGTCTGACAGCGTATGAAGAAGAAGCTAGTTTACAGCTTGACTGCGATATTTGCACCTTTCGGTCCGACATATCCGTCTTCGGCAGGGATAAGATCTCTAATGTGAAACTGTTGAAAATAACCAGCGGAACATCACACAAGGAAAAAGGTGCTGTATAAGATACATGTTAAAGAAACCAGTCGATATCATTACAAGACAGTCTCTGTTCTGGAATCTACAAGACAAAGAGAAGTAGAGGCAGATCAAAACAGACACGAAAAAGACAGCTCGAGGAGACAAACATAAAGGGAACAAGAAAGACGTGGCCAGAACTGAAAGATAGCCCAGGACATGAGACCATGGCGTGTATTTGTTCGACCAGTGCCCCATTGGAACCTTGAAAGGTTTAGCTTTATTGATAATGCAGTATTATGTTTACACTTTACTGATTCCACAGACGCACATTGAGCTGAAGATATCAAAATGTGAAACCACTGGTTCCCTGACATGTACAAACTATTTCAAGTGTTCCTCGCGGATAAACAAGTTGAGAAAGGCTGGTCTATTGTTACTTCTGTACACGTCAGCCCTGGATACAGTTAATAGGTTGAGAAGTATATTCCATCTAGACAACAGGAAACTAAATTTGTAAAGATAAACAACAAACTGACATTAGTCCCCTATGCTACACCTACTCAATATGTTGTTTGAAGCTACTTGTACTGAGTTGAGCTAGTTCTTGATGATGCTATTTTTGTAGCGGGTTACAGTTGCTCTTCTTACACCCCCAGACGTACTTAAGAAAGTAGACCAGGGTTCACCTGGTTGTAGTGCAATGCTCAATAAGCTCGCCACGATGGGGATTACAGGTGAACAACTTCTTGGTCAAAATGCTGTAACACAACCTGTATACATGGGCAGGAACAGGGAGGTGAGGTGGCCTCGATCAATATGTTTCACCTGACCCAGATTATCCCTCACTTCCACCCATTATATAAAAACAATACAAACCAGACCAGACCCAATATGCAGCAGTTAATGAACTGATAGCAGCCAGCTACTAATAGCTGGCAGTTTGCGACATGGTCAGCGAACCAAAGCCATATTCTGTCTTCAAGTGTCGGCTCTGGAAATAGATAACACCCGTTCAGACTGGCTAAGAGAATAAGCATCGAAGAGAGAAAACAAATCTGGTCCCACAAATGGCGTGCTAAAACCGTATGTGTCGGTATGAAAAACATGTATCTCGTTGCAAACGTCCTTTTTATGAAGGTCAGAAAGAAAATATCAACCAGACCTCCGGAAATTGTAATAATTTACAATCTCGAGATAATTATATAACTGCTTCCTCATCAAACCCGTCCTACCTTTTAAATGGGAGAACATAATTATTAATACATTTAGAGTACATGGGATGTTGATGAGGCCCAAGTCGAACTAAAGTAATTAGCGCATTAGAATAAGATCAATAATAAGCTATGAGTAGGCACTACACATCCACGAGTGGGGTCCCGGGCCCACTTACTGTAGAGGAAAGATAGATTAGGGACACTGCCCCTCCATGTATGTTGTAAACGGCGATTAAAGAGAGGATAGCAACCTCATAATATAAAACAAACTGATACTGAAACCACCACTACAATAGCATGCAAAGTGCTTTGGTAAAGGCTTCCTATAGGAGGACAATGGTAGTAGTGGTACTATAGTATGGCTGTAGTGAAACAAGAACACAAAGAAAAGAAGACACTACACATATGAACCTTCATAAAAAATAATGGTCTTAGTCAGGAGGGTCTGGGTTCGAACTCCAGTAAGGAGGCAGGTGTTTTTCTATCGGCGGTAAAAATAAAACCTACCCTGAACACTATTGCGTCTGCCAGGTTAAATTAGATAATTTTTTTCTTCAAAATACAACCACCTACAAGAACAAGAGTGCATAGCTACTAATTAAGTAAAGAAAGGCCCAGATTAGATATTAGGATATATGTTTTTTGTCAGTGTGGTGAATGCTTGGAATGCATTGTCAAAGGAAATAGTGGAGACGGGGGAAAATTAATGCATTCAAGAATAGATTGGATGCGTATAGTTTACTAGATCAAGAAATGAAACCGGTTTTTTTCAGACTCTGCAAAGTCTTCTAAACTAGTATACAGATGTTAAGTTTAGTTAAGCAGCGTTTATTAATGAGCCTTATAAAAACTACTCGAGTATCACAACAATGTAGCACGGCTCACATACCAAACTTGCATGTATTCGGATTTGTGAACTGGCAAAGTCGTCGTATCAATATGGGATGTGAACCCGTGAAAAAAATAGTGCTTAAGTCGGATGCACTTAGCCGAAAGAAGCAAATCACCACGCCTTAGGCAACAAGACGAACACAATTCCCACATCTATTACCCATATAAACTTAGCAGTATAGCTCAGGGCCGTCCTCTCACCATACAGATTATTCCACGACTTGGTGGGATATGGTTATGATATTGCAGTGGTGGTTTATCTAGCAATTTGTTATACACCACTAGTCATGCAACACCTGGTTAAAACAGATTGCCACATTCTCAACAGAACTGCAGGCCGCCTGGGAAGCCGTCATGGTCATTTGACGAGAGGGCCCCAGTTCCCTAAGCGTACTATCGATTGCGTCATGCAACACTCACTTTAGTTGTTATTGTCGACATTCATAAAGGTGCATCTGTCTTATTCTTTCTCTCACCAGCAAGGGATTCGCTATAAAGTAACATGTTAGGACAAGTTAGCCAGGGTCAGGTAAAATATACTGGCCAAGGAACACCCCCCCCCCCCAATCCAGTACACGTAGATCTTCTTGGAAAGGGACTTATTTTATGGCAGTGTGGCTGGCTAACGAGGTTGGGGATCAACGCGATCCCCGTAATTGTGAGCGACACGGAGATGAAGCCAAGCATAACACAACTGCACGGAAGACTCCGGTCCACCTTCATCAGCACGCTCAGAATGTGAGAAAAACTACTGTAACCCGCCAATTAGCGCCCTTTCCATGACGCTAGAAACGTAATCTTACTCAATGTGGTCATTCAACAACAACTAGTATCATCTATGTCCTGTACAAGAAAAATCAGATCTTTCTAGAACGTATTTCAAATTCAGAAGGCGCACACACATGTGGTCACTCTTCTCGTATTAATGCAACTCGGAAAGTGTGTTCACTCTTCTCGTATTAATGCAACTCGGAAAGTGTGTTCACTCTTCTCGTATTAATGCAACTCGGAAAGTGTGTTTTTCAGTGTTTGGAACGTTGATTGTACATCTGCCAGAAATACTACAAGTTGTGGACCGAGATTAGTGATCAACAGTTTCTCAGTTGCCACCATGATTGTCTGAATTTCTGCATCATAATTATGACCACAATATCCTGATTGGTACTCTGATCGTATCGCTAATGTTGTTTGGGCATTCTATGTACACTTCCGCTCCTCCATTTCGTGTATACTCGGACCCAGAAGTTATGTGCATATTCTTCATCCAGGAAACATATAAACTGCCCTACGTTGCACACTATTCTGTCCATCTTTGTTTAGTATTCATTTCACTTTTGTTTGGATACATACTGGTAGTCTATGTTCCTCTCTCCAAGCGCTTTGTTCTGAAATGCACTTTAGGACGGAAGTCAACTTCAGGCAGATCTGTCCATCGTTTGGCCTGGTACATAAAACTGTTCTTCTCAGTACTGAAGTACATAGCAACGGCTTTACATTATTTTCAACTCCGGCGACTAATCCATGAACTATTTGTATATTTTCACGTGACATAACTGTTGGCAGATCTCATGTCTTTCGCCTCAAAGGGCGTGGTATGTGGGTAGGTCGCGGTATCTACAAGTTTATCCAGCTGTAAATTAGGTTAATAGGTCTGTTCTGAATTATGGAAAGCGAGGAAGGTAACCAGTGTCACAATAACTGAAAACCTAGCAAAATGAGGCAACAAACTTCTTATCCTCTGCATCTGCTGTTCTAGATTCATAACAAACACTGCTGTATGGGATGAAGTGTAAGAGACTTCATTGTACGAAATGTCAGCGTGTGTGACTATTACATTCAATAACTTAAGACATGTATAATTGCATTTACAGCTGAATATACTTGAGCCCGTCGAAAATAACCGCATGCTGACTGACTTATACTACAGGCTGAGAAACTGTATGTTCAACAAATTGAAAAATGAATACACGTGTGCTCTTGCAGTGTGATCAGACAACCGGCAGAACATGATATGCAAGCCTGTCAACGCTATGTGGGAAGCAGTGTGACAGCACGTCACTCTTTATTCCAGCTGTATTGGAACACGGAAAACCTGAGACAGACCGTGTTCGTGAGGGAAATATATATGATCATTGCGCAAGTTGGTGTCAGGGCCGGTTGCAACATATCGACAAAGACCTCACCTCCATGTATTACAGCAGCCTGGCCAACGAGGTGTGGATCAACACTGTAATCCCTACAGCTTTGAACTAAATGTGAAGCCTTGTAAATTATTACGGCAAGACTACGGTCTAGGGTTGAAATGTGCGTGCTTTCGCCAGTAGAATCCAGAAAGGCAAACCTTTAACCAAACAGAAAATGCTACCATAGAAAATTCGTTGCGAATACGATTAGGTTAAAAAAACAGCAACTGAGAGCAAACGACAAGGAAGAAAAAGAAAACGTAATTTGAATTTGCTCACTGGCCTCTTCTTGTAACACGGTGGTCTGCCAATCTTTGTGATCGTGAATACGATTTATTTAACACCGTGATAAATTCGCTTCTCAGTTGAGAAATTTCTCTTCATTTCACCCCCACCACTTCTCCACATTTCACCATGCACACTGCTTGCCGAGTAGAGTATTATCTGAGTAACGCGCCGATAATTATCCCGACACACGGTACAGGAGAATAAGGCTAGCTCGGGGCATGCCTGGGTCAGCTGTAATCAATCAGTCGACCAGATCCTTAGCGCCGTGTAGCTCAACGCCAATGTGCGAACTCGTCTTTCTTCTTGAATCTCCACAGATATACATGATAAAGTTAATTACACTGCCACCAACAGTGACTGATCTCTGACTAGAAGGTTTATCGTATAACTACGTATGTTATGTGAAACAGCGCTGGCATTACTGCACGTTGGTTAGACCTTTGGTGGGACAGAAGGAAACACAATTACGAATTATTTACTCCTACAGTATAGTTTTTCTTCAGTATTTACCAAATTCCGGATCGTGATATACGGAGAACAAACTGTATTTACTATGAAAGGGCCTTATTTTATTCTTTCTCGCTTTTTAATAATCTCTTTCAAATGAAAATACACAAAAGTCTCAAACTTTGTCATTTAAGCTTTGTTTGTTTTGTAGGTGAACTTTGCTTATGGCGAAACTACGTCTTTTCAACAGCTGGCAGTCTTTTTTGGTTTAACAGGACACGTTAGCCAGTGGGTGCGTGCGTGTCTGTGACAACTATACATGCATGTGCGTATAAATACTGTGACCATTTATATGTGTATGGAAGACAGCAACATTCAAGAGAATACATCTAGGCACACTATAATATTCGTTACAGCGCACATTTGTCCCAATTCAAAAAGGGTGCGGCAGGGAAATCATGTCTCGTCGTAAGTCTTCTCCGTGTGCTTGGCGATTGTGAAGACTTTTGAATGAATGTCGATGGCAGATGACTCAATCATCTTCGATAAAGTGCTGATCACAAAGACAGCCGCAGAAGCCAAGCCCATGTTAGCGATGCTCAGCAAAGAAAGCAGGCCTAGAAAATGAATACCTCCAAGACCAAAGTCATACTAAACTATTTCATCCATTGTGACGCGGGTTTCCAGGAACTTGGAAGACGTCGAGAAACATTGCTGTCTTGGACACTTCCTCAACATGCAGAGTAATTTGGAATCAGAACTACCAGACTGGACGACCTTCTTATCCACCCAGTCCTGGATGATTGCTGGGATAAGACTCCACGTGCTTCTCTTTTCACCTCCACTGTGTGGACGTGCTGAAACATGGACACTCACAAAAGCGATGCAGAACAAACTGCGAGTGACCCAGGCCTCTCTCGCAACCAGTGCTGAAACATGGACACTCACAAAAGCGCTGCAGAACAAACTGCGAGTGACCCAGGCCTCTCTCGCAACCAGTGCTGAAACATGGACACTCACAAAAGCGCTGCAGAACAAACTGCGAGTGACCCAGGCCTCTCTCGCAACCAGTGCTGAAACATGGACACTCACAAAAGCGATGCAGAACAAACTGCGAGTGACCCAGGCCTCTCTCGCAACCAGTGCTGAAACATGGACACTCACAAAAGCGATGCAGAACAAACTGCGAGTGACCCAGGCCTCTCTCGCAACCAGTGCTGAAACATAGACACTCACAAAAGCGATGCAGAACAAACTGCGAGTGACCCAGGCCTCTCTCGCAACCAGTGCTGAAACATGGACACTCACAAAAGCGATGCAGAACAAACTGCGAGTGACCCAGGCCTCTCTCGCAACCAGTGCTGAAACATAGACACTCACAAAAGCGCTGCAGAACAAACTGCGAGTGACCCAGGCCTCTCTCGCAACCAGTGCTGAAACATGGACACTCACAAAAGCGATGCAGAACAAACTGCGAGTGACCCAGGCCTCTCTCGCAACCAGTGCTGAAACATAGACACTCACAAAAGCGATGCAGAACAAACTGCGAGTGACCCAGGCCTCTCTCGCAACCAGTGCTGAAACATGGACACTCACAAAAGCGATGCAGAACAAACTGCGAGTGACCCAGGCCTCTCTCGCAACCAGTGCTGAAACATGGACACTCACAAAAGCGATGCAGAACAAACTGCGAGTGACCCAGGCCTCTCTCGCAACCAGTGCTGAAACATGGACACTCACAAAAGCGATGCAGAACAAACTGCGAGTGACCCAGGCCTCTCTCGCAACCAGTGCTGAAACATGGACACTCACAAAAGCGATGCAGAACAAACTGCGAGTGACCCAGGCCTCTCTCGCAACCAGTGCTGAAACATGGACACTCACAAAAGCGATGCAGAACAAACTGCGAGTGACCCAGGCCTCTCTCGCAACCAGTGCTGAAACATGGACACTCACAAAAGCGATGCAGAACAAACTGCGAGTGACCCAGGCCTCTCTCGCAACCAGTGCTGAAACATGGACACTCACAAAAGCGCTGCAGAACAAACTGCGAGTGACCCAGGCCTCTCTCGCAACCAGTGCTGAAACATGGACACTCACAAAAGCGATGCAGAACAAACTGCGAGTGACCCAGGCCTCTCTCGCAACCAGTGCTGAAACATGGACACTCACAAAAGCGATGCAGAACAAACTGCGAGTGACCCAGGCCTCTCTCGCAACCAGTGCTGAAACATGGACACTTACAAAAGCGATGCAGAACAAACTGCGAGTGACCCAGGCCTCTCTCGCAACCAGTGCTGAAACATGGACACTCACAAAAGCGATGCAGAACAAACTGCGAGTGACCCAGGCCTCTCTCGCAACCAGTGCTGAAACATGGACACTCACAAAAGCGATGCAGAACAAACTGCGAGTGACCCAGGCCTCTCTCGCAACCAGTGCTGAAACATGGACACTTACAAAAGCGATGCAGAACAAACTGCGAGTGACCCAGGCCTCTCTCGCAACCAGTGCTGAAACATGGACACTCACAAAAGCGATGCAGAACAAACTGCGAGTGACCCAGGCCTCTCTCGCAACCAGTGCTGAAACATAGACACTCACAAAAGCGATGCAGAACAAACTGCGAGTGACCCAGGCCTCTCTCGCAACCAGTGCTGAAACATAGACACTCACAAAAGCGATGCAGAACAAACTGCGAGTGACCCAGGCCTCTCTCGCAACCAGTGCTGAAACATAGACACTCACAAAAGCGATGCAGAACAAACTGCGAGTGACCCAGGCCTCTCTCGCAACCAGTGCTGAAACATAGACACTCACAAAAGCGATGCAGAACAAACTGCGAGTGACCCAGGCCTCTCTCGCAACCAGTGCTGAAACATGGACACTCACAAAAGCGATGCAGAACAAACTGCGAGTGACCCAGGCCTCTCTCGCAACCAGTGCTGAAACATAGACACTCACAAAAGCGATGCAGAACAAACTGCGAGTGACCCAGGCCTCTCTCGCAACCAGTGCTGAAACATAGACACTCACAAAAGCGCTGCAGAACAAACTGCGAGTGACCCAGGCCTCTCTCGCAACCAGTGCTGAAACATAGACACTCACAAAAGCGATGCAGAACAAACTGCGAGTGACCCAGGCCTCTCTCGCAACCAGTGCTGAAACATGGACACTCACAAAAGCGATGCAGAACAAACTGCGAGTGACCCAGGCCTCTCTCGCAACCAGTGCTGAAACATAGACACTCACAAAAGCGCTGCAGAACAAACTGCGAGTGACCCAGGCCTCTCTCGCAACCAGTGCTGAAACATAGACACTCACAAAAGCGCTGCAGAACAAACTGCGAGTGACCCAGGCCTCTCTCGCAACCAGTGCTGAAACATAGACACTCACAAAAGCGATGCAGAACAAACTGCGAGTGACCCAGGCCTCTCTCGCAACCAGTGCTGAAACATAGACACTCACAAAAGCGATGCAGAACAAACTGCGAGTGACCCAGGCCTCTCTCGCAACCAGTGCTGAAACATAGACACTCACAAAAGCGCTGCAGAACAAACTGCGAGTGACCCAGGCCTCTCTCGCAACCAGTGCTGAAACATAGACACTCACAAAAGCGATGCAGAACAAACTGCGAGTGACCCAGGCCTCTCTCGCAACCAGTGCTGAAACATAGACACTCACAAAAGCGCTGCAGAACAAACTGCGAGTGACCCAGGCCTCTCTCGCAACCAGTGCTGAAACATAGACACTCACAAAAGCGCTGCAGAACAAACTGCGAGTGACCCAGGCCTCTCTCGCAACCAGTGCTGAAACATAGACACTCACAAAAGCGATGCAGAACAAACTGCGAGTGACCCAGGCCTCTCTCGCAACCAGTGCTGAAACATAGACACTCACAAAAGCGATGCAGAACAAACTGCGAGTGACCCAGGCCTCTCTCGCAACCAGTGCTGAAACATAGACACTCACAAAAGCGATGCAGAACAAACTGCGAGTGACCCAGGCCTCTCTCGCAACCAGTGCTGAAACATAGACACCCACAAAAGCGATGCAGAACAAACTGCGAGTGACCCAGGCCTCTCTCGCAACCAGTGCTGAAACATGGACACTCACAAAAGCGCTGCAGAACAAACTGCGAGTGACCCAGGCCTCTCTCGCAACCAGTGCTGAAACATGGACACTCACAAAAGCGATGCAGAACAAACTGCGAGTGACCCAGGCCTCTCTCGCAACCAGAATCTCCACAAGTCTGACCTACACCAATTATCATTGACGAGTGATGCGGTCGTTCCCGCAAACAAAGCAAAACACCAATGGCAGAGGAAAGGGTGAAAGTTAAGCACGCCAACAGCAGTCTGGTATGCTTCGTGTGGATAAAGACCCCGGGGTAGACCTCCACTGCACTATACTACAACTTCCATGATATACCAAATGGAAAGCTTATCACTCAGAATCAATAGCCCCAGATAGAGATTGCTAGAGATGGAGTTTGGTACAACTACCTCCGAGGAACGAATCATCAAGTAACTTCCATACAAAATAATTGAGCACTTATTATGATAAATCCAAGGATGGCAGCCACACCACCAAGATGATAAACACTCCATAATATAACAAAAGCCACAGTGTCACTGAAAACGGTGCGTCTTGCCAAAATGAAAAAAAAATTAATAGCAAACAAACAACAAAGATATACCCGTCTGATTTATGTGTTCCAAAGAATAGTTGTCTAACTGCTAATGTCTCTAAAATAATGTCTTACAGAAAGTCTCATTTTCTTCTAAATAATAACCTTCTACAGTAGAACATCAGGAAGAAAGGCAAGAGGTAGACCAAGGAAAAGGAGGATAGACAACATAAAAATGTTACTTGGGCCACGAAAGAGGCGAAATGACAAAAGAAGAAGTAGGCTGTCCCCTTACCCTAAGTACATATTTCTTTATATAGTTTCTTATTTGATGTCTACACTAGCTCAGACGTTCTCATGTGTATGACTAATGATTGTAATATTTAAATACCACAATCAGTGCTGCAATCCAAGCTCCTAGAGGGCACACCATACAGGTATCAAGTCAAACAACAACTTTGTTTGCTGCTAATGATACATGGTTAAATAACCACATGCCTTCATCCATTTCATGCCCCCTTACACTTTGTAAATATCTGATCAATGCATATTCGTCCCTTCATTTTTGTCACATAGTGTTCCAGTGTTGACTGACCATTCCCTCGTTCATGCACATTCCACAATAGTGTAGGTGATCACAGAGTCATTGGCATGTTATCTACTGCATACTAAGCTTTCCCATCCCAAAACTTTACATTTCAGAATCTCTTCATGCTCTAACTTTATGGTCCTCGCTAAGCACCTTAAGAATTATTCTGTTCTGTTTTGCATAATCTGTCATTTATATTTATGATTTTCTATCAGTTTGCCTCCTGTAGTATTGTTGACAAACACAGTCATGCAAATGTCCTTAGTTTATACATTGAAGACCTTCATTAACATAACTTGGTAGGCTGGTTTCAGTTACTCACATTTTGCAGCATTTTAAAATGTAGCCCAAGTAGTAGAACTATTATCTCCAGTGTGTGTGTGTATTTGTTCTCTATCAGGCACAACTCTTGGATTATAATGATATATCATTTGCTTAAATCATACTCTTTTTGTGAAAATAGCTTTGCTGTACTTATTTTTCCTCTTCATGTTGCGGATTCTTTCATAATCCAGTCAACATCCACACAAAATTAGAAACATATCCTACTCTATTGGTACAAATCGTGCCAACTGTATGTTCCAGCTTGGCAGTGCAAGTCTGTGATGTGATTTATAAGGTTAAAACATTATAGTTAATGGGTTTCTGTGGCATAAAGAAATATCTACTCAATTATATTGTATTAAAGATGTTCATCTTATTCTATATTTCTGAAAGTTCAGATATTTGTCTGATGACACCATAGCTCGTGAACGGAATGGCATATCGAGCTGAAATTCTCACTGAACATTCTATGATCATCGCAACTTATTTCAAGACGGTATTTCATCCTTCCACAAGTTATGGCCATATGTGATTATGGTTGCAAAAAATATTTTTTTTTACCAGCAATTAGCAAAATGGTGACATCATGATCCAATTTGCCTGACGAAATGCATATGCATGATGCCATGTGACCTTTAATTGTATCGACGTCACAGTACCGAATGGATAAGATATGCACTCTGATAATTCGGAAGTTCTTCGACCTTAACATGTAAGTTATTGTTTCATGCAGACACAATTGCAAATTTGTGGACCAATTGAGGAGGAGGAGGGGGGCAAAGAAGCAGGAATGGGCGAGTTGAGAAGGGGGAAGAAATAGACGGGTTGAAGAGCAATGAGGACGTGAGAAGTGGAGGATATTTTTTTTTTTAATGGCTAGGGCAGGATAGAAAAGCAATGCGGCCTGTACGAGGGACGGGTTTAAACAATTAACAACTTTCATAATTATTCAGTGTGTCACCAGGTATTCCAGCTAGTAAATGTATACTTGTATAAACCACCACCTTCCACTTTGAATGAAGAAGTCACATCTTTCTGGTCGGCATGAAAAAAAAGTTACATTTTCATCAAGTAGATTCCATCAGTGAAGTTTCAACCACAACAGTTACAGATCACTCTACAGAAATTGCACCTCTCTAACATCATCATGTATATGTCCTTTGTAGAACGTCGCTACCATCACAGTCTGTCTGAAAGAAACTCGTTCTCTTGCCAAAACTCCAGCCTCCGCCACAGTCATACCCAGGCATTTCTGGATAACTTGGTGCCATCATCTTCTTTGTCTATCCCTTCCTCTTTTGCCTGGCACCATACCTTCCACTGCATTGCCATGGCTAGTCTTCTTCTGATTTCTTTTGAGCAATCGCCATTTTTGTCAATTGTGGAGCCCAGATATTCAAAATGTATGACCTGATCTATTTCCTCACCACCCACTATAAATTTATGCTGATATTGTGTTTTGTCGGTGGTCATTATCTTTGTTTTATTTATGTTTATAAACTGGTTTTGATCTTTACTATGTCCATTTACAGCTGAAATTAACTGCAACTAATCGCAACTCTGGAATCTCGTACCCACCAATCGTAAATGGGTCAAAACTGTCAATGTTCTCGTCTTTTATCCAGAATTATACAGCAATACAGTCACAAACATTCCTGGAAAGGATCCGCAACACCATAGAGGAAGCCCAGCCCATGGAGCAGACTGGGTTAAGGCACACCTATAGCACACTGGACCACATAACCATGTTATGCCGTTTGATGAGGCAGCTAAGGACACCACTCACCGCTGTAGTTGACATTCATAGACTACAAAAAAGCATTTGACTCAGTCAAGCCAGAATATGTGTGGAAAACTATAGAAGAGCAGGGAATTGAAACTGGCTACCATCATTCGGCCATTCACATGACTGAAAACTATCGCTACGAAGAAAGGTGAACGATAGGGCGAGCCCATCTCACCCAACCTTATCTCTGCATGTCTGAAGTCGATGATGAGACATTATGACTGGAGTGACTACGGCTTCGACATAAATTGGCGATTATACAGCCATCTACGATTTGCTGAAACCACACTTATCACATAGACACCCACCGAAGTGACATAGATGCTAGCATCACTGGAAGCGGAGGGTCAGAAAGCAGGCCTCACCATAAATATAGAAAAAAACAAAAGCTATGTGCAACCGCTTTGGTGAGCCCAAACCCGTATCGCTAAACGATGCACCGCTGGAGCATGTAGACGAATGCATCTACCTCGGCTGTTTCCTCATCATGGAAAATAACCTGAAGCCAGAGATTGCCAGGAGCCGACGAGTAGGATGAGCCGCCTTCAACTCGATAAAGACGGCAACAGACTGAGCAGATATATTGGACTCAGTGGTCCTACCAGCAATATGTTATGTAAGTGAAACCTGGTCTCTGACAAAAGCCATGGAGAAACAACTAAGGACAACACATGCCTCGCTTGAGCGTCATCTCGCGGCCCTATCACTTGGGCAACAGTGTCAGATAGGCCTACACAACAATGACATCCAGGCATTGTCACACATCATGCCAACAATTCTAAGCACAGCTTGGCTGGTCATGTAGTCAGAAGGAAAGACGAACGCTGGAGCACAGCAACCAATCGGTATCCAAACAGCAAAAAAATACCACATAGCAGACCCCAGCCCACTAGATGGCAAAATTCACCCGAGCTGCACAACACCTACAATCCTAAAACAAACAAGTTATCCATCCACTGGACAATCCGTACCCAAGACAGAATAGACTGAAAACCAAGATGAGATCAGCAAAAAACCAGCACTGCTCGAGTCCAGCCCGATAAGCTGAGAAATGCACCCGGCTACTGCCAGCTTGCACAAGGACAAAAGCCCTTGTAGATGTACAGGTCGACTAAGACATTCATTTATCTACAATGCATTATCAGTCTGTTCAACAAAACTATGCACAGCATATTTTTAGTATTACTCAAAAAGCTAAATGTCCAAAGTATCATCTCAGATGACATTTTCACAACAGGTACAATTTTTTAATTCTGATAACTTTTTAAATTCTGTATCAAGACCATACCAGGCAGCATTCATCAGAGAATTAGGTCACATTTTCATTTCATCTTTAGAAATCTATAAATAGTTTCATAATAGTGAACCAAACGGAAGCACACAATAATTTTGAAAAATAAGTGAATTTCCCTTATCTGTACACAAATGTGTACAAATCCCATTTTCCCACCAGTACTTATGCTTCTTTGATTTTATCAGTTGGGGGGTATTAAAGAAAGTTTCCTGGTATCACATTAAAGGCATGTTAAATTCACAGTTCAACAAATCATCAAGGTTATAAAACTGGGACAAATTTGAATAATGGAACAGAGGAATCTTAATATGACACTTTTCTTAAGAAACATACACAGATCTTACCTTGCCCGTTGCTCGTTTGTAGCGATGAACAGCTTTGCTGATCAACTCTCTGACTGGTATAGCTCCTTCACCACATGGCACTGTGACTCGCACATGATCAAAACACACTACCACCTTCATTGATATTATTTGGTATACATCCTCCACATCAGCTCTGTGTTCATCTACTCGCACTGGAGATGGATTCTTGCCGTTTAAGTTTAATTACATTGCGAAACATTTTACTTTGAACCCAACAGTGTAATACTTTTTCATTGTTTCATCCACAAAATCCCATATTTGAATCTGAGGATCAAAAGTAAAACAAAATAATAAAATTATATTTGATTCTGACTATAACTGTCACTTTCAATATGAGACCACATCCACAACACAACCACCAGGGGTCAAACCTGCTTCAATTGACATCATAGATAAAAAAGAACAGGCGGGCAGTCCATGCGGTATGCATGCCTGACAATGGATGGACATGTAAAGTGACGTCATGGTGACCCTACACCTATAATCGTCGCCCCGGACGTACACCAACGAGATGGAGAGATGGCATTCAACAGGACCTTGGTCCGAAATAGTACTTAATGGAAAAAGACATGCAAGATGAGTTTAGACGACATTAGGCTACCTGGCATAGAGTCCAAAATGTGCCTGAGTGAACACCAGGATTACAGTATAATTGGTTGCTAAAAACATGCAACCTCACTTTTATGTTGCTGGCACAACCATATTGGTCTGATGTATGAAAACATGTAGGTGAGAGTCTTGTGTTTCTGACAGGTCAAGTCACTGGGGCCAAGATGCAGCAGTGCATGAGCTTACAGCAGCCAGCATACTAATAGCTGGCTGTCTGTATCAGGGTTAGCGAACCATAGCCGACCGAGACCATTTTCTGTATCCACGTGGTAACAGGCTGCACTAGTCACCAGTGTAGTCTGTCCAAGGGATAGGAACCACAGTGAAAAGGCAAACCCAGTACAAAAAAAAAAGGCCAGCTGAAATTAGATGTGACATTAGAAAAGCACCCTACGACACAAACATCCTTTTCAGGGCAAACGACAAAGAAGAGAGACCAGACTGAAAGCATAAAACCACCGCCTAGTTTTGTTGACCAAACTAGGGCTAATAACCCTACCAGATGAAAAACCTTGTTACAGATGGCGCAACAAATAGTCAAAATTATAGTGCTACCACAACCTGCAGAAAGAGAAATGCTTATCAACTATGAAGAGCCAAGCTGCAACATAAACAACATCACAATAAGTGCAGAGATCCCAGGAATCAAAAGAAAAGACCAATATAGTGTCCATGAGCTGAAAACTTTAGCACAAACAATGATTGAGAAGAAATATAATACCAAGAAATGGACACAGGTGATACAGATGGTTCAGGTCAAAATGGGGGAGGAGGCATACTCATAAGACACAAAAGTGGAAATATAACAGAAGAGGCCCATCCAACAGGAAAGTCGTCCACAAACCTCAGAGCAGAATCTATGGCCCTCCTGCGAGCACTGAGAATACTTCAAACAGAAAGGCAACCTCCAACAAAAATAGCTGTATTCACAGACTGCAGAATACTATTAGAGACAATACAAAAAAACAAACAATGAACCCCTGTTATCAGAGCAGAACTAGGAAAACTCCAGAGATCCTCAAGAATAACGCTCCAGTGGTTACTCTCCCATTGCAGAGAGAGAGCTGATGCTCTAGCAAAAGATGGCAGCAAAAAGGTACAATTTAATCATCGAGTACCATACAGAGAGATCAAGAACATCATCAGAAATCAGTATAAACACCAATGGAGAGAAGACAGAAACATAAGCAGTACACCAGACCCAATTCACCAACTGTAAAGAAATCAATAAATTACGTTATTTTGTCTGAGAACTGGACGCTGCAGACTGCTAGAACATCTATACCGACTGAAGATCTCACGCACCAATGAGTGATCATGTGAAACAGAACCCTGAGCACATTTTAAAGCAATGCCTAATCTACAAGAAAATGAGATGCCAGACCTGACCGAAGGGGACTAAAGCCGCGGGGGGGGGGGGGCGCTCCGACCTGGTGAAGACTACAGACTTCATCATGTGACTGGCCTGCAAATATAGCATGACCAAAATATCCTGAACGCAAAGAAGAAATAGTGCTACCGCATGGATTATCAAAAAGCCCTAACAATTGAGGCATATGCTGTGACCTGATGAATGTCAATCAGTGGACGTCAGGTCACTGACAAATCTTCTGATGATAAAGGCTAAAACCAAGAAAGAGTCCTGGAACATGAGAACAGCGGCCCTAGTTCCAAAGGAAATGGAATGTTACAAAATAAATGTCCTATGTTTTGCAGAGGTAAGATGGAGCAGTGCAGAAATTATCACACTCAGCTCAGGATAAAAAAAAATCACATGTTCAGGACACAAAGTGGAAGACCACGCACACAGAATATCAACAGAAGTTAGGAAGTCAAAAATTAGAATGGGAACCAACATCATTCAGAATAATAATAGTGAGACCCCATAAGGCCATTCATACAATGCTATTCGTCAACAAACAATGCTGACAAAACTACCAACAAGAATTCTGTGATGAACAAAAAACATGGAATCAACAGCAATTATGAATTGATTATCTACAACAACAAAAAAAAGGAATGGGAACCAGAAATGAAAATAGGGAGTGCTTTGTTTACTTCTGTGACTTCAATGACCTGGTTATTGGAGGCACCACAAAAGTAAACTTATAAAAAAAAATTGTTTAAAGGACCATGCAGTATAAACATTTTTATAATGGCTGAGGTGACAGTAAAGGAGTAGACCAAAAGACATTATATAATATAAGTAGAATACTATCAAGGAAAAAAGCAGGAGCACAACATTATTCAGCCAAATACAAGAGAGACATTAGGTGAAAGAACAATTAGTCAAATTGGACCTAAAAGCCTACATCATGCTCCTTAAACTCAACACAATTAACAAAGAACCAATTGTGTTGGAGACAGAGTCATTGGAAGGAAGTGGATACCTTTACGTATTTGGGTAGCACAATTGACACATCAAGAGGTATAGATGCAGATGAAAGGAACAGAATTGGAAAGGCAAGAATTGGCATTCCTGACACTAAACAACCTATGGAGATCCAGAGAAAACAAGATCCACACCAAAATTAGAATATTCAACGCCAGATTCAAGTCGGTGATACCTTATGGAGCCGCAACACAGAGAATGACCAAGGCTATACAACAAAGACTCTAGTCCTTAATTAACATACACCTACAAAGGATAATGGACATAAAGTGGCAGGACATAGTGAGGAATTAAGACCTATGGGAAAGGAACCAACAATAGCAACTGGAAAAACAAATTAAAGGAAGAAGATTGTGCTGGCCAGAATAGGTGCTATTGAAGGCATCATCCAACATAACGAGACAGGCTCATATTGAAAATCCACGTCGCTCACCAGTTATTATCGCAAAGGGCTCAGAAAGCTGAAGCACGTAGAATTCTGCATTTTGTATATCCATTCATTTTCTATCAAATGTTAGTGAACTTCATGGGCACTTCATAGTGCCTGCACAACTTCCAGAGTGTTTCTCTGGCTAAACTGACAAATGTCTTTTCACAGTCAATGAAACCGATATAAAGTGGTTAGTTCCATTCCACACTTTGCTCAACTATTATTCCTAGTGTAGCTATCTGGTTTGCACAAGACCTATTTTGTAGAATGCCTGCCTGTTCTTCTCTGAACTGTTTGTATATTGTCTTTTTTAATCTCCCTAGTATGATCCTGTTCCATATTTTCCCAGTCCCAGGCATTGACAATAACATTATTTCACTATAATTTGTACACTGTTGCAGATCGTCCTTCTTTGGCAATTTGACTAGATAGCTTGCCTTCCAGGCAGATAGTCTACTGTTGTTTCTACTCTTTTCCAAACTTGACAAAGTAATTATTATATCTGTAAAAGTGTCAATGTCTGCTTTGATTTCTTTTGCTGAGATACCATTTTAGTCAGTGCTTTTATGATTTTCTTAATTTCTTCTTTTTTTTTATTTTCTTGCAATTAACTTGCAGTTCCACTTCTGCCAATTGAAAGTCTGGGAAATCTTGTGGAGCTGGTCAATTTAAAAGTTCTTCCAAATGTTGTGCCCATCTCTTCATCTGCTCATTTGTGTTGCTAACCAAATGTTCTTCCTTATTTTTAGTAAAACCGTTAGCTTTGCTTGTGTTTTCCAGTTAATTCCTTTGAGCTTTTGAATATGTCTTTAATATTTCATTTTGCTGTAGCTTCTTATGCCTCTCTTGACAACACATTGATATATTTTCTCTTCTCTTGCTTTTTCTTTGTTGGCTCCAGCATTTATTGCTTTGTATCTGTTCAAATCTGACTTCAATTTTTCTTACGTTTATCTTTGCTATAGTCTGTTATCCATGTTTTATGTTGGAGTTCTCTTTTCCCCAAGAACTTCTTCACAATCTTCATTCCACATATTGTGTATCTATTGCCAGTGCTCTTCTGTGCCCTCCTCAATTTTTTTTGTAGTTGTTGTAGCACATGATACCTTTTTGATATTGTAACTTAAAATTTTTCTGGTACTACCTTGTTCCGGAGAAATCCCACATGAAACTTGTCTGTAGTCACATATATATATTTTTAGTTTCAACTTTACTTTCGCTATCAGAAGATGGCTGTCTGATATCACACATATATAATTTTATATCATGTAATAATGCTTTGAATGTTCTAGTTATACATATATGGTCTATCTGGTTTATGTCCTATGGAACCCTAACATCCATGTTGCTTTGTGCATTCCTTTATGTGGAAACATGCAAACAATCACCAGTTGATTTAAAGGATAGAAGTCCACTCTTCATATTTAGTCCAGATTTTATGTTTTCCCCCTGGTCTCTTTGAAACTGACATTATCATCCCCTTTACAATCTTGGCATTTATGTCGCTAATCAAAATGGTCATGTCTTTCCTTCTGCTATTATCCATATTTTAAAGTCTGGGGTAAAATTCTTCTTACAATGAGTCCTCTTTGTCATAGGTTTATGTATAATATTGGATGTTTATCTGTATCTTCTTTTTGGCAGTTTTGAAAGCAGCTAGTATTATTCTGGGTTCTACTGCCTCCCATTCTATATGTGTATGCCATGCCTTTTTTATAGTATTAAGGCCACACCTATGCTATGTGCTGTACACAGCAGCATATCCCATGTGCTAATTTTCATTCTCTCCAATCCTTTCCACCTTATTTCAGTTAGTTTTCATGGCTTACAGAATAAGGTAGTATGTCCTATGCCTAACACTCCCTAAGTCTAAGTCACCTTTTATGACATACTTAGGAGGCTTGCAGTGTAAATATTCTTTGCTGATCTATCAGCCCTCTGCTAGACATGGAAATATTGATAGAACGCTTGATAAATAAATCTAGCTTTGTTAGATGCCCATGACAGTTATGAGTAATCATCAATAATCCGAAAAATGTTTACATTTTTGGCCTCTACCCGTGTATGTTATAGAATCATCATCAGGGCTTGACAAAAGCGCTAGTCTGAGACGGGCACACAATTTTGCTTGAAGAGTTAATACAATACGTTTTTAATTGTTACTAAATAACAACTCTCGCATGATTATTCATGATATTACCGTTCGAATAGATTGTACATAAGCTAGTTTATAATGGTAAATCTAAATGGACCTCCACTGCTAAAACTACCAAGAATGTTCAACGACACACATGCCATGCCCTTGACAGTAGTGCATTTTTTCTTATTAATAAATAGACTAACACTGTGTAAGTAATACAATATATTTTGGTTTGGTAAGCATTGTTATGTAGAAATAAAGGTGAATTAGTGCCTAGTATAAATTTGTTAACATAAATTTTTGACTGTAGTCCGACCATGCTGACTGGTGAAATTTTTGACTGACCGGTAAGCAACCCTAAAATTTGTCAAGCACTGATCATCATTATCAATCTGGTTCACCTAGGAACATAGGACCACAACAGATGCTCTCCATCTGTTTATATTCTGTACCGTCCTCTTGAGTTCAGCATACAAAACCCTAACTGAACTAGCTCCCTCTTCCACAAAGTGTTTCTCGACTCTCAACTCATCTTTTTCATTGTGGATTCCAATCTAGCGCTTGTCTGGTTATACTATCTAGCTTCCTTCCATGAGATTATGTCTTATGAATCTCCGTAATTTACTGCTGCATTTGTTGTGATCGTTCTCAGATATTTATGTTTGCCATTTAGTCTGGCTATCTGACACAAAGTATGCAACAAAGACACTTGTTAATGACAGTCTGAGTGTGATGCTTTAAGTCCCATGCTATGTATCTGAGCAATATAACTGGACTGCCTTTATATAAAAAGCCTAATCTTATTCTCCATGTTCCTTTTCCTTGGCAACTTCACTTGGGCTGCCTTTCACATTGTGTACTAAAACTAGATTCTGATATTACAGGAAATTAGATTGGTTTTTGCCTTTATTTTAAGATTTGTCAGTGACTTGACTTCACCAGGTCACTTCATATGACTCAGTTGTAAGGGATCCTTGAGAATCCAGCCAGCAGTACTAGAATTTGGAATATTTGTTAAGATTTCTGTAACAAAGTTTTTTTTCTGGGTTGCAGTTGTTAGCCGTAACCCAACCCCCACACCTGGGAGATGGTTGTGCACTATGTCCTCTCTCTTGGTGACTCCCAGGATCATTCAAGTACATATGCTGTCCCATTGCCTCAAGATAGTTCTCATGGGACATATGAATTATGATACACTATAGAATAACTAGACTATACATAGAAATAATAAACTAAGAAAATAAACTATTCAGTTATTTGCCCAAGAGATAGTTAAATGTTGATTCATGCTACTACAAATAATGAAATTTACACTAAGTTATAGTTACACTTAGTCTTTGTACTCTTAATTGTGTAGAGGGATCTGGTTTAACATTTAAGATAGCTGGGTAGAATAAAATACATTTTTGACAGATCAGATGTAAGTAAAGTTATGACTCAACAACAGCCAAACAAACATAGGATAGACTAAGAAATTTACTATAGTATAGGGTCTACTACGATTTAGTAGCACTGATAGAGTGAGTCAGTAGCTACTGCAGTTAAACACCACATGAATTATTATAATATTTTATAATAAAATTTATTATTATTAGACACAAATACTAATAAGTAATTAATAGTAGTTGAAATACACTTCGCCCGGTGTACACTACAATACAGTGTATTCTCATTGTAACAATTACTGCCATAAATACTGCATCAATATAAAACTGTTGCAAGTATTAGTTAAGTATTGTTCTGTTGTTAGGATATATAAATACATGCTAAAATACAAAATTATTATCGACGATCAATCAATGAAATCTTAAACTAGTTAAACCTAACTTCAGACTGGAGAAAGAGTCCGAGTTGAGTTGAAGAAGATTGAAGCGAAGGAGGCTAAAACTCTACTGTCTGATGCACTGATAGTATCATCATAAAACAATGTAATCAATCATCCATTTTAACAGCTTGTCAAATGTAATGTTTGTTTTTACTTTAAGGAAGTTCACAAGAAATTCACGTCAAATTGTGAAATAAACCACATCGCAATAACACTGTGTGTTTACCCTATTCTCTGTGATAGTTCAGCCCAACTTATTTCTGCCTCGGTTTCATTTCCGGGCTGAGAAATAAAAACAAAAGTTAGATTTTCTGCCACAGAACAAAACGAAATTTCCTACAACAAATAAAATAAAATAAGGTAAAATCAAAAATAGTTAAAGGATTGGTGACTGCACTAGGACAAAAAACACAACGTGTATTTTTGTTCTGGTGTGGTCACTGAACCACTACTTATATATGTTTTAAACGTATGTCGACCTTCAGCTGCTTCGATGTATTAATTTTTAAATTAATTACGGCAGATCTGATGTCCTCAAAGTAACAAGTAAAGATCCCGGTTCACGCCATGCTGACCCACGGAACATAATGGGTTATGTAGGCAGTGTCACGCCGGACGCATTTACCATGGCCAACTGTAATTAAGTAGGTCATGTCTTTACTTCCCAGATCGGAAAAAAATCCTGCACAACTGGGGATTGAACCTTTAAAAAATAGACTGCCCTAATAAACTGCTGCAGCTAATAGTGTCATTTCATGCACGTGACACTATGGCAGTTGGTACGAAACTTTATTGTTGTATTTTATTTCAGGGACATTATGTCTACCGTAATTTACACGGTGCCCCCTTCCGTTGATTGAATGGAAGGACAAGACGGAAGTGGACTATTTTAAAGATCCTTGAAATATTATGTTCATCTAATTCGAGGGTAATGCCATTCAGTTTTCACAAAGCAACGGCCTGGTCTTTACGCTATTCGAAATCTTTGTTGCGCTGAGCTGCTACAGAAGCACGCATTTCATAATGCAACAGATGGGATTTGTCTTCACACTTTATCACATGGTCGTCTATTTAATCTTGCGAGACTCAAAGCTAAAACCAGGATCAGGAACGTTACTGTCGGGAACTATTTTGTGTGTGTGTTTTTTTTTTTTGGTGCTACTTCTGCAATTGTCACTCACATTTAGCCGGAATACTAGAACATGATAGATCGCTACTCGCAGGATTGCGAAGATTTTGGTCTCACAATAAGCCAGTAACGATGTTTTAGAACAGACATGATAAGATGAGCTATCCCAAAATGATCTGAATTACAAAAGACATCCCTTTGCGTAAAACAGATTTGAAATAAATTAGAAATTGTAATTTTTATTTATGTGTAGTGACATGTTAGCAGCCGCGCAAACCGGCAACGCTGATTGCGTCCAGCCATAGCCAACTTTAACTCAGCAATGACCTTCTTTAGATTACTAAAGGACGTCATGGTCCAGCCTAACACCCTAACACAGCGTATGAATCATATCAATTGGTAGCTAAGAGACGATGATTAAGACACAATCTTATTCTCACAGAAAAATAGCCACACATTAGGTCGGACTTCTCTGACTGGATTTCTATTTTTAGACCCTTGCACAATGGCATGCAATGACCATTCTGCTTAAAATGTGACGTCTGAAAGGGATTTATCTCGAGACAGAAGGCCTGTATCTACAGTAGACTGTGGTCAGACGTCCTAACCATGGCTTGCTATATATTAAAGAAGGCCTTGGCTTAATTAAAGCAGGCCCTGGTCAACGAAGTCATGTCTAATACTCCATTATACAGTCATCCACCGCCCCTACATGTGATTACCACTACTTCTGTATATGCACTTCTGCACACATTTATAAACATTGTCATACACACACACGCACGCACGCACAATTGTGGCCTGAAAAATCATTCCGCATCAACTGGATCCACGACCACTCAGATGCGAAGCCAGAGCGATAACTACTGCGCTACGTGGCTCCCTTTTGATAAATTTTTGCTGACTCCAAAATTGACAAGAAAAGATGGTCACGAATCGTGATCAGCGCATACTCTAGCATCGAATTCACTTAGTTCTTGACTGCTTCCAATGATTGCTATAAATTCTCGTAGAACTGATCTTTGGCTTTAGGTGTGGAGCACAAGGTAGATGCATATGTGTTGCCGAAGATGGATGTGTCGAGCCTAAAGGTGCAAATATATCAGTCAAATTGTAAACTAGCGACATAACGCAATCCGTTCTTTGGATTACTTCCTGCTACTTGCAAGGTCCTGTTCAGGCTTGGTAGCAGCAGATTAAGTACGAACGCAGTGAAGATACACAAGAAGATGTTTATACACTGACGATGATGAAAGGACTTGCTGTGGTTTGGTTCAGCCATTCGTATTAAAAACATTTCGACTGTAAAGTCGACATCATGATCTCTCTGTGCCCAGGAATACACAGTAAGATTGGCAAATGTTTTGTCCTGCTAAATTTGCTCTTCTCACAGCGCGTGTTTATAGTATACAAGTAGGGTACAATTGAAACAATGACCGCGGTTTACAATGCATGTGTTGTAAGCATGTTCCTATCTGGTAGAGAAACTAAGACAACAGATGTAAAACAAGAGCATAGACTTAACGCTTCCTATTTATGGCACCTGCGCTTCATTCTTGGGATTGCATAGAGGGATATGGTGACAAATTCAAGGATGCCTTCTTGTACCAGTCTCCCAAGCATGTGCACTCTCCTTAGACAGCAAAAGCTACCGTGTATTGGTCATGTTCGTCACATGGAAAATGGTTGTATCCCCATAACTATTCTACCTGGTCAGTTGGTGGATGGCAAAAGAACAGTTGGTGCACCATAGATGAGGTTCAAAGACACGTGTAAACGATACAAGAAAGCACTGGACACTAGTCTTCTTCTTCTTCTTCTTCTTCTTCTTCTTCTTCTTCGTACGCTGTCAGACGTCAACTTGAATTTGTTCGAAGAAAGCAGCTGCCATCATGAGGCTGTCGACACTGCCATAGAGCTTGTCTAGTTTTGGCACTGGTGATGGCCACATGTGCTTTCTCTGGTCCTCGTATGATGGGCAGTTTTGCAGCAGATGTTCAGTGGTCATTTTCCCAAACCCACAGGTGCATTCGTCAGTGCCACCTATCTTCAGTTTATTGAATAGATGGTACCTCAGTTTGTTGTGGCCTGTGCGGAGTCTGAAGACCACGACCTGCTCTCTTCTGTTCAACTGGTAGTAGGCATCATTTTTTGTGTAGCCAGTATGTTCTGTTTCCCATTTGGCCATGTATCTGGCCCTAATAAGCCTTTTGGACTCTTCTTAGGTCACACTAGAATCTGTAGAATCTGGTTGTGGTAGTCTTGCACCTTCTTTTGCCAGTCTATCTGCCTCCACGTTGCCTTGGATGTTACAGTGGGATAGAACCTACTGTACCATTACTATTTTTGGTACGGACTGCTAGCATAGTTGACAGACTACTGCTCTTAAATCATTAAGTTCAGTATTTTTCTGGATTTTTAGTGCTGTAACCACGGCCAAGGCATCTGTAAACAGGACTATCTGGCTTTCATTACTTTCGCCTGTCAGCATTGCTTTTACTGCAGCCTTCAGTGCCTCTGCCTCCGCTCTGAAATTGCTTGAGAATTTTCCAGTTGCCACTGACAGTGTTATTTTTCTACCATTTGTTAAGCTCAAGAATATCCCTCCCCCTCCAATCTGTGTTGTGTTTGTTACAGAACGGTCGGTGTATGCATGGGTCCAGTCCATGCTTGGGTAGTTTTCCGCTATGTACCTCAGGGTTATGTTTCTTCTTTTTTTTCAGTCTGGCTGTTCTTGTTTCCAATATCTGGTATATATTCTACCACTTCTGGAATGATATGCTGCTTCCATGTGTGTTTGCGTACAGTAGGGATGGGCTTTGGTGTTGTTATGGTGTTCATAGGGTCTTCGCTCATCTTTGCTTTGGCTATTTCTGCAAAGTTTCTCCGCTTTAGTTTCCCTTTTCCAAATCTATTTAGTCTCTGATGCATTGGATGGTCTGTCAGTCTTCTTAGTTTCTCTGTTTGCTTCTGGGCTCTGCAGTCTCTTCTGTCGGTCATGGATTGCAGATTTGTAATCTTTTCAAGTTCTACAATTGGCGTTGACTTCATGCCTTCCGTTATAACTCTCATGGCTTGGTTTTGAAGTTTGCTAATTTTATCAAAGTTCGCCTTTGCTGCTGTTGCCCATGGCGCAATGCCATACTCAAGAACTGGTCTCACTCTTCCAGTGTACAGTTTATTCAGTATTCTTTCGTCTGCTCCCCAGCTTGAGCCAGGAAGTTTCCTCATGATTGCGATTCTTTGTCTGGCTCTCATTCCGTTTCTCTCGATCTGACTTTTCCCTGTCATGCGCCGATCAAATGTGACGCCCAAGTAGTTTGGGTGGACACTAGTCTGACATCCTGACATCCAGGCGAAGCTGCGGAACGATCCAAGTGGAGTAATAATATGAAAAGCCACCTCATTATAGATGAAAAGAATATCTTTCAACATGAAGAAGGGAAATGATAAAGAGTAAGAACAAAAAACGCAGTAGTCAGTTCTCACTCGAAAGTCGTATCATCTTATAGTCAGACATGGCTTAAAGTTGCTACTACTACTACTAGTAGTACTACTACTACTACTACTACTACTACTACTACTACTACTACTACTACTACTACTATTACTACTGCTACTACTACTACTACTACTACTACTGTGACAGAGTCAAGCGTTTAGCTGAGTAGTTAGCAGTTGCGTAGTACTTATCTAAGGAGTTACAACATGTATCTACACCACAACACGACTTCACACAGCAAATACCACAGTAAACACTATATAGGATTTATTAACATAAAGAACAAAGTACATCTATACTAAATAATCATAATATATATATACCTATACATAGGAGGTTTGTTATTGATGGCTCCCCCAAACTATACAACCCAGGCTCTTGCAGCTGCTCTGCTCTCCCTTATCTGCACACCCAACACTCAATCATCAACTCGTACTCTCGATCGGATTACGTACTCAGTCGTTCTGTGCATTCACACACAATCAGATCACCTTCAGTCAATTGATTTATACATCCACATTCAATCGGTTCATGTATGCTCAGGTGATGCATATACAATTATATCATTTCACTTATAGTCGGATACTCAGTAGATCTGTGCATGCACACATAATCAGAACACACATCGTTCCCAAAGTGTCTTGCACATACCACACACATTCAGATCTCGTCCTTAGGCGATCTGTACATTCACAATTGCTATAAGATAATTTATCATCAGGTGATTTGTGCATTTACAAATACTTAGATCACTTCACGCATTCACACGAATCTGTACATATGTAATTAGATCACGCATCGTTCACTAGGTGTCCTGCACATACGACACACATTCAGATCTCTTACTATTCACAGAGTGCCAAACATAAACAAATATAGAGCGACTGGCCAAAACCCGAGGTGTATGCTGGTTCAGTCACCATGCAAACTCACTCTCACTTTCACTCTGTTTGAGTTAATCTTTTCCGAGTATTTTATAGTCTCAGGCAACATCATGGCTGTCCAATTGTCTCATTTTGGTTGTCTGACTTAGCTATCACTCTAGTTTGTTACTATCCCCAGCTAGTTGTTATTGGATGAGCAACCCCGAATCCCTGTCATCCTAAATGTCCTAGCCGGTCGTGGCGGCATCTGACTGTCACCCCCCCCCCCCCAACGCTAAATCGGAACGTCAGAGTGGTCAGCTCAGCTCCGAATACCCTCCCCCTCCCCCCTGTACCAGACAAAGCCTTCCACATAAAATCCTTGTTTTATTTGTCGACTTAGTGTCGAGACGGTGCTTGACATTGGCACGCATTCAGGCAATCTTTGTTCACAGAGTCGCCAGCCCCATCTCCCCTGCCCTAAACGCCCATGCTCCATCTGAAAGTGTTACATTACTACTACTACTACTTCTACTACTACTACTACTACTCATAGTTTGTCCATCACAAGTGATGAAGACCACTCTCTTTGTTCAGCCGTGTGGACAGTCGTATCTCTTGCTGTGTCCGCTGAAATGGGTGACTTGCGCGGAGATTTGGATTAAAGTGAGAAAGAAACTGCGCCTTTTGTCAGCCTCACTCACAGAGCCTAAGCTACCATTTGCCAGTGGCAAGACATTCATCGAGACGACTGGAGATAGCATAGGATGCAGATTTTGCCTCAGTGTTACCACCGAAGCCTTTCCGTAAACATGTAACCCGCAGGGTAGACAGGTGGGAAGGCATCTAACGCAGTTTGTCGTGCCTTTTCGATAACCACAAGAGGTCGTATGGACAACACTCAGCGTCTGAGTGAGTCTGGCATCTCTCCCCAGCTGTATTCAGTTCATCATAGTAGCATCTAAAATTCCCACACGCCAAATTCGTGAAGGTGAACCGGCAGAACTAACTCGTGAGATACGACACAGGTATAACTAGTTTAAGCGTAGCGCCATTCAGCCGGCGCCCAGACCAGGATAAACGGTTGGAAAAAAATCACAAAAAAAGAACGAAATAACAAGTCCAGACGGAAAACAACTCCACTATTACTACTGCTGCTACTGCTGCTACTGTTACAACTAATTCTACTATTTAAATGTGTGTATGTGTGTATGTATGTATGTATGTTTGCATGAATGCGTCCGTGTGTGTGTGTGTGTGTATGCATGTATGTTGTATCTTTAAATATCTTCATTCTTAGGTCAATTACATTATTTGGAAGAAGTGCTACTGTGTTCAAGGTCCATGTTGATATGTGCGGTTGTATGTTGCACGCGTATTTTTTGAGTTGATGAATTGTGCAGCACAAAGTGAGTGAGAGTGATATGTGAATCTAATAATTTAGTGTTAATATTATACATTTTAGAAGAATCAAGTTACCTCACTCATTTTATATTTATATTGTTGCTATTAACATCAGCTCCATATCGCTCTCACCTGAGAAACATGAAAGTTATTTTTAACAATATTTTGTTCAGGAACAATTTTTTGAAAAACATTCGCACTGTTATAATAAAAATGTTTAAATCTAAAAGTTTTTAAATTGACTTTACAAATATATTCAAATAATATTTACTTAAAAATTGTATTACTGACGAATAATTGCAAGTATGATAAGTTATTGTTAAAAATATTGCACATCCTATAATTTCCAAGGCACGGCAAAGGCAAAGGCCGCGTCTATCGGAGGCAGGGAGATAACAAATATATTTGTGTAAAACAGCACAAGTAGTCTTTCTTCTTTCCAACAGCGAAATAAAAAGGTAGTCGATCACATACCATACAAGACACTGCCGTGGTAACCGAAAGGTGAAAGAGACTTCATTGTGCTAGGCCTCAGGTATGATGATACATTTGTTCCATCGCTGTTTTCTCTTTGGTAACAATACGCCAGGTACCAATTTTTGGGATGGGTAGATATTGGCTGAATTGAGTCGCTACGTGTGAAATACAGATGCTCTAACAAATGAGACTGTCAACTACAGAACATTGCGAATAAGTATAAATACATGTGTTGATTACATTAATTAAGATCTTTTCTATTTAATTACAAAACCACTGTAATTGTTTGTTTTTTCCATAACAGTTGTTTATATAAGGAACGGCCAAATAATGCAATGTATAAAAAAAGGTAGGTCCTCTATCATGTCAGTGAGACAAATGACATATATCATATCCCTGCCAAAAGACAAGCAACACAGAGAGTTACAAGAAATTTGGTGCCACATACATGTCTAAAAATACCAGAAATTCAAAGAAAACTTACAAATAATACAACAAAAAGTTCTGATCCAGTAAGTCTTAACAGAGAACGATTGCCGTCAATCCAGAAGAATGGATACATGTCAATACTGATGGATCTGCTCTTAAGACCCACATTAAAGCAGGTTGTGGAGTCTACATAAAGTATCCAAATAGAACATCTTATGAGCTGTTTGATGCCTGTGGGAAGATATGTTCAAACTATGAGGCAGAAAACATGACAATAGCTCTGTACCACTTGAGGACATATTTAATGCTTTTCCATAAAAAGCCCAAGGCATCGTAGTCTTTAAATACTCTTTATCTGCCCTTCAAGCTCTGGAAGATGGTTACCACGGTAAGCCGGAACCGACCCAAATATTCCTAGATGCTAACAAGCTTATTACATCACATGAAGTCAGAAATGTTATGCAATGGATTCTTGGTCATTCAAAAACACCTGGCCATGACAAGGCAGACAAGCTGGCTAAGAAGGGATCAAGTCAAGAACAATAATATACACCAATAACCCTACAGACAGTCAACAACTACTGAAGACTGGCAACCTTCCACCTTCTTTTACCAGTCTGTCTGCCTTCTCGTTGTCTTGAATGTTACAGTGGGATAGACCCCACTGCTGGCATATATGACAGATGACTGATTTTAATTCATTTAGTTCCATATTATTCTGGCGTTTTAGTGCTGTAACCACGAACAGGACATCTGTAAAAAAGATTATTTGGCTTCATTGGTATCGTCTGTCAGCATTGCTTCTACTGCAGCCTTCAATGCTTCGGCCTCTGCTCTGAAATTGCTAGAGAATTTTCCAGCTGCCACTGACAGTGTTATCTTTCTACCGTTTGTTAGGCACTAGACTAATAAAACAGAACTTGAACAGAATCCAACAAGAACATACTTCAAAGTGTCGGGTGTGCACACATCCAAATGAAACTGTTGAGCACTATATTTTTAATGTCAGGCGCTTGTCGGTGTTAGAAAAGACCTTCTTCATCCAAGGCCAGACACATGGAATACTTTGCACCAAACTAAACAACAACCCCCAAATATTAGCAAATACAATTATATGGTATTGGGCCAAAGGGCAGGAGCCCATTCGCCGCTGGATCAATAATCAACCAAACTAACTATCAATATAAAGAACGAATGAATAAAACACATGAGGGTAGCTTCTGTGGATGACGTAAGCAGTTATGGGAGTCACAATGTATGCATACAATGTACGCGGACTTCCTGAACACTGTAATTACTGGTGATGAGTCATGGGCTTATGAGTTCGACCTGGAAACCAAGCTGCAGTTCATCATCCCAGGGTAGAAAATAGCGAAGCAAGTAAGCCGCAATGTTGAAGTCATGTTAACCATTTTCTTTTACTCCCACGGGGTTGTGCTTCACGAGTACACACCACAAGGTCAAAACATTACCAAAGAGTACTAGCTGAATGTCATCTTGGTAATGCTGTCCGACGCAAACGACCCAACCTGTGGGCAATGGGAACTTGACAGTTCAGTCATAACAACGCACCCACCCATTCTTCGCGTCTGACTTAGACTTTCTTGGCCAAACACAATATTCTTCTGGTTTGCCATGCTCCCTATTCTCCCGACACGATTCCTTTCCGATTTTTGGCTTTCACCAAGCTGAAAAGTTCTTTGAAAGGGATCCGATTTGCGCCACGAAAGACATTATTCGGAATGCGACGACCTAGCTGTACTCCATTCTCAAATATGCCTTCCCGAAATGGTGGAACCGTTGGGAGAAGTGTGTGGAGTCCCAAGAAGAGAAGTGTGTGGAGTCTCAAGAAGAGAAGTGTGTGGAGTCCCAAGAAGAGAAGTGTGTGGAGTCCCAAGAAGAGAAGTGTGTGGAGTCCCAAGAAGAGAAGTGTGTGGAGTCCCAAGAAGAGAAGTGTGTGGAGTCCCAAGAAGAGAAGTGTGTGGAGTCCCAAGAAGAGAAGTGTGTGGAGTCCCAAGAAGAGAAGTGTGTGGAGTCCCAAGAAGAGAAGTGTGTGGAGTCCCAAGAAGAGAAGTGTGTGGAGTCCCAAGAAGAGAAGTGTGTGGAGTCCCAAGAAGAAAGTGTGTGGAGTCCCAAGAAGAGAAGTGTGTGGAGTCCCAAGAAGAGAAGTGTGTGGAGTCCCAAGAAGAGAAGTGTGTGGAGTCCCAAGAAGAGAAGTGTGGGGAGTCCCAAGAAGAGAAGTGTGTGGAGTCCCAAGAAGAGAAGTGTGTGGAGTCCCAAGAAGAGAAGTGTGTGGAGTCCCAAGAAGAGAAGTGTGGGGAGTCCCAAGAAGAGAAGTGTGTGGAGTCCCAAGAAGAGAAGTGTGTGGAGTCCCAAGAAGAGAAGTGTGTGGAGTCCCAAGAAGAGAAGTGTGGGGAGTCCCAAGAAGAGAAGTGTGTGGAGTCCCAAGAAGAGAAGTGTGTGGAGTCCCAAGAAGAGAAGTGTGTGGAGTCCCAAGAAGAGAAGTGTGTGGAGTCCCAAGAAGAGAAGTGTGTGGTGTCCCAAGAAGAGAAGTGTGTGGAGTCCCAAGAAGAGAAGTGTGTGGAGTCCCAAGAAGAGAAGTGTGGGGAGTCCCAAGAAGAGAAGTGTGTGGAGTCCCAAGAAGAGTACTTTGAAGGGGATTAGGGTTTCAAAACTCTAGGTAAGTAATTGTATTTTTCAGGCTCAAAATGCGAAAACTTTGTTAACACACCACGTACATGTGCAATATATGACTGCAGTCTTAGTCTTAGTTGACCTATACTTCTACAGGGACGTATGCACATGTGCAGGTCCCAGCTTTGGTGTGAGCTGAATGTAGCCCGGATGAGGATTTCTTGCTTAGCAGGATAGGCTCGAGCAGCTTATTACTCCGGTGCGTATGTACACGTGCCGCAGAAGGTGGTTAACCGATGTGCGAGTCCATCTTAATAGACTCAAACACGTGAGCAAAGTAGACAGCAGCCGGTTTGGCGCCATTTACGCTGCTCTAAACAAACCCCATAACCATGGCCAGTGTTATGTAATGTCACACAGTTACTCGGGGCTATTCTTGTCCTTGTCATTCACAAAGACCCTGGTGGACCACTCGGACTGCAGTAAATATGAAAATACGCGGTAGCCATAACATTTGAGACTAGAACAATGGATACGCTTCACAGATATGCTGTTGCACGTCGTTTGCAAGACATATTATAAAAGAATGAACAAAGAAAAAGAGGCGGTACCATATGCTGTTTCTGTGACGTGGAGAAAGTCAAACAATTACACCAATGACTGTTACATCTGCATGATTCCACGTTTTTCTGCAGACATCTCCGGGACAAAGAAACGGACAATAGCGAACAGGAATATACAAACGGCGAAGGACTTTCCATTACAATTTTTGTTAATTTAGTCGATCTTTCTAGATATACCACGTTGGCTTCATTAAAACCTTCTTCGTCTATTGGTGATCCGCACGTCTGCCCATGTGCGTCATCCGCGCCACATAGACTCAATCAAGAAGAACTGAGCGATCTTGTACGCAATTTGGAGTTGCCCAAGGCCAAAGAGGTGTTACTTGGAACAAGACTTTGACAATGGAGAAGTCGGCCAAAATAAAGTTTTGTGTGAGTATGGTAAAAACACACAAGCTCACATGATATGCGCATGTTTCAAGGTCGTCTGGGTTGACCAAGACGATCCTACACGGTACAGTACGCGGGAAGCGTAAGAGAGAGAGAGAGAGAGAGAGAGAGAGAGAGAGAGAGAGAGGCAGAAAAAGACAAAGAAAGACACCAGAGAGTTGACGAGAAGGTCCATAGGAACAACAAATATCCTGGCACAAAACCGAGTGGAGTAGTGGAACTGGTCCAACAATCTGCAGTATTGGTACCCCAATAACCTTTCAGGTTACGGCACTGATGATGATGATGATGATGATGATAATGATGATGATGACTAATGCTGAAGCAGGTGCACAATATCCTTGGAGCCTTAAATTAATTTATTCGAAAAAAATGCTTTATCCCCCTTTTTTCTTCTTCTTCTTCTTCTTCTTCTTCTTCTTCTTCTTCTTCTTCTTCTTCTTCTTTTTCTTCTACTTCTTCTTCTTCTTCTTCTTCTTTTTTCTTTTTCGTATCCTTCTTCTTCTTTTTCCTCTGCTTCTTCTTCTTCTTCTTCTTCTTCTTCTTCTTTTTCTTCTTCTTCTTTTTGCGATCCGGTAAAAATTAGTTATTCACTATTGTATTCCCGTATTGTACATTCGGTGTTATTTCCTTAGCCAAATTTTGAGAGATTGAGGAAACTTGAAGATAGTGAGAACTAAACACAATTTGTTGTTATTGATAACCATCACCAATACAAGATTTATCTTCACTCGGAATAAATATTTAACAATCAGGAGTAAATAAAGTAAAATAATAAATAGCCAGGATTCGAAACACGGACTTTGAGGTGACTAATGCGTTTTGCCACGAGAAGGAGAGAGAGAGAGAGAGAGAGAGAGAGAGAGAGTTGGAGCTAAGGAATTCTTGTGGTAAAGCTCTTTCGTCACGTTCAATGCCGTAGTTCGAATCCGGCCTGCCTGTTACTTCCCTTTATTTGTTTGTTTTTTGTTATATGTTTTCCGAGCGCAGAAAAATATTTGACTTTGTGTTTGTTGTCTCAAACGTGCTTTGTAGATCTTCATTCAAAATACAAAAGGTAACTCCACATTCAGCAGGATTTTGGCCTGCGTGCCCAGACTCTTCTACCCTGACGACTTTAGACTGGACTGTTATTCGACTCCTGTGACACGTTCTATGTGCAACATTGACCTTATTCTCATCTCTGTCATAGAGTCTTCTACCCTAATAGGGTTATACCATACTTTTATTCGACTCCTATAACATGTTCACAATACTACAGTATTTACGTATCTGTCACAGAGCCTTCCAGGAAGCCACTCTGATCTAGTTTTATCCTTGATACTGATATTCGCTGAGTTTGGTTCGCTGCTTTAATTTGTTCCGTTTCATGCTACGTCTTTGATTAAGATCATTTTTCGTGGATAAGTTTGTACAGAACAGATAAATTACACTGTCAGTTTTTTTCAAAATACAACCACCCACAAGAACAAGAGAGCATAGCTACACATTAATTAAAGAGAGGTCCAGATTAGATATTAGGAAATATTGTTTTAGTCAGAGAGTGGTGAATGCTTGGAATGCATTGCCACAGGAGGTAGTGCAGGCAGGGACAATTAATGCAATTAAAAATAAATTGGATGCGCATAGCTTTTAGAGTAAGGTAATGTAAATGAAACTGGTTGTATACAGACTCTGCAGAGTATTCTAAACCAGTATAAAGACGTTAAGTTAAGTTATGTCTTTTACTATTTTCGTGTAAAACTAAAAATTTACCTTGTTTGTATTACTGCCATTATTGGTGTTCGGTGTTACTGCAATTCCTCGAATATTCAAAATTGTTTTTTTGTAAAAGCTGTGATAATGATGATTCTGCAGTAAATAATTATTGATTTAACTGTTAATTCTCAATTTATGACAAAGCTGAAAGCTGTAGCTGTTCATGACTTTATTATTTTAGGGACCTCTACAAGATTATTATTACAAGACAGTCTCAGTTTTGGACCCTGAGGCCAAAATATGTAGAGGAAAATCGAGACACTCTGGGAAAAGAGAACTACGAGTAGATAGCGACGTCAAAGAGACTGTGGATCTGGAGAAAATGACAATGTATAGATTGACTTGGCGAAAGTTAGATGAAGACCTATGCTCTGCAGGGGCCAGATATGTTGTTGATTGATTTAATTAATTCACCAAAGGTTGCTAACGTCGAATGTAATTTGTTTTCTTCTAAGGTTGTGATTAAATATACTTTCGGGATCAAGCTGATGAGCAGCGCATGAGCTGCAGTGGTCAGTGACCCATAGCTGACTGCTAGCGTCAGGGGCCAGCGAACCAGAGCTGCCAAGACCCTTCTACACCTCCACGCGGTGATCCTGGATAACAGGCTGAAGCAGGGCAGACTGGCTAAGGAGAAGGGATCGAAGAGGGAATCCAAATGGGAAACAGAACATACTGGCTACACAAAAAACGATGCCTATTACCAGTTGAACAGAAGAGAGCAGGTCGTGGTCTTCAGACTTCGCACTGACCACAATAGACTGAGGTACCACCTATTCAATAAATTGAAGATAGATGACACTGGCGAATGCATGTGTGGTACTGGGAAAATGACCGCTGAACATCTGCTGCAAAACTGCCCGACATACGAGGATCAGAGAAAGCAGGTGTGGCCATCACCAGTGGCAACACTAAACAAGCTCTATGGCAGTGTCGACAGCCTCATGATGACAGCTGCTTTTTTCGAAAAAATAAAAATTGACGTCTGACAGCGTTCGAAGAAGAAGAAGAAGAAGAAGAAGAAGAAGAAGAAGAAGAAAAAGAAGAAGAAGAGGGAATGCTAACCCGGTACTCAAAAAATGCTTGCTGAAGTAGGATATGTTGGACAGAAAGGTGCAAATATCGCAGTCAAGCTGTAAACTACGACGCAACGCATTCCGTTCTCTGGACTACATTCTGCTACTTAAGCCATTTCAGGGTTTGGTAGCGGGAGATTGAGAACAAACGAAGCCAAGCCAAATATACTTCCACTGTCCGTAACATAGCGACATAACGGCTCATAAGACTTCATGTCTCTGCAAGAATGAACGTTACGTAATTACGCTGCTTCACTATGACGTCCAAGTATCACTGCAGGAGGCCAGTCAGTCATTCCGTCGTGATCCGTCTGAGCGGCGGAAAATGTTACGACAGATTACAAACGACCCCCAGTGGTGTGAGTAACACCTAGCGTGCTTTCCTATTCCACTTTCAGTGCGTGTTCTTTCGCTGCGAGGAGGATAAAGGTTGAAGCATAAAATGAGGACAGTGCTTTTGCATCACTGAAACACTAGGTTAGGTACATACAGATACACACATGTATCCAAGCACTGGTTTATGCGTCTTAATATCGCCCGATTGACTACGGTCTGGGGTGGAATAGGCGTGCCTCCACCAGTAGAAACTAGTGAGGCAAACATTTACAGTTTAAAAAAAAAAAAGGAAAGTGCTTCTGAGTTTGGATCGATTTTCAGACTTGACACCCCTCCAGTCTCAATCATTCACATATGCATTTTGAATTGTGTCTCCAGAGGAGCATGGGACCACCGGTACGGATGGCTCCCTTAAATGCAGTATGTATTCGAGCCCGTTTCAATAGCAAAGATTTTCCAAGATGATGTTGCTGGCCCCATGTACAACTTTATTTAGTCGTATTTACAACATGCTTGGAAGGTATCAGTGGTTTTGTTCTTTCCTTCAAATGCAGTACCTTGGTAAAGAATGTAGAATGTGCAAGATATCTCATTATTCGATCTACACATCTCTAAATGCATTTAGGTAAGATGACGAAAGGCAGCGAGAAAGGGAACTGGTCATTCGAAATACGAAGAGACTGAGACCAATACAATTAAACCTCAAACACTTTCTCCTCGGATGTAGTGTGCGACTATGTTATGGGACTATCTTCACCTTCGTTAGGACCTGCGCATATTGCGTCATCGCACTTGGCAATTACGTTAATTATTTTCTTTTTTTCAGATAGATAGATAGATAGATAGATAGATAGATGTATGGATGGATGGATTGATGGATAGATAGATATATAGATGGATGGATAGATAGATAGATAGATAGACACAGTCTAGTTCAATGGATACATTTCTATCTTCTATTTCTTTATCATTACGGTGTTTGCTCCATTTCTCCTTCATTATGGAGTGACACAGAATTGTATTAACATTATGGAAACATGAGAAAATGCGTTGTAGAGTTATGCATGATGATTCGGCTTTCTTAACAGTTTGAGTGACATACTAGTACTCGACAGGCTGTCGCTTATACTCGTTTGTCTTCCTTCTAGCTATTTTGATCTTGATCTTGATTACCCATTCCTCAGCGTAGCTGTGGGTCCCAAATTCGTCTCCAACGGACACTGTCTTAGACTACGGAAGTTCAGTGGGTGGTAGGTACTTATCCAGAGGAGTCCCGGATGTTTTTGCGGACAACAAGGGAGTCTGACCAACGCATTGGAGGACTTCCCCATTTTCTATTTTTTGCCTGGCGGGTACCAGATTGTTATCGCCAGGCTCTATCGACCATCGTTTCGTGGTATCATGTGACCTGCCCGTTTATGTTTGGTCTTGTCTGCACAGATTTCCTCATCATTCACCAACGGCAATCGTTGTAGATCAGAATTGTGAAGCTTTTGCCAGCGTTTGTTGCGAAGAGTGATTTCGACCAAGCGTTTATCATGATGACTCAATTTGTCCTCCAGTAATTTTGTGAGTGCCCATGTCTCAGAACCGAAGCATATCGCAGGGAAAGACAGCAAAATTGAAAAGATAGGCGCATAGGTTCTGGTCTTGGCAACCTTCGAGACATTGATTGGATTATTTAATTTTACCAGAACAAGAACGCGCACACACACAAAAGGTACACAGTAAATTCGATAGTAAAATTATATTGCATTTGATTAATTAATTCGCATGTTGAGCTATGTATGTGGGCACTAATATTTATTTTTAATATAAATAAATTTGAAATTATGTTTTTCAAGAGCCGTTAAAACTCCTCACTAAACCCCCAGCAGCGGCAGACACCTTTTGTAGGACAATTTAAATTATACCAAACACGACTGTCTGTTCTGTTTGACGGAAAGACAGTCATCTCTCTCAGCTTAAGGGGACATTAGTCCAACGAAGGGAGACCTCAAGATGTTGGGCGTATTGATCGCAGAAGTAACTATGTATAACACCACGGGTAACTGTCAAATAATTAAATCATTGTCTCTTAAGAAACAAAGCACAAAAAACAAAAAAACGGCAAATTATGCTGGAAAGCCCATTCTTCGGTGGTTTGAATGACAAAGTCACAAATACTTTTGCTATGTAGAACGTCTGAGTAGTGGAGTGGTTGATTGCTAAATTTTCGTCGCTTAGGTTCTGTATTCGACCCTCGTTGTTAACACTTTCCAGTTCAGCAGGGTGTAAACTGGTACCTGACATACTATTTGGTAAATTATTGCACATCGCAAGCGACGAGGACCTCAACATCAGAGGGATGTGGCTTAATAATGTGATGTGCTCTGTATTTGGATTATAGTGAGGAAGAGGCTGCGCTGGTCGTCAATCTTCTTCTTATCCCAGTACCTCGGATTAGTGGCAAGACTATTGGTCGAGGAGACTGGATGTAACTGGTGCTAAAGAGCAACAGCAAAGAACGGAACTGGTCACCCACCTCATTCAAAGTGGAGATCTAGTACAATGACGTCGTCAGCACTTAATACCCGACAGCTGTGCCGTATATGGGACAACTTTTACTTTCGATATGCAAACGAAATCATGTGTTTAAAGAAGAATAAATATTGATATATTTGTAGATTTCATTTTGTTGTGAAGTGACTCTTTTCCTCATTGAAATATGCATATGTATATATATATATATATATATATATATATATATATATATATATATATATATATATATATATATATATATATATATATATATATATATATATATATACTTAGAATCCTGGTATTCAAACAGGCAGACGTATGCTACCCGGGTAGCCGAAGGCTAAATGTAGTACGTTCTTTTTTTAGACGATTTTACTTCCTGCTGCTTACTAGGCCTGGGGGAATATAGGTAGCCTACTTGGAGGGATTTTAATTATTTTTCAAAAGCTTTTGTCGAGACACGACCCAAAATAGACAACGGTTTAAGCTCGCCAGAAGTCAAAAGTTAAATGACACTACCCTAACAGATGACACAAACATTGTTACTTATATACAAACAAATGTAAACTTATGTAAATATATAAATACAATTTCACGCCCATGTACATTCTTTATTTCGCTGTAAAATCAGATTTGCAGTAAAGGAAGCTGCACCACATCCGAAACAAAGGTAAGCCACGCATCGACGCAAGTGGAGTGTCTGATCCTGATCAAGGGATTTAACACTACATTTGAGGAAACCCAAATAGCCCGCATTGGAGCGTCACTGTTAGAGACCTGGGAACCTCTCCAAAACACGATCCAAAGCACTGCACTTTCTACTTTCGGAAGAGCTGTTATATCGGATGACTGATCTGAAGCGAAATTGAAGGATATGACACCCGTCATTGATGCTTAGCACAATTGTTCTAATTAAGTAGATGCACAACAAAATGTAGTCACACCTTCGCTTCAAATTAAGAAAAGACACTTTGAACAAATAACTTGTCATTGTGCAAATGAGTCCTGGCTATAGCTCAGTGAAAGCATTCAGACTACAGTAAAAACAAGAAACCTCAGACAATTGTACGATCCTATGAAGAACGTGATTGGTCCTGTAAGTAGAGAAAAAGCACCACTCAAAACCATAACTGACAAGAAAATAACAAAGGAAAGCAGATGGAGTGATAGGTCGAGCACTATTCTGAGCTCTACTTGTGTAGTGTAACAATATCGTCACTCTCACAGCCTTTGACGCCGTAAACCGCTATCCCATTATATACACGCTGGACATCAACCCATTTCTAGATCTTAATAAATCCATTGACAGCCTGGTTCGGGAGAGCACCAGGCAGCGACGTAATGACACTTGATTTTAATCAGACGCTGTACAGGTGCACTCTTATAATCGATCCATATGATGTTATGTCAGTGCTGGAAAGATGCTTTTACATCACAAGATATGAGAAATGTACAAATTATAACATTATGCGCAAATTAAGATGACAGAAGTGACCAATAATTATCGAGGCACTTCTTTTCTCAGCTCTGTAAGCAACGTCTTCGCCAGAGTAATCTTACTACGGCTACAACAATTAGCTGAACGTGTATATCGGGAGTAATAGTTTAGATTCAGATATGGTAGATCAACGATTGACATGAATTTTTCTGTTTACTAACTTCAGCAAAAGTGGAGCGAACATCATTCTTTTTTACCTTCACTGACTTGAAAATGGCATTTGATTTGGTTAGAAGGAATGCACTTTTCAAAACCCTCTGTAATATAGGTTGCCCAAACAAACTGCTGCTGCTAATAATATCGTTATATGAAGCAATGAAAGAAAGTCCAATTTGATGGTAGCATTTCACAACCATTTTGTATTTGCAATAGTGTTAAGCAAGGCTTAATCCTGGCCCCTACTCCGTTCGAAATCTTCTTTGTTCTGCTACTGAAGCAGCAAGAATGGAAAACGACCCTCGCCGTCATGGTCCCTCTCTGACATCTGTTCAAGCACCCACCAGGTTGAATCAAATCGGAAATACAGCATTCTCTTTGCATGTTTTCTGCGACTGAGCCAGTTGTCGTGCTCATGGACGGACCCTTATGACCTAAAAGGGCTACCTACCTACGTTGCTACTAAAGCCCGCATTTGGTCAAGCAACTGAAGGAACCTGCTTTCACATTAAGTCGGACGGTCGGCTGCTTTATCTTGCAAGTCTAAAGGCTAAAACAAAGATCAGGGAGATCACTATCAGGGACTTGCTTGTCGATGGTGATGCTGCATTTGTCATCCTCGATGGGCAGGAACGTCAGAGATTGATAAGTCGCTTCTTCAAGGAGTGTGTAGATTTTAATCTCACAAGTAGTCTCAATAAAACAAATGTGCTGGGACAAAAAAATCTCATGTCACGCAGACTATGAGCATCGGTAATTCTTCTTCTTCTTCTTCTTCTTCTTCTTCTTCTTCTTCTTCTTCTTCTTCTTCTTCTTCTTCTTCTTCTTCTTCTTCTTCTTATTATTATTATTATTTTTCTTCGTCTTCTTCTTCTTCTTATTTTTCTTCGTCTTCTTCTTCTTCTTCTGCGCTCGTTTTCAATCTCTCGTTATCTAGCCATAAACATGGCTTTGCAAGAAGCAGGATGTAGTTCGGAGAACGGAATGCATTGTGTCGCTAGTTTACAGCTTGACTGCGATATTTGCACGTTTCGGTCCGACACATCCGTCTTCGGCGGCATCCATAATTATGAACTGGAAATTGTGCATCAGTTCACATAAATGGGGTGACACATCAACGACAAACTATCTTCAGACCCAGAAATAGACAGTCGCACTGGCAAAGCTGCTGCTACATTTGCTCGCCTTAGAATGCGTGTTAGGGAAAACCAAAAACTCACAATTAAAACCTAAGCCAAGGTGTACAATGCATGTGTTGTCAGTCCACTCCTATATGGTAGCGGAATGTGGTAAGCCTATATCAAGCAAGATTTATGTACGGCGTCTGCGACCCATTTTGGAATTGCATGGAGGGACAGAGTTGCACTGAGGCACCGGTTTCCCCAAGCATGAACACTCTTCTTAGGCAGCGTAGACTACAATGACTTGGTCATGTTTGTCACATGAAAGATGGTCGTGTTCCCAGCTATGTCCTATGTGGACAGTTAGCGGATGGCTTTATATTAGAATTACGCTTTCTGCGCCATGTGTGTTTCGGTTATCCCTGGCGCCGCTTAGCCTTAGAAGTTCACAGTATATCCTACCTGGTAAGGATATTTAACGATCTCCTCAACGTATGGCCTAACCAAAGCCAACCCCTATCCTGCACGTCTCGATCCCCTGATACATGGTCGGTTCTACACAACAGTTTTAAGTTTGAGATCTCGTCGTTGAGATATCAGTCCTTCAATCCGGTGCAGGCCCCTTCGTCATTCATCAAGACTCCGAACGATATAAAGGGAGCAAACTTCACAATGGGGGGAGGGGGGGGGGGGGGGGGGGGTTTTGAAGATTTTTAGTTTCGTGCTGGAACAAATATACTTTTATACGTTCTCCAACGCAATGAAAAAACTGTTATATTTGCAATATGATCTCTTTCTAGACATACCCTACCTGCTGATATTACCACCAAGTTATATTTAACAGTACACATCATGTAAGGGCGTAGAGTCAAGCACAATCAACCTGCCAGAAGATGCATTTGCGGACATAGTTTTAGTTTTGTTTTCACGTATTCGCAATCCTAGTTTTATCGTTTTCTCGTCTAGAGTAGTCCTACAACAGCAGTCAATTCACGAGTAAAACCCTTATCATCACTGCCTTTCCAATCTTCAAGGAGTGCCTTCTAAGTGAGCATTTGTCATCTTTCTCATTATCCAATCAATAGACAGAAGAAGGAAAAACTGGGATAATAGACAGATGTCACTGACCCCAGCACGTATCTCAAAGGACTCAGCGAGTCGAACCTCGTGTGGAAGCCTGCAGCGCACATTATCATACGTTTTCATTTTGATGCTAATAAATGTATGCGATACTAAGTTATGACAGAGCAGCTTCCCCAGCCAGGATCTCTCCAGACTGTCAAATACCTTTCAAGGTCAACGAAGCTGATATGAAGTGGATAGTTTCGTTCAATGCTCGGCACAATTATTATTCTGATTACAGTAATCTGGTATATGCAAGATCTATGCGGACGAATTCCAACTGCTCCATCTCCCCACTGCTTCATATCTCCACTGCTTCATCTCCCCACTGCTTCATCTCTCCACTGCTTCCTCTCCCCACTGCTTCATCTCTCCACTGCTTCATCTCCCCACTGCTTCATCTCCCCACTGTTTCATCTCCCCACTGCGTATTGATTTCATCCGTAAACATATTGGTTTGTTAATTGCCCATCGCAAGCGAGGCTGGTGACATCATCAGACAGTTTTTGTCTTGATGATTTAATTTGCGTTGTATTTGGATTATAGTGAGGTAGTGAGCAGTAGTGGTCATCAACCTCTCTTTCTGGTCCCGAGCTACCTTGGATCAATGGCAAGACATAAGAAGACGACTGGAGGTAACTCAGGGACAGTGGCTCTGGTCCCACCTTCCTTGAGACCAGGAGTCGCTTCAAACTAGCAGAATTCGATGGACCACCATTTCCATTCATCGCTTTGAGAGGCGAGGGCCTTACCTCTCGACAACATAGCTTGCCGTGTGAGGGATGTGTCATGTTGCTAACCGGACAGGGCCCAATCTCTCCAAGACGATGTGTTAGTCCATTATTACTGGACTGTGTGTACATTTCCCAGCCACACCACCATCGGCAATGTCAACAAACAGGACAAATTTCCATACACAATTTTCGTGAATCAGTGTCGTACACTGGAGTTAAACATATACAAACATATACACATATACACATACAAACATATACAAATATACACACATGTTAAAATATACACGTACATACAAATACACCTACAGTCCTGCATATATAGAAATATACCTATAACACACTTAACTTAACTTAACTTAATTTAACATCTTTATACTGGTTTAGAAGACTCTGTAGAGTCTGCATGCAACCAATTTAATTTACATAACCTTGCTCTAAACGCTTGCGCATCCAATTTATTCTTAAATGCATTAATTGTCCCTGCCTCCACTACCTCCTGTGGCAAGGCATTCCAAGCATTCACCACTCTCTGACTAAAAACATATTTCGTAATATATAATCTGGACTTCTCTTTAGTTAATTTGTAGCTATGCTTTTGTTCTTATGGGTGGTTGTATTTTGAAAAAAGTTGTGATAGTCTAATTTGACCGTTCCTCTGATCATCTTATAAAGCTGTATTACGTCACCTCGAGTTCTTCTTTTTTCTAGACACTGTAGGCTGAGTTTTTCTCTTTCCTCATAACTGTAATTCTGTAATCCCACTATCAGCTTTGTCGTCCTTTCTTGTATTCTTTCCAGCATGTTTATATCCCCTCTATCATAAGGATTCCAGACCTGTACACAGTACACCTATCTAGGACTAAATAATGCTTTATACAGTTTGACTATCACTTTCTTGCTCCTATGTTTAATACATATATACACATATACACATATAGACATACACCCTTACAAATGCACATACACATATATAAACCTATACATTAAAAACATTTACACATTCAAACAAATACATATACGAACATAAATACATATAACAATATACACATGCAAATGCACATACAGAAAAATGCACGCACGCACGCACGCACGCACGCACGCACGCACGCACGCACGCATGCACACACACACACACACACATTTACAGACAAATATTTACACATACAAACATTCAGACACACATGAGCATTTACAAACACAAATGTACGCTCGTATAAACACGCATATAAACTACACATTATCAGGTGGTTCCTAAGATATACTATGTTTTCTTGGTGGAAATCTTTATCTTGGATTACACGCTCAGCTGCGGCCTTCAGTGCCTCTACTTCTGTTATTGGAGTATGTTTCCGTTGTTAACACTCGAGTTTTTTCTTCTCCATTCCTTAGTCTGTAATAGACCCTTCCAGCTCCATTGCTATTCTGCTTGCCACCTCATCGTCTAGGCTGACAGATCTCGACAGCGTGCTGCCCAGATATGTGAATTTGTCTACGACATTCAGCGTCTGCCCGCGGACTGTAGTTTCTGGTTTTGTGTACGGCATGCCTGGTGCTGGTTGGTACATGACCTCTGTTTTTTTTGTTGCATTTATGGTCAGGCCAAAAGTTTTGCATGCGGCAGAGAACCGGTCCATTCCAACCTCCATGTTCAGTTCTGAGCTGCTCATTAGAGCGCAGTCGTCAGCAAATACAAGTTCCCTGATTATGTCGCCAGCCACTTTGATTTTGGCCTTCATTCTTCTGGGATTAAGTAACTTGCCATATGTGCAGTACTTTATGGGTATTCCAAGCTCCAGTGATCTGAAGGCGTCTGTCATCGTGGCCGCGAACATCATGCTGAACAAAGTCGGGGCGAGTACACATTTGTATTACTCCGTTTGATACTAGAAACGTTTAAGAGATTGCACCGCTGTCCAGTACACGAGCACACATGCCTTCGTGTAGCTGTTTCACCATGGTTATGAACTTGTTGGGGCAGCCAAACTTGGACATTATCATCCACAGCCCTCCTCTGTTTACTGTAACAAATGCCTTTGTCAAATCAATAAATGTGGTGTACAAGGCCTGATTTTGTTCCAGACACTTCTCTTGTACTTGGCGAGCGGCAAAAATCATGTCCACTGTTCCTCTTCCGGCTCTGAATCCACATTGGCTTTTTGGGAGGTGGTGGCTTTGTTCAAGGTGTTTGTTGAGCCTGTTTAGCAGTAAGCGCACTAGGATCTTGCCTGCTACGGAGAGTAGCGATATTCCACGATGATTGTCATTCCCATGTCATTCCCATGTCATTCCCATGTAAAAGTCTTCAATTCTGCTCCCCAATCGCTTGTTCATTGTCCATATTTCTACGCCATACAGTAATGATGATAATATATAACATTTGGTCACTCTCATGTTTATATTTTGTGAGAGACTTTCTTGGATGTCAATATTTGGCTCATGTTGGTGAACACTTATTTCACTATTCCTATTCTCTTTCTGATTTTCATTTCGAATGTTTCATTCTTCGTTATTATATTGCCAAGATAAGAAAAAAACAAGTTTTGATCAGTTCCAGCACTTAATCGTATATTTTTCTATGCACAGTAGATTTCCAGGCACGTTGCAAATCATGATAGCTGTCGTTTTCATAGTGTTAATATCTAATCCATATATCTGACTACTGTTCTTTACTTGAACCACCAATTACTGTAGATCTTGTTAGTTTTCAGCCAGTAGAATTGTGTCTTCCGCATACCTGCGATTATTGATTGATTCTCCCTCGATAATGAGCCATGGCATTTCCTCTATCTGTCAAAAAATGTATTCCGTGTCAATATTAAACAGACAAGGCGATATTAGGCATCCCTGTCACACTCCTCCAATCACATCTATGCAGGGTGATTAAAGACTGCCAGCTCTCTCTATCTCTAAATTCTGGTATTCAATCAGACACTTGTATCTGAAATCAGGTAGCCAAATGCGAAGTAAATTCATTTCGTTCTTTTGCTTTGATTTCCCAAGGCGGACTCAGTCCGCTGCTACACTTCGCGAGATCTCTTGATTTATTAAATGGGAACTCGTGATCTCTTGGTCCAAGTAGATATGCGAATTTACTTTTTCAGGTGGATAATCTCCAAGGTACATATCTCCTATTGGGCAGAAGGTGTTGCCCATTAACTGGGTTTACTTTCTATTGATTTGTAAGCCAACTGCGACGCATGCTCTGTTGAGCACATTTAGCCTTTTCTCCGCTTCTTTGACACTGTGGATGAGCATTTGTAACGTTGCTACTAATCCTCCAACTATCGGTTGGTCATCGGCAAATTTGATGGTATTAACTTTCATACCATTAACTTTGACACCCCTATTACAATTCCGCATAAACTTGGCCATCATTATATCAGAATATGCGTTATAGAGACTCGGTGAAAGCAAGTAGCCATGTCGTACACCCTGTTTTATGGAAACTGGATCCGTGAGACCTTCTGTTATTTAAATAATCGCCTCTTGATTTTCATACAGGTTCTGGATTAACTCAATGAGTATTTTTTTTTCTATACTTATTTTCTGCAAAATATTAAATAGTTTGCTCCAGAGAATTCGATAAAGGCTTTCTCGAAGTCAATACAACAGATAAACAGTGCACATCCTTGATCGATCATTCTGTCTGCGAGAAGCCGTAATGGTCCGATGGCATCCAGAGTACCTCTGACCTTGCGAAAACCAAACTGGTTATATTTCAATACCTTCTCCATTTTGCCACCAATTCTCATATGAATAATCTTCAAAAGAATCTAAGATGCACGTATTATCAAACTTATCGTTCGGAATTGACCGCATTCTATAGCATTTGATTTTTTTGGGCAAAGTAATGAATACTGCAATAGTGTGATTTTTTGGCCATATTCCCTTGATGTAAATGTCATTAACATGTTTAAAAAGTAAATCAGGAAAAGTCTCTCTCGCTGCTTTCAGTAGCTTGATATTCATCTATCCCTGGTGCCTTGTTGTTCGAGATTAAAGAAAGTGCCTTATTAAATTCTTCTCTGGTCATGGGTAATATTTTTTTTTTAGTGGTGTGTTATCTTGATACAGGCCCCCATAATAAATTCTCTCCATATCACTTGTTTGTTCTCTCGGTCTGTTATTGGTTTCCCATTCTTATTATTATTCATCAGTGATTGTATGCCTTTAGGTATATAAGACGATTGTTTGACTTTCTTATGGACTCGATCGAATTTCCCTGTTCTCTCCAGATCTTCAATTTCCTCGCATTTTTCTATCCAATATTTTTCTCTCGTCATCTTGCATTCTCGGACCACTTCTTTTTTGATACGTTTATACGTTTCAATGCCATGATCTGTATTAATGTTTTTTTCCCTTTACGTCTGTCTTCCATTTTGTTTAGCATTTCAGGTGTTACCCACTGTTTCTTGTATTCTGCTTTCTTTGTCCCAATGTTATCTCTGCTCCCTCTTTTACTGCCTCTTTTATATTCTGTCACTGATGATCTATATCTCAAGAAACATGTTTTTTTTCCCTAAAGCAGAAGTAACCGAGTTTTGGAATTCAACTCTTTTGTCCAACTCATTTAAAGCACTTAAATTCCACTTTGCTTTTTTTGTGGGGTTTTCCTGGTTTCTTCCATCGTAGTTGGCATTTCATAATATACAAATTATGATCGGAATCAGCACCCGCACCAGGGTAAGCAATCGATTTTTAAACTTGATTTCTAAATCTTGTTTTCACCATGATGTAATCTATTTGATATCTCCTCTTAATATCAGGAATTTTCCATGTGTATTTTCTTCTATCCAGGACTTGATTCCAGCTGTTTGTTATTATGTAGTTTTCCTGGTGGCAGAAGCCTACTAGTCTTTGTCTTCTTTCATTTCTAGTATCCAGCCAATTCTTCCCAACTATCTCCAGCTCAGAGCCCACGCCAACAATCGCATTCCAATTTCCAATTATCACAACATTATCTGTGTCCTTTGTTGTCCTCAGTATTTGTTCTAGAGTACCATACATCTCTTCTATCTCTTCTTCATCGTACGCTGAAGTGGGCATATATATTTGTATTATGACTATGTCTACTGGATGAGAAGCCATTTTCAATGCCATTAATTTGTGGATGTGTATCGTCACTTCTCTCAGAGCTGCTGTTGACTTATTATCCAATATGCAGTCTACTCCTCATTGCATAACAGAACTGAACGTAAAACAATATGGATAGCGAAGAGCTTGTAAGCCAGACAATTTTCATTTGCACAGCAATTACAAATTCTATTGTGCTCTGCACAAGCACCGAATTGGCGCAGTTGTTCCAACGGCCGGCATGAGCCATTTCCTGGAAACGTGATGCGATTCACTGACTCAAAATTGTTCTGCAACAATGGCTCAAATGTTAGCTCGTCCTGGGCCTTCTGGTAGAAACCCCATTCAGCGAAAACATCTTTTCTCTGAAGAGGCCAAAAAAGATAACTTACCTATTGATCAACAGTTTAGGTCTTTGCTCGAAGATACAGTTATTCAGCACAACATTGCGCTTAATATTGACTCAAAACCTGCTCCACGCAGACTCACTCAAATCGTCTGTACTATAGGACCTGCCTCGAGAGAGGTAAGTCAGTCAACCACAATCCACACACACAATTACTCTTGAATTAAGGACTAAATTATACTTATTCTTCGTCTCGTTCCTCGTAAGACACCTTCGTCAATGTCTCTAACAGCGTCATGTCCGTGTTTTTCTTGTGTCTAAGGTGCAGGCTGTGCTGCTCTGTTTTCTGCTATCGAAAGCTCACTGCAGACGTCTCCAGCACGCATTTGTTTGGGACTGATTCTTTAACATTTGTTTATCCCCAGTCTACCTGCAAAGCATCTGTTATTTGTTATCAGAATTATATCTCATATGAAAGCTATCTTACTAAGCTATCGAGCCTCTCTACTACATACGGTCTCTTTACAAAGGTACACAGCGTAGTTGGGTCAACCAAGATCAGTAAAAACAAAAGCTGGTTACAGAAAGATTGACAACCAAACAAAACAAAACGAACTTGGGGAAGGAGGTGTTTCAGAATAGGATATTATGCTGCAGTGGAGAGATATAATTCATATGGGAAAAGAAAGATAGATAGACCAAAAAACGCACGGAGAAGAGGCTGTGAAAATGAACTGGATCTTAACTAGAGAGAGGCAGAAAGGGCAGCTGTAGATCGAACTTTCTGGAAAAATGTTGTCACTGATCTATGCCCCGAAAGGAGAGACGGGCACTAGTTGGTGGATTGCAGTTTTGTCAGTCGGTGGAGACTGTTACCGAGAGGTAGCTTCTACTATCTATAGCACACGAGAACCACACGTTGAGCATACCTGCTTTAAGGTGGACCTTAGGTCTGAGCCCCTGCTACAAGTATAACAGTGCAACCGCTCTCCTCCCTACGTGTTATATTTTTTTGTAATATTTTGACCAGTCTGTCCCCCAAATTATACAATTCTAAATGAAATGCAATGATGAAGTGAACTTGGTTTAATAGTATTATTATAGCTTTTTGCTTTGTATCATGCAAATTAGTAACTGAGTACATATTTAGTTTCTGCGTGTGTATTACATTGAACCAAAAAAAAAGTTATATAAGAGCATTTATAAATCATTATTGTGCTTTAACCTTAAACCTTTATTAATTTATTAGGAGCTGGATATGATATACCTTTGGTGGTAGGGGGCGCCTATAAATATAGTAAGAAGCGGTAAAATACAACTAAAGGGGGGATCGTGCATAGGGTTAGCAACTTAATTAAAATAAATAGCTACAGGAAACACCGTTGCAAGATACAACAACAAAGCTTTGGTGCAGGGTTCAGTACTGTGCTGACTGCAGTTGTAAAGAGCGAAATGAAGATACGAATTAAACTAAGATTGAACTAGTGTCAATAATGTTGTCAGTAACGTTTGAATGGGTCATAACATTTGTGGGAAACAATACTTGTGCTAAAAGCATAACAAGAGAGAAAATAAAATGGTTCATTCATCTCATGGGCACGGAATCGGATCAGCTATCACTGTGCCTCTATAACAATAAAAGATATAATATTCAAGATTTCGGTGTGGATACTTCACTGTGTATAATATTAGTATTACAGATGAGATAGATTCACTATACTTCAGAAATATACAGATGAAGAGGACCCAAGAAAGGGTATCTACAGTTAAATATTTAAGTTAAAGAGGCGGGGACATTATCATGTATAATTTTTGTAATTCTCTTTTTCTTCAAGCCGGTTCGGCCGGACCAAAGATTCTCCGAAAAATGCATTCTTTTGTCGTCTTTCGAACTCTCATCTGGCTATTTGAAGTAAATTGACGTGTCGTTTTCTTTTTGCTGCTTACTGGGCATGATGAAGGTGTACGTTTGGAGTTTCTAGCTCCTAGGATTTTCTCTGTTTACATTTAGGCTACCCAGCAGTAAACAAACTGAACTCTGCTTCGGTGGTGCTGGTAACCATCGTATACTGTAGCACCCGAGCTTGCTACTTGGCGTTCCCGACCATCGTCACTCGGAACTACACCAACATCGATGACATGTAGACATTCATTTGCTACAAACTTGTGGAAACTTTCTTAACAATTGCAACACTATACTTTAAAAACAATGTTATTAAATGGTTTTATAAATCATGATTGTACTTTAACCTTAAAAATCTATCGGTTAATGGCTGAAACCGTGGCATTATTTGAGTTTTTTAGCTATGTAGCTGGATAGGATATACCTTTGGTGGAGGGGGAGGGACCTATAAATATAGCAAGAAGTAGCTGTGTCTGTCATTCACGAGAGAAGGGACGACAAAGAGGACAAAAGAATCCGTAAAGAGAAAAGTCAAATTAAAAACAGCTTGTTGGAATTGAAGAAAACAAAACAATGCAGAAATAAATTGTGGACGACAGCTGCAAATCCTAAACGTGCAATACACACGATTAATGATACTGGCTTATGATCCTTACATAATGTGGGATAGACAATCAAATAAACAATCTGAAACTCGATCTCAAGTCAAAAATGGGAAAAGCGAAAAACGGTTCCACATTCATATAATCTGTTAACGTACAAAGTATCCATGTCATTGCTGCTTTTATTCCTTTGTTTGTTTTTACAACAGGTAGATGTGCTGGTGAAGTTGATGAAAGCTGGTATGAAAATCTGCCGATTGAATTTCTCTCACGGTAGCTACGATTACCACGCTGGAACAGTGAAGAACATACGAGAAGCAGCTAAACAGATTCCGTGTAATGTGATAGCCATTGCGTTAGACACAAAGGGACCAGAAATCAGGACTGGTCTTCTAATAGGCGGACCTTCAGCAGAGGTTACACTTCGGACAGGTTGGGCAAACAAATTCTTTTTTTTTTAAAGTCATCTTTTCAAAACTCCGGTTAAAAAATAATAATCAAACGTGTAGAATATTATAATGATAACAAACATCAACAATTTAATAAAAGCTCTTTGACCTTTGTACATATTGTGTTTGACCAATTTCAAGATATCTGTAGTTCCGCCCGAACTTTGATTTATTTTCTTCAGCCCTCTATGTGAGCTTTACATCGCTTGTTTCTTTCAGTCTGCCTTTGCTCCATATTCAACAAGGCCTCAGATGTTTCCTTGTTTTATACTGTTGTTCGTCTATCGTAATCGATGAGGACAACTTTGTCAGCATCCACTGTAAACTGCTCTCATGAGCTAAATAAGCCAATCTGAGCCTTAGATTGTTAGTTGCACTTTGTACACCAAGATAAAACACCTCCTTTTACCGGGGTGGAAGAAGGTATGATGTGAGTTGACTTGCGGACCGATCGTTTCTGGATGGCCTCATCTATTCTGGATGCCTCGTGTCTCTGAACACCCTCAGCAATGTGTGCGATTCGCGGCAATTCTTTACCAGTCATCGTGGTTAATAGAGCACTGGATCAGTGATCCCTTTAATGTGTTCTTGTACCTTTTCTGCTGCCCACCGTCTGCTCTTTTGCCATTTTGGAGGTCCCCATATAGAACCTCTTTTGGAAGACGTTGATCCAACATGCGTACCACATGGCCAAATCATCTCAGCCGTGCTGCACATATAATGATGTGTATACTGGACATGCCCGATCGTGCTAACACATACTTGAACCATGTCCACGACTGTTCTGGTAAATTATTGTCTGATTTTGTTAATTGTAATCATCCTACATTGTCCTTCATTTATACACTAACATCTTTGCTGTTTATTTATTAATATTTGGCTATTTCAGATTTTCATTTGATAACAAACATAATATTTTCATAGTCTGTAGATATTGGTCGAATATGTCGCAAAAAGGGGACTGTGTGACTATAACATCAGGTCTTGGTTATGTGGTTAGCGGAGCGGCAAAGATGGTGCATGACAGGCTGCGGGTCTACCTTGCTCTAATTTACACTTCCACCTCTACCAGTCCCAAAAATAAGCGATCGTATATTTCAGGGGCTAACAGATGCTGGGATTGACTTGCCAAGTCAACAGTGGATTTTCATCTGCCAGAAAATATGAAACAAAGGAGTTGGCACCTCCCCACGCCGTCTAACGACATATGTGGACTGAAAATAGATAGATAGATTGAATATTACAGTAAATATTGGACAATAAAAATCGTGTTCACATGTACACAGTAAATTTCAAATCTTGAAGTTAAAATTGTGAAGGGTCGGGAATGAATAAGATATATTTATGAGCATCTGAAACAAAAACGTTTGATGCACCAGAACAAACTTTGTATGTTCATCATTTTAGAAAAAGAAACACGCTTGCGAGAATCTAAAAATTCTCTATTTAGTGAACATCTTGAAAAAAAAAAAAAAAAGCACACACCTTATTTTGTACTTTCGAAAAAAAAAATGTGGACATCTAAAAAAAACACCTGTTTGTGAATATAGGAAAAACCCATTTGGGAACATATTAAAATTCTATTTGTTTGCTTCTCAAAAAAACTATTTGTAGATATCTACACCAAAAAAAATAATTTTTGTGCACATTTGAAAAACTGAGTTTGAATTACAAGATAAACACATATGATAACATATTTCTCTTAAGTGTAAAAAATAGCCCAACACAAATATTTATGGCCAGATACCGCGATAAGACTAAGACACAAAAGAAACCTACGTTTACCAATATATTTTCAAACGGGACAACAGACAACAACAATAAGGAACTAGCGAATCATAAAAGATAGAAAGAATACATAAAATAGGGATATGAACACTTACTGGAGAAGTAAACGTATTTTTCTAGATGACACAAAGACACTCGTCACAAGACTCCTCGCGTGTCAGAGGCTGGAGAACAAATGAGACAAAGTCCAGATAAAGTGGCATGGCCGAAAGGGCGTAAGAAGTAGAAGGCCGGATAAGAATATAGTCAAAATTCTCTTCCAGCGTCTTCCCTTTTAAAAAAAATATATATTAAACTAAATTTGTTTCCTTTAAATATGTGATGGGCACCGCTGTTGTGTGCTGATGGGGCCCGAAATGTCAGAAATTAATAATTGAACTATAACCTGCTATCGTAAGTAACGACTAATATTGGTTGTGCATAGGACCGGCTTTTCCATCCTATACAAACTAAATGCCACAAGACAAACAAAAGTCACCCACATCTCATAGTAGAAGATAAGCGGCTAAACCAAGTCAGGTCGTGTTCCTCCCCATGGAAGAGGCATAAAGAATACACAGCAGACATGAGGTGGTTCTATACAATTTACCGCAGTTGCTTCTGTCATGCTGGTTCATTAATTATTCTCAGGATAGATGGCAGATGTAAACAAGCGTATAATTAAACATGTATTACTTAACCTCACTTCATTGTACTGGTTTAGAGAGCCCTTCAGAGTCTGCATACAACCAGTTTATTTCACTCCACGGATACCGAAACTACTATGAGCATCCAATTTATTTTTTGAATGCATTAACTGACTCTGCTTCCATTTCATCCTGTGACAATACATTCCAAGAATTCACCACTCTCTGACTTAAAAAAATATTTCGTAATATCTAATCAAGACCTGCCTTTAAACAATTTGTAGCTGTGCCCTCTTGTTCTTGTAGCCGGTCGTACTTTGAAAAACTTGGTATAGTCTAATTTATCCTTTCCAGTTATTAATTGATACACTTGTATTAAGAATTCTTCTTTGTTCTAGACACTGGAGACCAGTTTTTTTAGTCTTTCCTAATAACTATAATTCTGAAACCATGCGATCATTTTTGTAGCTCTTCTCTGTAGCCTTTCTACAGCATGTATATATCCATTGTATTATATGAACTCTACACCTGAAAACAATACTCCAAGTAAGGTCTCACTAGTGATTTATATAACTTCACTTATTTCCTTGCTCTTAGGTGAAATGTTTCTTTTTATCATACCCAACATGACATTAGCCTTTTTCACTGCCTCCTGGACTTGCTCTCGCACCTTTTCTGTGTGATCTATTTTACCTCCTAGGTATGTTTCCTTTTGTATTGTCCTAATATTGTTCTCTCCCATTCTGTAATTATATTCCTTATTGGATCCTCCCATAAGGAGGACTGTACATTTCTCTACATTAAACTTCATCTGCTAGCTCTCAGATCATTTTTGAATCTGATCTAAATCCGATCTCAATAAATCCCCCTCTGCCGGAGAAGAGACTCTGCTGCAAAATGTTGTGTCATCCGCGAACATTGCGCTCATTGATCTGATATCAATGTCCAAATCATTTATATATATGAAGAACAAAATTGGGCCCAATACCGATCCCTGGGGCACAGCACTTATTACATCACACCAGTCAGAGTACTCCCTATTTATGCCTACTCACTGCATTCCGCCGTCAACCAATTTTCTATCTAATTGGCAACTTCCCCACCTATTCCATGTGATTTCAATTTTCGAAACACTCGTTGATGAGGTACTCTATCAAAGGCCTCTGCAAAATCCAGATAGATAAGATCCACCGGCTCTCCACAATCTAACATTTTGGTAACCTTCTCCATGAATTATAATAGATTAGCTAAAGACGATCTTCCTTTAGTAAACTCACGCTGCCGATTTTTGATTAAATTAAACTTGTCCAAGTGCAGTACTATGTTGTCCTTAATTAATAATGGACTCTACACTTTTGCAGAGTATGCTCGTCAAACTCATTTTTATTGGCTGGATCTGATTTATTTTCCTTTTTGAACAAGGGCATCGCTCCTGCATCTTTCCAATCCCATGAACAATCCCCTACCCAAGAGTCTGAGAATAAAATATCGCTAATGGTTTTTGCTAACTGGCCTCGAAGTTCAAACAGTAATTTTGGATGAATACCGTCTTGACCAGGACATTTATCCACCTTCAACCAATCCAATTTGTATAAAACCATTTCCTCGGTAGTGTAGAATGATAGTAATCCTTCTGTGTGCATGTACTGTTTAATAATTTGTAATGTCTCTGGGATCCTGAAGCAGTCTTCTTATGTATAGACTGTGCCAAAGTACTGATTGAGTTGATTAGCAGCATCCCTGTTCTCACTTTTTCATTTTTCTGTGCCATCTTTAAGTGGGTCAACTGTCTCTTTCGTTCTCTGTTTATGTCTATCATAAGAAAAAAAGCTCTTGCTATCAGTCTTGATCTTTTTAGCAAGTTTTTTTTCAAAGTCAATTTTTGCTGCTCTATTAACTGTATAAAATTTTGTTTTGTATGTCCAAATATTTTAAATTTGTTTCATTCGATTTTCCAGCCTCTAAATGTTTTTTTTCCAAGCTTTATTCTTAGCTCTTCTATAACTAACAACGGATCGAGTTATCCATTTTTTTTCTCGCTTGGGGTTCTTCTTCTTCTTCATCGTACGCAGCTTGGGGTTCAACTTCCTAAATGGAACAAATTCCTCTTTCAGGTGCTCCAGAATATATTTCAACTTAGCCCATTCCTTTTCAACATTTCCGCCAGTGAAAATATATGTCAAGATTACGTGGCTCGCTGATTCTGTCATCTTCTGCACATTTGTTATAGAGTAGTCGTATGTTAGTAGACACTTTATATCATCTTTCAAAGCGACAAGATCCCAAAGGATAATCTGAAGGTCGTTCGAGCCAAATAGTTCACCAACGGTAACATTTGTAATCATATTTTATTTCTGTGTAAATAAACTAAGTCAAGTGTGTTTCTGCCTCTGGTACAGTCATTCACATGTTTAAAAAAAAAAATGGTCAGTTATGCACTGAACAAAAGAATGGGATTCGACATGTTCTTCCACCATCTGCAAATTAATTTCTTGAAAGTTAAAATCTCCCATTAATAATAATGTCTCTGCACTGGACAATGCTATAGCTCGAAAAAGATCCTCATCGTCTTCTTTAGTACTCGATGGACACTTAACTTAACTTAACATCTTTATACTGGTTTAGAAGACCCTGAAGAGTATGTATACAACCAGTTACATTTACATCACCTTGCTCTAAAATCTATGCGCATCCAGTTTATTCTTAAATGCATTAACTGTCCCTGCCTCCACTACCTCCCCTGGCAATGCATTCCAAGCAGACACCACTCTCTGACTAAAAAAATATTTCCTAATATCTAACCTGGACCTCTCTTTAATCAGCTTGTAGCTATGCCCTCGTGTTATTGTAGGTGGCTGTATTTAAAAAAACTTGTTATAGTCTAATTTATCGATTCCTCTGATCATCTTATAAACCTGTATTAAGTCACCACGAATTCTTCTCTCATCGAGACACTGTAGGCCGGTTTTTCTGAGTCGTTCCTCATAACTGTAATTCTGGAATCCCACTATCATCTTTGTCGCTCTTTTTTGTATTCTTTCTAGCATGTTTATGTCCCCTCTATGATAAGGACTCCACACCTGTACACAGTACTCCAATCTAGGTCTAACTAAAGCTTTATACAGTTTGACTATCACTTCCTTGCTCCTATGTTTAATATTTCTTTTTATCATACCTAACATTGCATTTGCCCTTTTCACTGCTACCTTAACTTGCTCACTCACCTTTCCTGTATGATCTATTATAACCCCTAGGTCCCTTTCCTTATCTATCTTTCTAATATTGTTTTCTCCCATTCTGTAATTATGTTCCATATTGGATCTACCCATGGGGATGACTGTACATTTATCTACATTAAACTCCATTTGCCAGCTTACAGACCATTCTCGAATTTTATCTAAATCCGACATCAATATATCCACTTCCGCTTTAGATGAGACACTACTGCATAGTTTTGTGTCATCAGCAAATTTTGCAATCATGGATCTCATATCAATGTCCAAATCATTTATATATATCAAGAACAAAATTGGTCCCAAAACCGAGCCCTGTGGCACACCACTTTTCACTTCACTCCACTCAGAGTACTCCTTATTTATGCCCACCCTCTGCCTTCTTCCCGTTAACCAATTTTCAATCCATTTGGCAACTTCGCCACCTATTCCATATGATTTTAACTTTCGAAATAATCTTTGATGAGGTACTCTATCAAATGCCTTTGCAAAGTCTAGATAAATAACATCTACTGGCTCCCCTTTATCTATGATTTTAGTAACCTCCTCCATGAATTCTAATAGATTTGTTAAGCATGATCTCACTCTAGTAAACCCATGCTGACTATTTCTAATTAGATTACATTTTTCTAAATGCATTACAATGTTTTCATTGATTATTGACTCTAACAATTTACAGACTATGCTCGTTAAACTCACCGGTCTATAATTTGCCGGATCTGATTTTTTGCCTTTTTTGAATAAGGGGATCACTCCTGCATCTTTCCAATCCCGTGGAACAATCCCTTTTGTAAGTGATTGAGAACATAATATAGCCAATGGTTTTGCTAGTTGGTTTCTAATTTCATACAGCAATTTTGGGTGAATACCATCTTGACCTGGACATTTATTCACTTTCAACCCCTCCAATTTTTTAAAAACCATTTCCTCTGTAATACAGATTGATCTTAATCCCGCTGGTAACATACTTTTTTAATGTAGATAAATCTACAGTCATACACATGGGTAGATCCAATATGGAACATAATTACAGAATGGGCGAGAACAATATTAGAAAGATAGAAAAGAAAAAGGACCTAGAGGTTTTAATAGATCATACAGGTAAAGTGAGTGAGCAGGTTCAGGTAGCTGTGAAAAAGGCAAATGCAATGTTAGGTATGATAAAAATAAATATTAAACATAGGAGCAAGGAAGTGATTGTCAAACTGTATAAAACATTAGATTGGAATACTGTGTACAGGTGTAAAGTCCTTATCGTAGAGAGGGTATAGAAATGCTGGAAAGGATACAAAAAAGAGCGACAAAGCTGATAGTGTAATTCCAGAATTACAAATATGAGGAAAGACTCAGAAAAACCGGTAAGCAGTGTCTAGAAAAGAGAAGAATTCCAGGTGATAATACAGGTTTATAAGAGAATCAAAGGAACGGATAAATTAAACTATAATAAGTTTTTTTCAAAATACAACTACCTACAAGAACAAGAGGGCATAGCTACAAATTAACTAAAGAAAGGTCCAGATTAGATATTATGAAATATTTTTTAGAGAGCGGAGAATGCGTGGAATGCATTGCCACATGAAGTAGTGGAGGCAGGGACAATTAATGCATTTAAGAATATAATTGATGTCTATAGCTTTTAGAGCATCATCATGTAGCATGTCCTTTGTAGAACGTCACTCCCATCACAGTCTGTCTGAAAGAAACTCGTTCTCTTGCCTAATCTCCAGCCTCCGCCACAGTCATACCCAGTCATTCTTGGATATCTGGGTGACATTGTCCTTTTGGTCCACCCCTTCCTCTTTTGCCTGGCACCATACCTTCCATCACCGTTCTCTCAAGACCGCTGTATCTCCCGATGTGATCAAAGTATTTGCATTTTCTAGCCAAAACGGAATTGACGAACCAGCTCTCCTCTATGCCCAACACCTGCCGAATGTCTACATTTGTTTTTTTTCTCTGTCCAAGTTATTCCGAGGATCCCTCCGTAACATTTTGACTCGAAGGATTCGATTCCCTGTCTAGACGTTTTGGTAATCGTCCATAATTCACAGTCATAAGCTGCCACAGGAAAAACACAGGCTCTCAAGACTTTTACTTTTATCATTGTGCTGGTGCTCTGCCACAATTTCTTCAGGCTGTTCAGTCTCAGTACCGCCATAGCCAGCTCTCCTCTGATTTCTTTCGAGCAGTCGCCATTTTTGTCAATTCTGGAGCCCAGATATTCAAAATATGTGACCTGATATATTTCCTCACCACCCACTGTAAATTTATGCTGACACTGTGTTTTGTTGGTGGTCATTATCTTTGTTTTATTTATGTTTATGAACTAAATCCCCACCATGTCCACCAACGCCGAAAGTAGCTGCTCTAGCTCTTCTGCACTTCTTGATAGTATCACTGTGTCATCTGCGCATCGTAACTCTGGAATCTCGTACCCTCCAATCGTAAATGGGTCGAAACTTTCAATGTTCTCTTTTTCTCGAACACCTCTCACTATACATTCCGCATATATGTTGTAAAGATGAGGAGAGAGGATACATCCCTGTCGGACTCCCTTTTGTACTGGAAACCAATCTGATGTTTGCCCAGATACTCGGACAGCGGCTTGTTGATCTTGGTATAATGTTTCAATGAGATGGACTATATGCAAAGGAAACCCCATTTCCTTCATGATTCTCCACAGATTTGGATGTTTTACCGTGTCGAAGGCCTTGGTGTAATCAATGAAACATGTGTACAGGTCTACATTAAACGCTCTACATTTTTCGTAGATATTCCTTAAATTGAATATGTGGTCCTCGGTGCCTCTGTCTTTCCTAAACCTGCCTGGACTACGTGAATTTCAGATTCAAGCCTTTTCTCTATCCTTCTTACTAGGATTCGCAAGAGTATCTTGCTAGCGTGGCTGATCAGTGCGATAGTTCGGTAGTTCATGCACAACTTCAGGTTGCCTTTTTTGGGGAGGGAATATAAATTGATTTCTTCCATGCTTCTTGCCACTCCGCACCGGGCCATATATGTTTACACAGCTTGTGGTAGACTCGAGCACATGCCTCTCCTCCTGCTTGTATTAGCTCTGCTTGGATATCATCGCATCCTGTGGACTTTCCCTTTTTCAGGCTTTTAATTGCAGAGAGTACTCCTTCCAATGTTGGTTCAGGTTCTTTCTCATCCTTTGGTAGGATTGTAAATGGGCGCTTTGTGCTATCTCCATACATGGTTATGCAGTACTCTCTCCATCTATTCCGTATGTCTTTGTTTTATGTTAATGTGTTATCCTCTTTGTCATTTATGACATGTGGAACCAGACGGAACTCCCTTGTTAGTGTTCTTATTGCCTTAAATGCACCTATCTCTCTGCCTTGTTGGTGTAGGTTTTCTATAGCCTTATACGTTTCTACTATGTAACTTCCTTTTAACTTTTCTTATTTCTCTTCTAACTTTCCTTGCACAGTTTTTATATGCTGTGTTGGTCCCCTTTCTTCTCATTTGTTTTAATTGTTCCCTTTCTTCAATGAGTTTCTGTGTTTCCTTTGTTATATAGCTCTGTTTCTTATGCGACATCTTTGGAATCATTTCTTTCGCTGTCGAGATCAAAATATCCCTTGCATACGATGTCAACTCGTCAGATGTCATCACTTCCTGTACCGCAAGCAACGCTTCAATTTTGTTTTCTACTTTGATGTTGTATTCAGTATGCATTGCTGTTACATCGAAGCGTATTTGCTGGCAACCATTGTTGATCCTACGTAGTCTTGTTTTGAAAACTGCAAACAGTAATTCATGGTCAGTATCGCAGTCAGCTCCTGGCAGCGTTTTTGTTGCCAGCACATTTGATCTCCATCTTTGTTGCACTAGGATGTAATCTATTTGGTTTCTGCTGTTACCATTAGGGGAGGTCCATGTGTATAGTCTACGTGAATTCAAGCAGTTTTTCTCCTCGCTCATTTCTGTGTCCCAAACCAAAAGGTCCTCGAACACTTCTCTCCTCTTCGGCTCTTTCCTCTCCGACTTTTGCATTGAAATCGCCAATGATGATCAAGATATGTCTTTTTTCAACTTTTTCCATCGTTTCTTGCAAGGTGTTATAAAAGTCATCCATTTCGCAATCATCAGCTGCTGATGTTGGTGCATACACTTGAATTATTGAATAATTTCTTGTCTTTTTCTTTAGTCTGATTACAATTATTCGGTCGTTGACTGGATTGTAACCGAATAGTGAAGGTGCCGTCTTCTTTGACAGAATAAAGCCGACCCCGCTTTTTCCACCCTTGTCCATCCCAGAGTATATGAATGGTTCTCCAGAGGAGCTGGTACAGTGCCCTTGACCGGCCCATCTGTGTTCAGAGACTCCAAGAATCTCTATCTTGGTTCTCTCAATTTCTCTTCCAATCATGAACAACTTGCCCTGGTATAGGCTCCTGACGTTCCAGGTGCCTATTCTTAATTTTGTTTTTAGTCCCATTTCAGAGTTGTCCACTGTAATGCAGTTAGGCTTTAGGCCGTCATCTCTATTACTTGTACTGACTCTGAAATCGGCATTTTCCCCATTTGGCGCCGATGATTTGCCTGGCCTGAGGGCCTCACCATCAGATCTTTGAGTTTCGTTTCTCTCGACTATCATAAGTTTCTTAGCATTTTACATCCAGTAGTTTGCCATTGCTTTCTGAACGTTGTTCTGGTCGCTTACCAACTATGGTCTCTGGTGCGCCCTTAGCCCGATACCAGGCGTTGCCAGCTCCCGCTTTTAGAGTCGTTGTCGCACAGGTCGATCTTCCGCCTGTTCCACCAGCAGCTGTGTGTACTTCTCTGGGGTGGACTCCCCTTCTTGTCGTTTCACTCACGTAGTTTAGCAGGCCAGCCAAAGCCGTTGCCCGGGGGGGGGGGGGGCGCTGCCGTACACAGACAGACTCTAGGAGCCATACGTGAGCTAGACAGAAGTGGGGGAACCAAATATGATCCTGGCCATCAAGGATGTGGCTGCCTCTCACCGTGAGGTACTATCCCTTACACACTTCTGTCCTACCCCCCGCTTTTAGAGCAAGGTAATGTAAATGAAACTGGTTGTATACAGACTCTGCAGAGTTTTCTAAACCAGTATAAAGATGTTAAGTTAAGTTGCTCATTCACATACTCATCATGGCAAGAATTACAACAACAGAAGCAGATGCAGCTGTAATTCAAATATGTATACCCAATACCCAGGAGATATAAGACAGTCACAAGAAAAAAAACTACGAATTGGACAGAAAATGCAAGGAAATAAGGAACAAATCCAGGGATGAATATTGTAAGAGAATAGAACAACTAGAAAAATGCAGGTTAGACATTACATATAGTAACATCAAGCAAACTAGGCCGCAAAGTAAATGAATTCAGCCACGTGCCATAGAACATAAAACAGGACATGTCATTACACACCTAAAACGAAAGGAAGAAAGCTGGAGAGAGTATGTAACAGAGATATACGAGGACAAATGTTGTTTTGAATGCTCACAATGAGTAAGTGTGTTTTTTTTTGTACGCTATGAAAAGCTCGTTAAGTGATGGGTTGGAGTAGCTTTCCTCACATCCCGAGGGTGTTGATGAAGGTCTGTTAGGCGGTTGTGCCATGCTTGGTTTCATCTGCGTTTTGCTCACTACTACAGGGATTACGTAGATCCTCCACCTCGTTAGCCTACGTGGACGTGGTGTTGGGTATTGGCCAGTACATTTGTTTGACCTGACCCTGACTAACATGTCCAATCAGAATGTTCTGCCTGACAAGACGTTAGCCTTCTCTCACACTAAAAACGAATAACTAAACTTGCAAGCCAGAAACAAATAAGAACGGAAACCAAACAGGGAAAACGCGATCTAAATTCAGTAGCAGAATGTATTTGTGACATACCCATACAGCTTACAAAAACAGCAAGCAAATCACTATTTGAACGCATTTTCCCTCTAGCAAAAGTTATTAATCGCATGGGAAGGTGGTCACAGTTTCAAGTTACATCAGTGATAATACCTTACCTCCCACCCCCAACCCCAATCCCCCCCCCCAAAAAAAAAACAACCTCAAAACGAAAGAAGGCAACAACTGTAAAACTATAAGCTTTACATCACATGCTTTCAATATCCTCTTAGCGATAAACATAAAGACGAAAACAAACCACATTGACAGGACTATGAAAGAAAATCAGTTCAGGAAAGAATTAGGCACCAGAGAAGCCATTGCCACGTTGAAGTCCCTTACAGAATGAGCAGTCGTGGAGGATCCCTGTTTATCTGCTTCATTGGTTGATCAGATGGGCCATGGAAAAAACGGCTAGGGAGGTCAACAGACATATGGCAAGTCCCAATACAAAGGACAGTATAAATCAACTCACAAGAAGAGATCAGAGCACCATTTTCCTGCTAAGAACCCAACACATTTCATTTAACAAGCACCTGGGCAGAATTAACGTACAACACACTAATTAGTAGCAGCTATGTACACACTCATACGAAACTGTTGATCGTCATCTCTTTGAGTTCTCAGCACTCAGCGATGTTAGAAGAATGCTTCTTTATCCGAGACCAGATAAATGGAACACTTTGTATGGGACTAGGCAACAACTAACAGACATCTGCAGATACCATTACATGGCATTGGGCCGTAAGATGAGAGCCCGGATTCGGCTGGATCCGTAACAACAACAACAGCAACAATAACAACTACTAGGACTACTACTTCATTGTCTACGAGAAGACTTTTGACCAAGTGTCCTGAAAAAGGATGTTCGAGATGCTTCAACAAGCCGATATTGAGGATACAATTCTGTTTGGTGCAAAACTAATATACCGATCAAAAGTCCATCATGTAACCAGGAAGTAACCACAGATTCACTACCTATGAGAAACGTAGTGAGGCGATGATGTCCACTTTCACCTGGACTGTCCAATACATATTTAGAAGTGAAGATGTCCTAGACTATGAAGAAATGCAATTTTGATGTAAAGATTAACGGCTATCAATTGTAGGCAAGAAATAAATGCTGATGACCAAGTCATTGTAGTAAAGACAGAGGATGATCTACAAATATTGCTCAGTAAAATCAGCGAAACGGTAAAGGTGTCTGACATGAAAATAAACACAGAAAAGACCAAAACAATGATCACAGCTAAAGAGCCAACGGAAGTAAAGGTAACAATTGAAGTGAACACACTTGAGCAAGTATGCCAGTTCCTATACATGGGTCAAATCATAACAGAAGATGAACGTTGCCGTAGAGAAATACGAATTTGAATTACGTTAGCAAAAACGGCATTTGGAGAGAAACAGAAATCCTGATATCATGCAGCAGTAGTATGAGGCTATGGAAAAGAATTCTGACAACCTATGTTTGGTATGGGACGTTGTACGGTTCTGAAACATGGACAATAAATCAAAGACAGAAGAAACACCTGGAGGCTTTTGACATGTGGTGTTCCCCAAAATTGAATGAAGTGAGCTGGACAGAGAGGAAATCAAACTAAAGTGGGAGAAAAAAGGAAGCTGTTAGAAAAGATACAAAAACAGCAACTAACCTAGATGGACCACATTCTATATCTTGATTGCCCATTAAAGAAAGTCGAGGAAGACAGAACACAAAGAAAGAGAGGAAGGAAAGTACTAAAAAATACGTTTGTGACCCACGCATGCAGAGCCACGATGGTGACGACTTATGCAGAGTTGAAGATGGCCGAAGATGACAAGCAGAAGTGGAAAGAGCGAATCCTGAGCTTCCAAACCAATCGAAGGATTGAATGACTTGGTGATGGTGAAATGTGGTTCAGATACCGCGCTTGGAATAAAACAGGAACGAAATCTACGTTCCAACCACATGTTGTATTTACTATTTATATTTGTATATCCTGTTTATTTGTTCCTGTCTTATTTTAATGTATTAATTCTTCTCTCGTGGCGTGTTTGCTTAAATGTGTATTGTCCGTTGTCCTCGAAGAAGACCGCTTGGTAAAAAAGTAGGCTTTGTTCTTGTTTTCGCCCTAGCGTGACCCTGCACATACTTATGCATTTTTAACACTTTAATCTAATCCACAATACCGTCGCATCCTCGCTTAATTTTATGAGACTTACACAATAAGTTCAATTAAAGAGTTTGATGAGTGCAAATGTTAAGAATGCACGAGTTAAGTATCATCTCTGGACAGATCGTTAAAGTCGAAAGTCTTAATTGAACATAATAAGAAATCGATGAAGTTGTTATATAGATTTAAGTCTACTTTCTTTTGGTTCAGGTGGGACCATCGTTGTTACAACAAATGATGCTTACTCTGAGAAGTGTTCTGCGGACATTCTCTGGGTCGACTATAAGAACATTGTGAACGTTCTCAACATCGACAGCATCATCTACATTGACGACGGTCTCATGTCTCTGAAGGTAGTTAAAAAGGAGCGCGATTCCCTGCACTGCACTATAATGAACGGTGGACAACTTGGAAGTAGAAAGGTATACAGCATACATCTACCCCAGCATGGCGACACTGTACAAAGTGCTTAGTTGCCATTAACACACGTTTCATACACAACACATAACTTCTAACACGAAAAAGTTGAGTCACACGTACAATATATATGCGCATTTAAAAACTTAATTGTTAACATGTCATTTATTTGTTAATTGACATGTTTCAGATGATTACCAGCTTATGTTCTTATCGTGCAGTCTAAGGTGTATGTCGACATGTTGATTACCTGGTGGCTTGCTGTATGCGGTCGAATTGTTTTTCATGTTTTTGAATTGTTTATGTTTGAGAGTCAAATTGAGATTTGAACATATTTTACTTTACTATTGTATTTAGAAAATTAGCGTTGATTCACTCTGAAAAGTTATTTTAAATGTATTTCATAATTTTGTTATTTATTCCTTTTTTTTTTCTCTTCTTAATTATCATAGCCATCACTGCAAGCTATCCCATTATCCAGGAAACCCTGCCCCAACACATTACACGTTCTCTTGTCTGTAATTTATGCAGTATCTATTTTAATTTGACATGGTCATGTTGCTAGCCCCATACAAACCTTCCATAGTAGCTTTTATGTAACGCTTGGTATCCTCTTCTTTTTCGTTCGTTCTCAAGCTTCCGATACCAAACATTGAACATGGCTTTGCAAGCAGCAGGATGTAATCTGGAGAACGGAATGCGTTGTGTCATAGTTTACAGATTGACTGCGATATCTGCTCCTTTCAGTCCGTCACATCGGACTTCAGCATTACATTTTTTGGTATTGGCTTAGTCTTCTCTCTTCGATCTTTTCTCCTTAGCCAGTCTGCTTTGTTGCATCCCGTTATTCAGGATAGCTACGTGAAGATGTAGAAGGGTCTTGGCAGGTCTGGCGCTTGCAGACAACTTTGGTTGCTGACCAATCATCATCTTCACCCCACTTGGTATTCTGTACTGGTCATGTTGTTTGCTTCTCAAACATAGGTCACATGATCCACGATCCATGATAACTTGTTTATAGATGATTGCCAATTCCTACAACACGTTTCTGTAACTCTTTTGTTCTGAGATTGTTGTTGATCTAATTGTTTGAAGCTGCCTACGCTGTGTTCTGCACTCTTGGGGATGCTTTTTTTGTAATTGATTACAATTGTTCGTCTCATATCCCGAAGAGCGCTAAAGAAGGTAGACCTGGCTTTATGTGACTGTAATGCAATGAGAGGTTTCTCAGTTTCTTATTACGATAGAGATCTCCACCACGTTGGCCAGGCTGCACCAGCAAATTTATTTTTCGGAAGCATAGCCAGGATGTGAGGTGGGATCTTGGTCAATGTGTTACAAACTATCCTGACGTTAGTTTTGGTTCCTGTATCTTGTTTTGCATAATTATATTGTATGCATTGTATAATGTGAATGTGTTGCCCTTGAAGTCATACACTTTTTTAGAGCACATTTTAAATGTTTCCAATTTCTCATTGCTGATATCTAGATTAGCTGCACATTTTATTTTACGATTATTATTTTGGCTGTCTGACTTTATTATCCTTAACTTAATTTTCCTTATACATAACTTCAACTGAGCAATGTTTTTTTAAAATGAACAAATGAAGGGACTAATATGTTATTATAAGTAAATAATAGTTTCTAGAAAACACACAAAAAAGACACTTAAATAAATATAGGAAAGATGCCTTGATTTCTGGCTGTAACGAATCTCCAATATCTTCTTTCTCCCTTTTGTAGAAGGCTAACGGGCGAAGCTTACCTTTACATAATCACATCTTCTTGCCCCTAACTTTCAACAAATGTTTCTCTTTGATTAGTTGGGTTTCTTCGTATGTTTTAACTTTTACATTGGAAACCAACCATCCAACAAAGTCAATTCAGAAAACAAAACCACCAGCTTTTTCCCTTTCTCCACCTTTCCCAAACGTTCGAACCCGCTCTCTGACCTGTATTTATTTTTTAGTCAACTCCTGGCCTATGACACGGGTCTTAACACAACACGGAAAGCCTTTTGCTAATAGCTTGCCATTTACAGGGATGCAATCTACCAGGCACCCCAGTCGACTTGCCACCGGTATCCGGGAAAGACAAACAGGACCTTTTGTTCGGCGTGGATCAAAATGTTGACATGGTCTTCGCCTCCTTCATACAGTAAGACTTTCAGTCACATCTAGCATTAAGATGCGCGTCATCAAGTCATCTCATTAAGTCAGCAAGTTAAGTCAACGGAATTCACTAGTTCACTCTCACTAAGTAGACAAAAACTTTTTGTTTTTCCTATTTTCACTTATTAGAACTTAAGGAACGGGCTATCATGCACAGCATGCACAATGCCAACATGAAAGTAATTCATTTACTCTCGCAAACAAGAGTTGAAGTCACTAGCCACAACCTACAGCAGACCAACAGATACGCTATACCACAAGCCAATAAAGACAGCCATTGTAACGACTGTAACAAAGGCACCAGACTACACAATGACAAATACGTTCTAATATAACCAAAATACAATTCTGGAAAACCCCGTCGGGAAAAGGAAACCTTTAACACATTTAAAAGAAAAGTGTATATTTTAATACGATGAAGTTCCTAGGCTCATGTTAAGTTTCGTTTTAATGGCGTTTGGGTAGCTACTGTTTCACATGCATGTCTCAAAATCAAGTACTGAGAAAGAATCGGGCGACGAGAACGAACAATTTATAATTATATATATATATATTTTTTTTTTTTTTTTGCGTAAATACATTCATACCTACACTTAGGAGTTGCTGACCGAGAGTTTAGAATGTCAAGCTAATAGCCTTGACGACATTCGTTCAAAACCTTGGAAAAAAAGGAAAGGTTTATTTTCTATTGAATGTGAAATAAAAAAGAATTATGTAAAGGGCGTCAACAAAGGCACTAACACGTATGAGGCGAATGTTCATAAACAGATGTCCACGCAGAATATTATTATTGAAATTGACCGATATGGTTGCTAACGTGGATCTGTGACTTACAACTGTATGGTTGACAGTCGATAGATGAGCAGGCGATGGCGATGGCCTTACATAAATGGTTGACATTGCAAGACAGTCGATGTTCTAGTACTCGAAAGGTAAATAAGAGAAGACACATAGGCCGTCGAAAGCACACTTCGTAGAGAGACCTTAGAACACCTCGAAGGGAGCAGGGCAGATCTTGGACATAAGAGCAAAAGACAGACAAAGCGGCATGGTTTTGATTTAATGATTGATGGTGAGTGACCACTGCAGGATCAAGCAGAATTTATTCCTCGGGCATATAAATCTTCATACATACATACATACATACATACATACATACATACATACATACATACATAATGTCCATAAAAAGGATGTTAAGTGGCGGGTTGCAGTAGCTTTCCTCACATCCGGAGCGTGCAGATGAAGGTGGACCGGGTGCGGTTGTGCTATGCTTTGCTTCATCTGCGTGTCACTCACTACTACGAGATCACGTCGATCTCTCACCTCGTTAGCCAGGTTGCCATGAAAACAGCCCGTTTCCAGGGACGGCTACTTGGAAGCCGAGGTGAGGGTCTTGGCCAGTATGTTTAGCCTGACCCTGACTAACATGTCTGATCAGTGTATTTTGCCTTTAGTCTTCCTACCCGCACAAAAGAGTAATCTACTCATTGTAGACATTCGCAAACATCAACAATAAGACATCACCAATTATTACGTTTAATGTTTGACGACAACATCCCTTCAGTTAAAACATAGATTTGGAAATGCCTGCTGTCTCAGGCAAACCACGTGTTTATTACTCCAGCCAACGAAACATTAGATTAATCAATCTGTCTGTCAGCATGTCTGTGTGTGTATGTCTGTCCGTCTTGTCCACAGGTCGGCTTGTCTGCCTCGTCGTTTATCACTTAGTTATATTGTGGTTTCGGAAACACGTCAGTTTTGTTTGTCTTTCATTAGATAGCTGCCTTTTCTTAGAGTTATATTCTGTGAACTAAAAATACTTCCTTTATTTTAATATGGCGGGTGGGGTGTGAGGACAGAGAAAAGAACCACGAAAGGAGAGAAAAATGTGAAGAGAGTGGGGGCGAATGTAAGATTGTGTATCCACATTCTGAATCCTAAATATATCTCTGGTAGAGATGGCGCTGGGATCAGAGAAATACGAGGCATTATGGGACAGAAAGGGAAGCACATAAAGGTTCTAGCTAAGATCGAGAGCTTTGCTGGCATCTACAACTTCAGTGATATCCTACAGGAATGTGATGGTGCGATGGTTGCTAGAGGAGACATGGGCATTGAAATTCCTCCAGAGAAGGTAATCATGACCTCGGTCATGGAAGACTTCAGTTGACATTTGTTAGTGAACTGCCAGTCTAAGTGACCTGTCACTAAAAATCCGTCAATAAATTTATGAACTTCAAGATGGCATTATTATGACAGCTTCTAACAATTCCTGTTTTACTCTCTGTCTGTCTCTCTCTCTCGCTCCCTCTCTCTCTCTCTCGCTCCCTCTCTCTCTCTCTCGCTTTTTCTCTTTCTCGCTCTCTTTCCTCCCCATACTGAGCTATATGTCAACGCGTGTTAGCTAATGCCCCTACACACACAAACACACACACATACATACACACACTACACTACACACACACACTAAACATACATACACACAACACATACACTACACACACAATACACACACATACATACACACTCCACACACACAACACACACACGCACACACATTCACACGCACATAGAGAGAGAGACAGAGAGAGAGAGGGAGGGAGAGTCAGAGAGAGGGATCTTCTTCTTCTTTTTCTTCTTCTTCTTCGTTCGTTCTCAATCTCCCACTATCAAACCATGAAAGGGCTTAAGTAGCAGAATGTAGTCCAGAGAACGGAATGCGTTGTGTCGTAGTTTACAGCTTGGCTGCGATATTTGCACCTTTCGGTCCAACACATCCGACTTCAGCAAGCATTTTTTGAGTACCGGGTTAGCATTCCCTCTTCGATCCCTTCTCCTTAGCCAGTCTGCCTTGCTGCAGCCTGTTATCCCGGATCACCGCGTGGAAGTGTAGAAGGGTCTTGGCAGCTCTGGTTCGTTGGCCCTGACGCTAGCAGTCAGTTATGGGTCGCTGACCACTGCAGCTCATGCGCTGCTCGGCATCTTCAGAGAGGGATCATTAGGTATATAAAAATCTAGCCAGTCTACCTTTTGTGTAGTAAAACCCCTACTGTTTAATTGCTTGCATTTTTTTAAAAATTGTTTCGCATTGCATTGTCTAATTCGCAGTTTGAGAATTGCTTTTTCATTGTTTCGATACTCATTCAGTATTGAGTATCAAGTATGTATACTTTAAATAATGTAATTGACAGGTTTTAATCAATCTTTAGAAACTTGTCAGCTTCATGTCACGTAAAGGTCTTCTACAAATACACGTCAAGTCATTTAATGATGACCTGCCCGTATCTGTTGACATTTTAATGGCTTACAGTTTCTACATTATTAGGTAATTAACTCCATGCCCGATCTTCCTTACTCGTTTCTTACGACATGAGCGTAGCAGGTTACAGTCTTGCTATTCAGTTCTTCCATTTCTGACCCCGGTAACACTCGGGCAGTTGACAGCTTTATACGGGTAAGAATATACAAACAACAACCTTTGTTACGACCAAATAATCTTTGTTAAGTAACGTAGGGGCTATATAATTGGCTTGGCTTCGTTCGTTCTCAATCTCCCGCTACCAAACCCTGAAATGGCTTAAGTAGCAGAATGTAGTCCAGAGGTCGTAGTTTACAGCTTGGCTGCGATATTTGCACCTTTCGGTCCAACACATCTGACTTCAGCAAGCATTTTTTTTAGTACCGGGTTAGCATTTCCTCTTCGATCCCTTCTCCTTAGCCAGTCTGCCCTGTTGCAGCCTGTTATCCAGGATCACCGCGTGGAGGTGTAGAAGGGTCTTGACAGCTCTGGTTCGCTGGCCCTGACGCTAACAGTCAGCTATAGGTCGCTGACCACTGCAGCTCATGCGCTGCCGGACTATTTAATTATTTCATTTTTGAAGTTAAAAACAATTACAGATGCTCCAACATATACAATATAATACTAAATATAAAGAACAAGTCAATGAAAAAAATGTTTAAAGTTAATTAAAACTGAATTTAACTAAAAATTGTTAATGGGTATGGTCAGATACCGCTCCGAGACAAAAACACAAACGGAACCTACGTTACGACGAATAGGCGTTCATTAGGGACAACAAATAACAGCAATAGATCAATAGATCAATACTAAATAGATCAGCCCTTATAAGGGTTAATCCCATGCCGGTTGCATCAACATCAAAATAATCAACACTCCCTGATGTCATGAACAAAATTTGCTCCGTGGTTGAATGCTGCTTAGCTCACCAAAAAGGAAGGACAATATCTAACTAGCAATCCACATGCGCAGCCAGAGGTATACTCTAGAGATCCACTGGTAAGACCCGGTCTCAAACAAGGAGATTACACCCTGGACAGGTCTCTAAAGCACATTCACCTTGTCGTAGTTTGGTCCTGTTTCGCAAGGACGTACCATTTCACCCATCATAGTCTCACCCCAGAGCGTGCACTCACGACCTGCTTAGATCAGATCAGAAAGACATCATCCTCATTGCGTGTAGCCTCGGCTTCAGCCCTTCATCGTGTTCATAAACTGTTGGCGCGACGGTGCCTTGTCGTCTAAGCGAACTACCTACCAACCCACCCACCTACCCCCCTACCTACCTACCGGTACCTAAATAACTAACACCAGAGACAATATAAATGAAAATATCGAACCCTAGTTTGATATTAGCAATGAGTATCATTTGTCACGTGATGTTTCCTACACGTCGATTTATTATTCCTAGATTATACAAATGTATTTCTTGCGTCTGCGGGAAGGTCTTCATTGCTCAGAAGCTGATGATATCAGCGTGCAACGTTGCCGGAAAACCAGTGATCTGTGCCACCCAGATGCTAGAGAGCATGACATACAAGCCTCGAGCTACACGAGCTGAGTCTAACGATGTTGCCAATGCAGTTTTGGACGGATCAGACTGCGTGATGTTATCAGGAGAATCAGCTAAAGGTAAACTGGCGTTATCATCCTCTCCCCATACTGGGTTTCGTTTAACATATGTCAGTGACAACACTGTTTGGCAGCCACATTGAGTTTTGTTAAACAGACATCACGAACAAAATAGTTTGGTTGCCAAATTTTATTAACATACATCAGTGATAACGTGATTTGGTAGACATATTGGGTAAGCATAACGGAAGCTAGAACGACAATATACATATGTTGCTATTGTGTTTTGTTTATCTAACTGCAGGGATGATATCGACTTTCTCTCATCACAGTGAGTCCTAGATATGTTCTAGCCTTCACTACCCGTCGTTTCGCATATCCGTCATCTCCCAGCTACCGTCACTATTTCGAGATACATCGATATGATTCACATATCCGTTATCTCCCCAGTTACCGCCACTATTTCGAGATCCATCGTTATGATTCACATATCCGTCGCTGTAAACCTCTAGAGTCATGTACACATGTACGAGTTAAGATGTAAACGCTCTCTAAATGGGTCGGCTAAAAGTAAATGTCCGTTACGTTTTAGCACATCGCATCTTCTCTATATCTCTCTTCATTTGTTCTCAAATAACATTACTTATTTTCAACCTAAATTGTCCGCATTTGTAAATCGTATGTCCTCGTATGTCCTTGCTTATTCATCAAATTGGTTGACGAGGAACATGCTGTCACTCTGTTTCTCTCGTAAGTGCTTGTGAACGATATAATGGTATGTCGGTTTCTTCAGAAATTTTAGAAATAAAAACTGGTAAGGATATTTGTCCTGTAAGAAAAGAGTATACTATTTTATCTACAAGAACAACGAGTTTAGTGCTCAGAGTATTGAACACCCCAGGAACTAATTGTTATGATACCATATTCATCAATAGTTCGTTTTCGCTCGTTCTGTTATCCAACATTTTGCCAGGGAACCTATTAGCGACGTGTAACGAGAGTTTACTGTATTCCATCTGTTAGAGGACTACTAATGAGAGTAGCGGCTGGCCGAACAGTTTGGGTGTCAGTTTTGATAATGGTGACACGTGTTCGAATCCTCGACTGGCATTGTTTTTTTTTCTCTGTAGGAGGTAAAATGGAAACTTAATATGTACAGTGTGTGGTGACTGTATGGGTAAGCGGTAGTGGTAGTAGTAATAGTAGTGGTGGTCGTCGTAGTGGTTACAGGGATAGTAGTGTTTGTAGTAGTAGTAGTAGTAGTAGCAGCAGTAGTAGTAGCGGTAGTAGTAGTGGTAGTAGTAGTAGAGGTAGTGATAGTAGTAATAGTAGTGATAATAGTAGTAGTAGCAGTAGTAGTAGTAGTAGTGATTGTCGTAGTGGTGACAGGGCTAGTCATGGTTGTAGTAGTAGCAGCATTAATAATAGTAGTGGTAGTAGTAATAGTAGTGGTAATAGTATTAGTAGTTGTGGTAGACCTCTGAAACCTGTTCCGGAATTAATAATGTTATTTTGCTTCTTTTAAATAAATTTACCATTGAATCTATGGACAAAAGTCAATGAGCTCTCATATTTTGTCGATCAAGTAAGTGTTGCTCTCCATGTGGTAGAGTAAGGCGTTAGAGTTGCGTAGTACTTATCCTATCAAAGATTAATTAATGTGCGGTAGAGTCTAGGGTTAGCTGAGTAGTTTACTTATCTAAAGAGTTAGAACATGTATCTACACCACGACACGACTTCAACACAGAAATAACACATTAAACACTATCGTGACCGTAAAAACACATTAAGATTTAATAACATGAATATCAACAAAAAGTTAAGTACATCTAAACTAAATAATTATCATATATATATTGAACTACAAGAGGAGGTTTTAAGCACTAGCTTTTGATGTTTCCTCCAAGATCTATTATTCCCAGGCTCATGCCGCTGCGCCATCCTATCTGCATACTCAGCACACAATCACAAACTCGTCCTTGCGATGAGATTACGTACTCAGACGAATCTGTACGATCACATATAATCAACAAACTCGTCCTCACGATCAGATTACATAGATCACTTCGCATACTCAGTCAGACGAATCACCTACGCTCAGATCACTTACAATAAGGCGATCTGTGCATTCACAAATACTTAGATCACTTCACGTATTCACGCGAATCTGTACATTCATGTGTAATTAGATCACGCATCGCTTACTAGATGTTCTGCACGTATGAAAAACCTTCAGCTCTCTTACTGTTCACATGGTGTCCAACATAAACACCTATTTAGCGACTGGCTAAAAATTCGACGTGTATGACTGCCAACTCACTCACTCTCAGACTCACGACAGTCTCTCAACCTTCTTATCAGCCAGTCTGCTGAGTTCATCCTTGCAGAGTATTGTATAGTTCCATCACTCTAATTTGGAACTACCCCTAACTAATTGTTATTGGAAGAATCTTCGTTCACTCTAAATATCGTAGCCATTTCTGAACACCATAGTGGTCAGCTCCTAGCACTCACTTCAGGTCCGAATACATACCTCTGTACCAGACAAAGTCTTCTACCTAAACCCCTCGTTTCCTTTGTCGACCTAGTGTCGAGACGGTGATTGACCTTGGCATGCATTCTGGCAACATTTGTTCTTAGAGTCGCCATCCCAGTCTCCCCATGCTCCATCTGGAACTGTCACACCCATTAATGTCGTGAACTAGTAGAGGAATATTTTGTTTTATGATCAATCTCAATCCTGTCATGCGATGACACAATCATTACGGTTTACTAGCAGAACTTTTGAAATGGCCAAATTAGAACGCGCGAAATGAAGAGAAAGAATCAAGTATGTACAGTTATTTGTACCGAAGGAGGCGGGAATGGCAGGTCGAAACAATATAGAATCTGAACAATTGTTTTGACCTAAAAATGCGACTTGTATGTATACAAAACATCTGTAACTGGGTCGAGAATCAATGTATTCACACTTCCGAGTGACTCTGTCAAAGAAAATTGACACCAACGTGTCTTTAGAGGAGATTCCGCTGTTGTGCATGCAGTACCTGATATCGATGGAGCTGGAGAAACAAAAGTGCAGATGGGGAAAGAATCTGAGTCAAAACCACAATTCAAAACAAACCTTCTGCGTCTTCAAAGTGAGGATGGCAATCAGATATTGTTAAGGGTTAAAGTTAAAGGCGAGGGCTCTATTTCATTGCCGCGGGTCTCCCCATATGGCTCTGTTTCTCTCCGCAGAACAGTATGCCGCCTGCCGAGAGTACGAACTCCGTAGCTCGAGCGATGAACCCAGGGATCTCCCGGAAAACAGCCATAATGAACCGACCGTCGCAAATCGAATTCGAACCCACACCATCACTGCTCGAATTAGAACCCCGACCGTCTGAACACGAAACAAACGGCTTGACCACTTCGCAACAGAGACCCCCCACCCCTCTCCCTCACCCCCGTAATCAGGTATTACGTAGACTCAAGCACGTACCGACAAGACAAAATCAACCAACGACCCAATGAACCTTTAGCCATTATAAAGGTATGCATGAAAAGAGAAGAAAAGTCAGTTACATCTCGTGACCCCCAGCTGTTAGACACAATACAAACTTGTATTCTTTCAGCGGCAAATGAAAGCATCTGCAAATACGACACAGATTGCATCGGTGTCTATCCAATTGCTCTCTCTCTCGATATTAGGTAATATTTTTTTAGTCACATAGTTGTGAATGCTTGAAATGCATTCCACAGGAAGTAGTGGAGGTAGAGACAATTAATTTATTCAAAAATAGATTGGATGTGCATAGTTTTTAGAGCAAATGAAATTGGTTGTATACAAACTATTCAGAGCCTGTTTAGCCAGTATGAAGACGTTAAGTTAAGTTAAAAACCGTTCATCTTTTTTTTAAATTTCAAGTACTTTTAGGCGCTGCTCAATAGTTATTAAACGTTTACGACCAACATCTCATTACATTACGTTCTATTTGGTCCTTGTCTGTTCTCAACTAATCACATCAACTTACCCGGTAAACGTATCGGCCGGACTTAGGCGCCTCTCGTCAACATAAAATGTATCCCCTAATTGGGTAGGGGCGAGCTATATTGTCTCTATGCTCGTCCTATGGAGCCGACATACTTGAAGATCGTCTTCTACTGTGTGTTTGTTCTCTCTACACGAGCAAGTGTCAGCTTGTCCGATTTTAAATTGTTGAACATATATTTCAATGTGCTTTGACTTATCATTTCAAATCGTCTCTGCAAGCAGCAGTACACTTCTTCTGTTTGTTTTTATTTACCATTTGTCATTGAAATGGACTTTTATCGTTGTCTTTATTTTAATATGTTACTTTGTCTGCAGTTTGGATTTTTTCTCCTCTGCCTGTAAAGAAACAGATACTTCCATATTCCCATACATCTTGCAATTGGACATATATCCATGATATAAACAACAACTTTTCTGTGTTTACACGTGATATATCATTGCATAAAAAAAGAAGACTAGACCCGACAAAGCATCGACTAGTTTAAAAATAAGCACAGTCAAGAACAACGGGCTCTGATGTAATGTCGTCAATTTGTCCACGTCGATGAGTAAGTCAAAGAAATATCCTCGACACCAACTAGCTACCAAGACGAAGGTGTGACCTGGTCCGGATAACTCTCCGGAGATTACATTATTTTCTTTTTTTCTTTATGTGTTTGCCTCAGCAAGCAGAGCAGACTTTTAAAGGGATACGTTATTTTTTCCCCCTCATGACAAACAATCATCATTGTTAGAAATATATCTTTAAGTGCTTCAAATGGGGATGTGTTCTTCTTCGTATCTGTATCGGTAGGATACTGGTATGTATTCGCTAATGGGTCCATTTTTACATATGTACTGTTGTCCCTCCCATTCCTGGCGTAAATGAAGGAATCTGCCTTTATACTAGATCAGAAGGTTGGTTGTTTTAACTTCTTGCAAGGCTCAAGTGCAAAACGGAGATCAGGTAAATCACCACTAGGGTCCTACTTTTCGATGATGATGCTGCAATTGTCACTCTCAGTCAGCAGTACCTTTAGAGGTGAATGGTCGTTTCTCCCAGGCCAGGCGTGGAAAGATTTCGGTTTCACAATAAATCTCAACAAAACAAATATACTGGGACAGGAAGTAGATGCCACGCCAACTCTTTGCATCGATAATTACGAACTGGCAACTGTACACCAATTCATATACCTGGAATCCGCCATCAGCAACAAGCTTTTTCTAGGCACAGAAAGAGACAGCTGTTGCAACATGTGATCGTCTCACAAAACGTGTCTGGGGAAAACAGAAACTCACAATTAAAACCAAGTCCATGGTTTACAATGCGCGTATCGTCATCACGCTCCTATGTGTTAGCGAAACTTGGGCAACCTATGCCAAACAAGAGTCCAGACTTAACAAATTTGAAGTACGGCGCATGCGACCCATTCTTGGAGTTACATGGAGGAAAGAATTGACAAATGCAAAGGCAAAGGTGCCTTCTCGAACCGGCTTCCAAGCACGTACACTCTCCTTAAGCAGCGAAAACTACGATGGATTTGTCATGATCGTGGCACGAATGTTGGTCGCATTTCCAAAGATATTTTTTATGGACAATTGGTGAATTTCAAGAAGGAAAAAAATTAATGAAAAAAAATGTTAAAGTTGATTAAAGTTAAGTTTAATCAAAATGGATTTCAAGAGAACAGTCGGCCTACCACAGCTGAGGTTTAAAGATATGTGTAAGTCTGATATGAAGCCCCTGGACACGAGTTTGACATCTTTAGAAGACGAAGCTACAGTAGGATCCAAGTGTAGATGTATTAAGAAGCACCACCTCATATAGGCGAAAAGAAGCTCTTGCAACGTATCTGGTCAGGTCATCCCGTAACCGGTTAGGTCGTTGGGGCACACATGAAGACATCCTCACAGCACCACGCCACCCTTCTCTGTCAGCGGCCGCTGCATGTACCTCTTCTGGTCGGAGATTGGTTCATTCTTTTATGTTGTCCTCTCGCCTCTTTTTGGGCCGGCCCCTTCGTCGTCTGCTTTGCACCTTTCCGTGGAGGATCGTATTTGCAAGACCATTTGATCTCGATATGTGACCGTACCAAGCGAGTTTCCTTCTTTTTGCAGTTGCCAAGGTCAACGTATCAAGGAGACAGAAAGAAAAAAGCTAAGTAAAGAGTTACCACTCCGTGGTCTTATCATTCTATAATCAATAATGACTTTAATTGGCTATTATACATAAGTGAGAATATATGTGATACATTTACTCGTGTTCATGACGTTAGAACCTAAGTAATAGTCTTACTCATGTACATCGCGCGAAAACAAATGTAATACATTTTCTCAATTATATCGCGTGGGAACATACGTGACACATTTTCCCATGACCAACATTTGAGAACCTGACAGAACATTGCATTCATTACAGGTCTATATCCCGTGGAGGCTGTCAATCATATGTCATCTGTTTGTCTTGAGGCGGAGTCCGTTTTTCACAGGCAAGTATTATTGTAGATCGTCACAAGTTTCACTGCTATCTCTCTCTCTCTCTATATATATATATATATATATATATATATCTATATATATCTATATATATATATATATATATACATGTACACACACAAATTTACTTAACAGTCAATCATCCATAAATGAAAAGGCCCTCCAACGCACCTCTGAATATGAAGAAGACAGGACCATCAAATCTATATCTCTTGGAAGAGCCCCTAGGGCTGAAGTAACACCTGCAGATGTATACACAACAGCGGAAACTGTTAATATCACTCCTATCACTGTACCCACTATGTTAACTGATTATATCACTTCGATCACTGTACCAACTATGTTAACTTGCTTATATCACTTCCATCACTGTATTCACTATGTTCACTTATTATATCACTTCCAATTTTACCATTTATTGTTGCCGTTTTCGTGCATTGATTTTCATATGTTCTCTGCGTATATGTTACAAATTTGGAATGTCTTTGTATAGCTGACGAAGCGTTTTGTTTATCCCCTGTTCTTTGCTTTCTCCTATTACACATTGTATAATTGACGGACAGTGGTTTTAATCTTATAACTTTCTTCATTATCTTTTCTACCGTTCATTATCTTTAAATTCTTCTGTTTGGATCCAAAAGAGCTTAGAACAACATCATGATGTGAAGGCTACTAAAGAGATTTGTGAATGGAGCTAGCAACTTCATTTCACTAAATAGTTCACTACAAATACCACCCCTGGAGGAGTAGAGCAAGTACTTCATACCAAGCATTCAGTAATGTACATATTCTTAGTAAAGAACACACACTGGGCAAAAAGACCAGAAGAATTATACCGATTTGTTAGTTAATGGTGCATTTCCACACATACAACAATGATTTATTCTGACTCACATGTTTAGTCTCAGAACATTCCAAGAGCTGAAACTTCTCACTCCACTATACCTTGACTCTGAGCATACCATCGCTTTAGCTGCAGTGGACGCCTCTTACCAGTGCATGGCTGCAGCTATACTGTGCATATCTGAAACTGGCCGTACTGCAGCCATTTTGTCCGCTTACAAGCCCCGATGTCCCATTATCATGGTGACCAGAAACGAGATAACAGCAAAACAGACCTTGCTGTACAGGTAAGATACTCTTACTATGCACATAACGCACGGAGATAGACAACTTATTATTATTATTATTATTATTATATATGTCAATGCAGAGGTTGAATAAAGTGAAAAACGTATGGCAGAACTCTAATAAAATGAACACACAAATGGGATCAAGATGCTGAGCAGCGCATGAACTGCAGTGGTCAGCGACCCATAGCTGACTGCTAGCGTCAGGGCCAGCGAACCATAGCTGCCAAGACCCTTCTACACCTCCACGCGGTGATCCTGGATAATAGGCTGCAGCAGGGCAGACTGGCTAAGGAGAAGGGATCGAAGAGAGAACGCTAACCCGGTACTAAAAAAATGATTGCTGAAGTCGGATGTGTTGGACCGAAAGGTGCAAATATCGTAGCCAAGCTGTAAACTACAACACAACGCATTCCGTTCTCTGGACTACATTCTGCTACTTAAGCTCTTTCAGGGTTTGGTAGTGGGAGATTGAGAACGAAGAAGAAGAAGAACACACAAATCCTGCGAACGTGCATCTTTCCGGTGGCAACTTACGAATGTGAAATGTAGACTACCACACAAGCACTTGACCAGAGGATCTTATCTTTTAAAATAATGTGCTACAGGAGGGTGTTAAAAATACAATGGATAGCGAAAAGGAAAAATTCAGATACCCTAAAAGAACTGGATATCGAGGAAAATTGGTTAGTAAACAATATCTTGTCTAGGAAGCTGAAATATGTGGGTCACATCAAACGTCATAATGACCTGCAGAGAACTATACTGGAGGGTTTGGTGCCTGGATAGCGGGACAAAGATACACTAAGGAGAAGATGGACACAAGACATCGCGGAGGTCCTGACGATGACAGTGACAGAGGCGGGAGTTCTGACTAGATGTCGCAAGAAAGTCTTACAGATCGGCTGTTGTGAGAGCGACGTTCTGGCTAGAGATCGACAGTCTTACAGATCGGCTGTTGTGAGAGCGACGTTCTGCAAAGGACATGCTAAATGATTATTCTTCTTATTATTATTATTTGTTCGTCCTGTAAAGGACGTTTAGTGACATGTGTCATAGTTTATCTTTCATGGTCGACACATCCGGTTTCAGTAAGACATGTTTTGTAGGTCGTTCCCCTTCCATCCTTTTCTCTGTCAGGCTACACGGATGCAAATTGTCACCAGGCCGCCATGCCATGCATATTCGTCATATTAACCGGTAACAAATATACACAGAATATTGCTCATAACTTGAAAACGGCTTGACATAGAAGCTCGTTCATATAATGTTCAGGGAACATTTCAGCTCGATATATATTTCCGTGAGTTATAGCGCCTACATATGTAAACACACACACACACACACACACACACACACACACACGCACGCACGCACGCACGCACGCACGCACGCACACATACATACATACATATCTATCTATCTATATATATATATATATATTTATATGGACGAAGCGTTCATTTCACACTTCCAGCGCACCAGATTCGAATCAGAATCGTGTCCAGTTTGGCAGACATGAGTTTTTTTATTCGCTTATCCACGTACAGAAAGTGTTGAAAAGTAATGCAGAACTGTCGAGAATCAGACTGCTGTAATTGAATCTTCTAGAAGGGAATGTGCAAGTGGTTTTGTTTCGTAGTCGGACAAATACATCTTTTACATTTTTCAAAATGATAGATAACCTCACTGCTGGCATTGATATAGTGGGCCTGATGTCGGCAATACACATCGACTACAACAACGACAATTGGAGGCTATTCCAAGTCGAGCTAAAAAGATATGCTGCTATATAATGTTTGCCATCTTCCACTGAAGTATGCAGTCCATATGAAAGGGATTTGCATGAACATTAAACAACTGTTAACTATCATCAACTATAACAAATATAAATGGCAGATTTTTGGTGACCTGAAGGACAAAGCCGCCTTTATATTCCTACACATGGGTTACACATAGTCTGGCTGTTTCCTCATCTCTGGGACAACCATAGCATGATGTCACATAACAAGAAACAAGATTACCCGTCGGGATAATAACTTGAACCGGCAAAAATGAATGTACTTAACAAACCACTTGTTGAATCTATGAAGATCTTGCTGTGTTCTCTCCGCACCAAACTTGGACTATTTGCCATTTTGGTGAAAGACTAAGGATCTAAATGGGGCAGGATTTGTGTACTAGAAATTCGCAAGACTTAAGAGGCCTCAAATCAATTAAAGTGAATGCGTTGGTCCACAGATACGTTATCATTTACAATATACGCGTTTTGATGATATCCCCACAAGGAAGGAAACGTTAGTTTGGCCCCACAATCTCTAAGAAACAATATGCTTGACAATTACTAGGATAAAACATGTCATTGAAATATTACTCTCTACATTCTCATCGGAATTTCTTCCCTGTCAACTATGGTGTTGTCAGAGCCGAGCATTGGCAAAGGTTTTGTCAGTACAATTCTACTTTCGAAAAAAGGTACCAAGGAAAATAGAATGCAGCAATGTTAGTTGACTATTGTTGGGCCCTTGAGAGAGATGCCACAGAAACTCATTACCAGTGACTGACAAACAAAGCGGTGTTACCCTAGATGATTTCTTCTATGATTGTTATCATAGAGTATGTTTATGCAATGCGTAAACAAATTTGTATAAATATTTCTTTTTTTTAAACTAGAGCTCATCTGGGGTTTTAATGATAATTTTTTTAGATATTCCTTAGCCCAAACATAAAGGTAACTTTGGTTTATGTCAGATAAGCACAAACAGTCAAGATGTGTTGTCCAGTGTTACCATTCACAATTCACATTTCTTCAAAACGAACATTCTACTAACAACCAGAATATTTATTACAAAAAAACACCAAAAAAGCATCATCCGCCATTAGTGGAAACAATATGGCATCGCTTTCAATAAAAAAATATTTTTGTGTGTTAACAAAAACACAATAATTATCCTATGGGCGGAATCATAGGAGTACTTGTCTGTCCTAGCACAATGGCAGGGTTCGCACTCAGTTAGGAACACTCAAGAGTATAACCAACAGTAAATGATTACATGAAATACATGAGAGGACAAGACACTGTATGCTACAGAACACAAAGTGACACTTGGAATGGTAACTTTACGTAATTGTAGCAAATCACACGAACTGGGGGTGAAATAAATTGAAAGAGTGTAATCTTCGAAGCATCTATTTGGCTATAGAAGGATGTGCATGAGACTAGCAATCTCATACTTTAAAAATCATTGTTATTGAATTTACAACTACAAATATTTGGTATTAGATGTCATGTAAAGTGCCCACATACTCCACAGTGATTAAAAAGCCGAAATGTATTAGGTAAAGTACATGTGCATTAAAAGTTGATGTAGCTGTGGTAAATGTGCATTAAAAGTTGATGTAGCTGTGGTAAAAATGCATTAAAAGTTGATGTAGCTGTGGTAAATGTGTATTAAAAGTTGATGTAGCTGTGGTAAATGTGCATTGACAATTTATGTAGCTGTGGTAAATGTGCATTAAACGTTGATGTAGCTGTGGTAAATGTGCATTGACAGTTAATGTAGCTGTGGTAAATGTGCATTAAAAGTTGATGTAGCTGTGGTAAATGTGCATTGACAATTTATGTAGCTGTGGTAAATGTGCATTAAAAGTTGATGTAGCTGTGGTAAATGTGCATTGACAGTTAATGTAGCTGTGGTAAATGTGCATTAAAAGCTAGATGAGCTGTGGTAAATGTACATTAAAAGTTGATGTAGCTGTGGTAAATGAGCATTACAAGATTGATGAGATGTCGTAAAGGTGCATTAAAAGCTGAGGTTATTTAATTACTTTTCTTCAATTTTTTTCCAGGGCTGTAGTTCCGTTTTATTTTGTTGGTCCTGCCTTCCAGTCGTGGGACGATGAGTGCAACTCTGTGCTAGTATCTGGATTAAACTTCGGAGTTGCGCAAGGAATAATCAGATACAATGACCAGATCGTCTTGGTCATGAGTGTGACTAAAGGTGCGGATAATACCAACTGCATCCAGATCATTACTAACAAGTAACGCCATTAGCCTTGAGCACATCTCAGAGTCAAGGCAAAACTGACTTTGCTAGTCATTAGCTGAACAAGGCATACACATATCTTATTATTACATATACAAATGACAGAGTGCAAATGCCGCTGGTGTATTATGCTTTTACGCGTATACTCTACCCGATTAGCTTATAAAAGTCAGTAAACTTTAATAAATCATTTTCTTATCCCGTACGATACTTTTCTGCAGCTCGATACTGCGATTAACCTTCGACGAGGTATATGTTTTAAAAAAGGTATATAATAATAAAACAAATATATAATAATACGTAATAATAATGTTCGCTTAGCCGTCTATATATATATATATAATCGCTCTACCCAAAATAATTTTTTTTTCATCTTCGTTCACAATTTCTAGCTAATTTGCAAGTAGATTGATGTAATCAGGACAACATAATGCTTTGTGTCCTTGTTTACAGCTTGCCTGCCGTATTTGCACCTTTCGGTTCGACCAGGGCCATATATAAATCTAGATGGCCGTGGTTCGACACATCCGACTTCAGCAGACATTTTCGAGTATCGGGTTAGCCTTACCTCTTCGATCCCTTCTCCTTAACCAATCTGCTCTGTTGCAGCTTGGCTTCACTTGGCTTCGTTCGTTCTCAATCTCCCGCTACCAAAACCCGAAAGAGCTTAAGTAGCAGAATGTAGCCCAGAGAACGGAATGCGTTGTTTCGCAGTTTACAGCCTGACTGCGAAATCTGCACCTTTCGGTCCAACACATCCGACTTCAGCAAGCATTTTTTTAGTACTGGGTTAGCATTCCCTCTTCGATCCCTTCTCCTTAGCCAGTCTGCTCTGTTGCAGCTTATTATCCAGGATCACTGCGTGGAGGTGTAGAATGTTCTTGGCAGTTCTGGTTCGCTGATCCTGACTATAGTAGTCAGTTATGGGTCGCTGACAACTGCAGCTCATGCACTACTAAGCATCTTGATAGTAATCCAATGGCCAATTACCAAATCTCATTATATTGAAAATTAAAAAAAAAATAGGACATCACTAATATTAATCACATTCTTCTTCAGTTATTTGTACATCAGGGTGTGACAGTTTCATCTTTAACTAATGAACTTGTAGAGGAACAATTGCTGATTACTTGGAGATACGCTTCGTGCCGATAGTCCCAAGACGTATCTACTCAATAGAGTTGAGAGTGCTGGTCAGTCCATCCTTGAGACATGTTGCAGCTGGAGGAAGTAATGAACAAAAGGATTTTGATGAGGAATATGTGTTGTCGTCTTGAACACATCATCTTGTCGTGTTGTCTGAAGAGCTGAAAGTACAAGAGACTGAAGAATATCATCTCTTTAGATAATGTCTGTCAGGTTCCAGTCGACACTTTCTCCAGCAGCAACGTATATATATATATATCCCGAGTGGTCTGCCGGGGTCTCTGTGTATGGCAAAGACAAGAATAGCACCACTGCACCACAGAGAGCATGTCGTAAGAGGCGACTAAATGTGTGACATGGCATAACACCGGTCTTGCTTGGTTTAGAGCAGTATAGATGGCGTCTAACAGGCTGCGGGTCTACTTTGCTCTAATGTTTGAGTCTATTAAGATGAACTCGCTCGGTTAATCACCCTCCGTAAGCGCTTGACCCAGCGCAGCGGTGTGTTAACCTGCTTGAGCCTAGCCCGATAAGCATGAAATCCTTCTCCCGGCTACATGCAGCTCATACCAGAACTAGGACCTGCACAGGGGCATTTGCTCTTGTAGAAGCACAACCCGACTAAGAAAAAATAAAATCAGTTCAGTTCATCCCGTAACCCATCAGGTCGTTGGGACACACTTGAAGACACTCCCACAATCGCACGCCATCCACTCTTCGTCTTATATCCTTGTAACATTTAAGAGTCTTCTAAATCACCTCATTTTAATTGCATGTATTCTGTACTGGATATCCGCTGTAATGGTCCAAGTCTCACGTGCATACACAAATATTGAGAGCACCAATGAGCGCATTAGTCTAACTTTTATGCTGAGGGCGAGCCGTTTATCCTGCTATATTGGTTTCAAACGCGTAAGCACCGCTTTTGTCTCAGGCTGCGAGGCCTCATCACTGATCAGTGATCCCATATACTTGAAGTGGTGTACAAGTTCGAGTTCCTGACCATTTGCTTTTATCATAGATGTAAACACTTCCGTATTATTAGTCATCAGCTTTGTTTTCTCTGCATGTGTATCCATGCATAGCTCTGCGGCACTCTGTCCAATCTATTAATCATCTCCTGGAGTTCCATTTCCGTGCCTGCCAGACCATCTATGTAATCTGTTGAATCGTAGGTTTGTAATTGTCTTGTCACCTATTCTGACCATAGCAACATGTCCCTCCAGGGCCGCCTCCATTATTCTTTCCAAGAATACATTGAAGAGTATTGGAGAGAGTATAAAACTCTGTCTCACCCCAACAGACGCGCGGAACCATTCAACTAGTATTCCATCTACAGAAACTGCACTTGGCGCCTTCTCATAAAAGTTCTCAATTACCTTCCCAATATTACTATTGATCTTGTAATGCTTCATTGTTATCCATAGCGCCGCATCCATACTCCGCCGAACGCCTTTTTGAAGTCGATGACGACATGAAATATGTTGAACCAGAGCCGGTTGATTTGATGGAGCTCTGTCGCAGACGGTAAAGGGGTCTGCTCTATTCTATTTCACTCTACACTCACTCTTAAACAAATTGAAGAAACACTAAATATAAATACAATAGAACAGTTATTTAATCAAGAAACACTGCGAACTATAAACTGTTTAAAAACTTAAATTCTCTCTCTCACCATTTATACGTCAAGATATCATGTTCCTCTAACCTGGTCTGCTGTGATCGAACTTAGTTGCGGATTACCGCTGATGGTAAAGTTCGTGGGTTCTGAACCCAGGGATGACGTCCATGGTCTTGTTCCTCTTATTGGTGGTAGATCAAAGTGATCTCAACATCAAATCTGATCCATGGGATCACTGGAAAACTGCCTCTAGATGCAACTGACGACTTACGTTTACGTGATCGAGGTGATGTCGAGGTGATCAGTGGGACTACGTCAATATGATGAATGGGATGACTTGAAATTATGACCACTACATAATATGAGGGTAGTTACCTTGCTTGCTGCGTATCTATCTCAAGTCCCTCTCTCCGTCTCCTAAATCTCAACTCAAATCTGCCTCACTCTATCGCCTGCTCACCACTGAGCGTCTCCTTCAAAAGTACCTGTCTCTGAAGTGAAATGGTTCTCAACTATAATCTGCCGCAACAGTATATCTTCATCGCCTGCTATCCAAAGAGCGTCTCTTTCCAAAGTGTTCGCATCTAATCTATGAAGTCAAGTCTTTTCTCTCCGCCGCCTACACTCCACTGAGCGTCTCTTTCTAATCTCTTCTCAAGTAATGATCGAAGTGAAATGTTCTCTCTCTGCGTCTATCTCATGTCATCTCTGAAATCAAATCTTTTCTCTTCCCCGCCTACACTCCGTTGAGCGTCTTTTTCGAATCTCTTCTCAAGTAATGATCGACGCGTCTTTCTACGCCGGGATTTATATTCCATTTCCTCCCAGATGACGTGATTTCTAAAACCGCGCCCGTTTTTGTCCGCCCGCTTGCCATTATCCCCCATCCTATTCGCGTGGTTTCCAGACGGGTTTGTCGGCGGCAACAAGTCTACGTGTCATTAACCACTATCGTTCCAGATGTTGACACCTGGCCTGAAACTTACGTTGGGTTACGTCGTGGTTCGATTTGGTTGCTCAAATTCTGACAGGTCAGAGTTCATCTGCACTGACTCAAATCCCACGAAAAAGAACTAAAAAAGATGGTGGTCTAAGCTTTTACTTACATATTGTCTCTACATCTAAGATATGTTGCAATGTGTTGTTGATACTCTAAGCATTTTCCATTCAATATCCGCAGATGAAATATATGTTCTGTGGTACTTCTTCCCGCTCGGAAGACCACTTGCTCTTCGACAATGATATTCTCTGCCTGAGGTTTTAATCTGTTGAGAATTATTCTTAGTAGAACTTTGCTAGGATTGCTAATGAGGCTAAATGTTCTATAGTTCTGATATCTCTTTAGGTGACCCGATTTAGGCAGCGGTAGAACCACTGATTTCGTCCAGATGGATAGCCACTCTGCTGTCTGTCAAATTCTGTTACAGATGTATGTCAGAGCCTCAATTATTACCTTACCTCCTACTTGTAGGAGCTCTGCTAGGATATTATTGACACCCACAGCTTTCCCATTTCTTTAGCATCTTCACCGCTTCTTCCGTTACTTCCTCTCTTGTTATCGGTTGATTCTTCTCTAACATTAATTTCGGCGGCCATTGCATTTCATGGGTCACCTCGACCCTCATGCTTACATAATTCAGAGCAGTACTCTATCCAAAGAGCCCGAATGTCTTGGGCTTCTGTGAGACATTTCCCTCTCTTATGCTGAATCGTTGTATTGCGACCTTGTATAGGTTTTACTATGTCCTTGAATATTTTATATGCCCCCTTGGCATCGTTTCTTCCTAGATTGTGTTCGATATCTGAGCACTTAGCAGTTATCTATTCTGCCTTGGCCTTTTTCATCTTGGCCTTTATGTTTCCATTTATCTCTCTGTTCTTCGTAATCCCATCTAGGGTATTCTTTGACTTATTCAGTAATCTGTTCTTGTCACATAAGAATATATATATAAGTTTATATGTATATATTCGTATAGTGTTTAGACAGTCACGCTGTATATATCTTCCACTTTGCCGTTAACTTTACTGGTTCTAACTGAGATCTTCGTTCATTCAATATCTTCTTCTTCTTGTTCTTCTTCCTTCGTTCTCAGAATGTAGCCCAGAGAACGGAATGCGTTGTGTCGTAGTTTACAGCTTGGCTGCGATATTTGCACCTTTCGGTCCAATACATCCGACTTCAGCAAGCATTTTTTTAGTACCGGGTTAGCATTCCCTCTTCGATCTCTTCTCCTTAGCCAGTCTGCCTTGCTGCAGCCTGTTATCCAGGATCACCGCGTGGAGGTGTAGAAGGGTCTTGGCAGCTCTGGTTCGCTGGCCCTGACGCTAGCAGTGAGCTATGGGTCGCTAACCACTGCAGCTCATGTGCTGCTCAGCATCTTGATCCCAATATCAATATAAAGTCAACATAAATATTTTCAGTCAGTCAACATTTTCCTTAAATGTACATCTAACAAATCTGCAAACATTGTTCAACTTACACGTGCTCTAATTTACACGTTTCGTTGATCGGCTGTCGGGGTTCAAAATCAATATTTGTATGTATGTGTGTGTATATATATATATATATATATATATATATATATATATATATATATATATATATATATATATATATATATATATATATATATATACATCACATATAAATATAAACATATATATATATATATATATATATATATATATATATATATATTGCTTTAATAAAAATGTGGTAAATACTTATTCGTGTGTCTTAAATTTTAGTTGTTTTTTATTATATCTACTCAATAATACAGTGAGTTTCACTTACTAAATGTTGTCTTTTCATTAGCAGAATCTATTTCATTTTATTATTTTGTGGTGTCAAACGGTTATGTGGAAAATACAAGGTATTAAAGTATAGGTTGACTTTCGTGGTTTTTAAACTTAACTCTAAAACCGTTGGGTCCAATTAACAGCTTAGCCGAGGACTAGCTGTGTAGGATAAAGCAATATTACACGATAATTGAGAACAGAAAGAAAGTAAAACATGAGAAATTTGTCAGACAAATACTTGGGAAATTGGATCTTCAGTCCTCCCTTTGACACGAGAAACGAAAGTTATCATTCTGGCCCCAGACGATAAAAGGATGAGAGAAAGACATACAGACCAAATTGCATGACATAATGGCTGGATGAAAAAGTAACTATAGGCAGTACTGAAAAGATATGAAGACATGGTTTTGGAGTGAACTGATCGCTTTCGCGAACAGACTCGGCTTAAGATGATAACGATTTATCAAATTTCAAGTATTTATATATTATTATTATTATTATTATTAAAGTTGTGATTGTACTAAACACGAATTTGTTATTGTTGTTCTGGTACAACACACTTTTCCACTTTCAGATCAACTCAACGACGTATATATCATGGACATAATTTGTATCTTTGCTTTGTGGCACTGATACAAAGTTATACTTATAAATTACATTGTATATAAAATACACACTGTATTCTATACTAATATCATAGTGCAATGTTTGTCACATGTATACTTGTTTTAAACGTTGTGATTGTGTACTATTATGAAAGATAAAACCGTTTTATAACTAAAATCGCATGCTTTAATAAGTATTTACGTTCTTCTTCTTCTTCTTCTTCTTCTTCGTCTTCTTCTTCTTCTTCTTCTTCGTACGCTGTCAGACGTCAACCTGTATTTTTTCGAAAAAAGCAGCGGTCCTCCTGACGCTGTCGATACTGCCATAGAGCTTGTCAAGTGTTCCAACTGGTGATGACCACGTGTGCTTTCTCTGATCCTCGTACGTCGGGCAGTTTTGCAGAAAATGTTCAGCGGTCATTTTCCCTGTACCACACGTGCATTCGTCAGTGCCACCTATCTTCAGTTTATTGAATAGGTGGTACCTCAGTCTATTGTGTCCTGTGCGGAGTCTGAAGACCGCGACCTGCTCTCTTCTGTTTAACTGGTAATAGGCATCGTGTTTTGTGTAGCGAGTATGTTCTGTTTCCCATTTGGTCATGTATCTGGCTCTAATAAGCCTTTTGGACTCTTCATAGGTCACACTGGGATCTGGTTGTGGTAGTCTTACACCTTCTTTTGCCAGTCTGTCTGCCTCCTCGTTGCCTTGGATGTTACAGTGGGATGGAACCCACTGCACCACTACTCTTTTTGGTGCGGACTGCTGGCATAGTTGATAGAGTACTGCTCTTAAATCATTAAGTTCAGTATTTTTCTGGCTTTTTAGTGCTGTGACTACGGCCAGGGCATCTGTAAACAGGACTATATGGCTTTCATTTCTTTTTCCTGTCAGCATTTCTTCTACTGCAGCCCTCAGTGCCTCTGCCTCCGCTTTGAAATTGCTTGAGTATTTTCCAGTTGCCACTGACAGTGTTATTTTTCTACCATTTGGTAGGATCAGGAACACCCCTGCCCCTCCATTATGTGTTGTGTTTGTTACAGAACCGTCGGTGTATGCATGGGTCCAGTCCATGCTTGGGTAGTTTTTCGTTATGTACCTCAGGGTTATGTCTCTTCTTTCTTTTTCAGTCTGGCTGTTCTTGTTTCCAATACCTGGTATATTTTCTACCACCTCCGGAAGTATATGCTGCCTCTAGGTAGGTTTGCGTACAGTAGGGATGGTCTTTGGTGTTGTTAATGTGTTCATAGGGTCTTCGCTCATCCTTGCTTTGGCTATTTCTGCAAAGTTTCTCCGCTTTAGTTTCCCATTTCCAAATCTATTTAGTCTCTGATGCATTGGATGGTCTGTCAGTCTTTCTGAGTTTCTCTTCTTGCTGCTGGGCTCTGCAGTCTCTTCTGTCGGTCATGGATTGCAGATTTGTAATCTTTTCAAGTTTTACAATTGGCGTTGACTTCATGCCTCCTGTTATAACTCTCGTGGCTTGGTTTTGGAGTTTCCTAATTTTATCAAAGTTCGCCTTTGCTGCTGTTGTCCATGCCGCAAAGCCATACTCGAGAACTGGTCTCACTCTTCCAGTGTACAGTTTCTTTAGTATAATTTCGTCTGCTCCCCAGCTTGTGCCAGCAAGTTTCCTCATGATTGCCATTCTTTCTCTGGCTCTCATTCTGTTTCTCTCGATCTGACTTTTCCATGTCATGCGCCGATCAAATGTGACTCCCAGGTAGTTTGGGTTGTCGTTTGGCCGCAGATATTTGCCGTTAATACTTATTTTGGTGTTCTGGGGTTTGTTTGAAAGGGAGAATATCGTACATGTTGTTTTTTCCTCATTTATTTTCACCAGCCATGAGTTCGCCCACTCCTCCAATGATGTTAGGGCCTGCTGCACCCGATTACTTGCTATGGTGAGATTTGTTCAGAGGTCCACATAGCCAGATCGTCTGCAAACATGGAGCTGTGGATTCTTCTTATTATATTCTCTGTGATGTTGTTTATATACACCAGGAAAAGTGTGGGTGACAGTACTCCCCCTTGGGGTACTCCCTGCTCAAGTGTCACCTTTTTGCTCATCTGCCATTGTACTTGAGCTCTGGCTGTTCTGTTTTTGAGGTAGTGGCTGATCCATCTGTACATTTTCCCCACAAACTTCACTTCTTCGTAGCTTGACTTTAAGTCCCTCTTTCCACACCTTGTCAAATGCCTTCTCTAAATCCACCCAAACCGCTACTGTGTGTTTTTTCTCCTGGTAAGCATCCTCTATTTCCTGGGCTATGAGAGTGATCTGGTCCTCAGTGGATCTGTGCTGTCTAAAGCCTGCTTGCTGTGGATTTAGTATGTGTTTTTCTTCCAGATGCCACATTAGTCTGGTGTTTGTTATACGCTCCATCAGTTTTCCTACACAGCTCAGTAGACGTATAGGCCTGTATCCATTTTGGATCTGTTCTATCTTTTTCTTTCTTTGGTACTGGTATAAGTACATCGTCTTTCCATGCCTGCGGTACAATTCCCCTTTTCCAGCTTTGATTCAGGACTGATAGTAACTTCCTCTTTGCTGTTTGGCCCAGCCCCATCAGCATTTCGTTTGTTACCCCATCTTTTTACGGGCGATTTCTTTTTCTTTAAAGTTCTCATGGCCTCTTCCATTTCATTCATTGTTAGTTTTGCCATCATGTGCTCCTTTGGTGCCATATTGATGTTGTTGTGGCTCGTTTGTTCTTTACTAATGTATGTATGCCTATCTGTAGGGACATCAATGTGGTTTGCTCTGGCATAATGTTCTATAAAGGCGTTTGCTACTTTTTTCCCAGGGAGCATGCTGTCGCCCTGCTTGGTGGTAATTTGTTTGTTTGATGGAGTTCGTCATTCATGGCTCTGACTAACTTCCATAATTCCCTTCTTTATCTAAATTGAGGCTTTCTGTTTTGTTTTTCCAGCTTTCTCTTGTTATTTGGTTTAGTGTTCTTTTGTATTTGTATTTACGTTCAAAGAAAGAAGATGTGTTAAAGTTCTATTGCTATTATCGTTACATATTATAAACACTTTCAAGTTTTTATTTAATCAGTATTTGCTCTACAACTCGTTTATCAACCCATAGTTGACAACAATAGGTTAATGCCAGCTGTTGTCTATCAAATCCCATAGTTTTCATCATATTATGTAATCTGTGAACGAAATAAATCCGTGATAACTGTTTTATCCAGACAGAGAAATGTACGGACAAATCGACGGAGACACATTCTTGTCCTATAATAATAATAATAGCTGTCCATCGTTGTCGATGAGGACCGCCGACATCATCCTTGTCACAGATTTCCCTGTTGGGTGTGGGTGCGCATGTGGCTGAACAGGCCAATGCGAGCACGAAAACATCTGCTACATATCCGGCACACGAGGTTTGTAGAAGGGGATGGTGTTCCCGCTGCTCGGGATTTCCGCGTCTCGCGTCTGTTCTGGGCTTTCACAACACGGTCATCTTCACCAGCAGCTACACCCGATTTCACTGCGCTTCTCCAGTCAGATCTGTTTTTCGCAAGACATTCCCATGTGTCGATGTCTATCTGGCAACTTTTTAGTGAGTCCTTCAGACCGTCTTTAAAACGTTTCTTTGGGCGCCCTCTCTCGCGCCATCCCTTTCTCAGCTCGCCGTAGAGAAGCTTCTTTGGGAGCCGCTCGTCTGACATACGGACGAGGTGTCCGGCCCATCCTAGTCGTGCTTTTTCTAGCAGTGCATGGATGCTGGGCATGTTAGCCCTCGAGAGAACCTCGATGTCAGTGACACGATCTTGCCATCGGATGTGGAATATTCGCCTCAGGCAACCTGTGTGGAAGTGGTTTAACCTCCTTGCATGTCCAGAGTATACAGTCCAGCTTTAGCAAGCGTATAGTAAGGTTGGAATGATGGTTGCACTTTGAGTTTGGTCTTGACGCTGATGCCACGATGTGCCCAGACCATCGAGCGCATTCTACCAAAGGCTGTGCTGGCCTTTGCTATTCTGCTTGCCACCTCATCGTCTAGGCTGACAGATCTCGACAGCGTGCTGCCCAGATATGTGAATTTGTCTACGGCATTCAACGTCTGCCCGCTGACTGTAGTCTCTGGTTTTGTGTACGGCATGCCTGGTGCTGGTTGGTACATGACCTCTGTTTTTTTGGCATTTATGGTCAGGCCAGAATTTTCGCATGCGGCAGAGAACTGGTCCATTCCAACCTGCATGTTCAGTTCTGAGTTGCTCATTAGAGCGCAGTCGTCAGCAAATACAAGTTCCCTGATTATGTCGCCAGCCACTTTGGTTTTGGCTTTCATTCTTCTGGAATTGAGTAACTTGCCATCTGTGCGGTACTTTATCGGTATTCCAAGCTCCAATGATCTGAAGGCGTCTGTCATCGTGGCCGCGAACATCATGCTGAACAAAGTCGGGGCGAGTACACATCCTTGTTTTACTCCGTTTGATACTAGAAATGTTTTAGAGATTGCACCGCTGTCCAGTACACGAGCACACATGCCTTCGTGTAGCTGTTTCACCATTGTTATGAACTTGTTGGGGCAGCCAAACTTAGACATTATCATCCACAGCCCTCCTCTGTTTACTGTATCAAATGCCTTTGTCAAATCAATAAATGTGGTGTACAAGGCCTGATTTTGCTCTCAACACTTCTCTTGTACTTGGCGAGCGGCAAAAATGATCCTGTCCTATACAGACAGACAAACAGACAGACAGACGGACGGACGGACGGACGGACGAAGGGACGGACTGGCAGACTGGCAGGCAGAGACAAAGTACACATTTCTGGATCACTTTTTTTCACTTCCTGGGGGAGAACCTCCTACCAGGCGCGTCAGCAGGGTTGTGATTTGCTGGAGGTTAGCTGCGAATAAATAAGCAGCAGTGGACAACAACGGGTCGGCAGGCATGGATGATGTAAAGAAGCAGCTCCTCCACCATGCAAAGACACAACAGGCTAATCACCTGTCTTAACAAACGATTACAAGTCAAATATAGAGAAACCGGACTGATCTCAACGGCGACGAACAGACGAGAAATAAGGATCACCGTTTGCGTAACATGGAATGTAAAAAGTATAAATGGAAAAGAAAACGAACTAATACAGGAGATGAAGAAAGCAAAACTGACAATCCTGGCACTTACAGAAACAAAGAAAAAGGGACAGGTCGTTCTGGACCATGACGGCAACATGTTATACTACAGCGGAGTTCCCATGAGTGAACGAGCCAGGGCAGGGGTTGGCTGTATTGTGGATAGTAATAGTAAAACAAACATTAAAGGATGGAAGTTCATTTCAGAACGACTGATGGTTCTAAGTCTACAAGAGGAGGATAGTCAAATCGATATCGTCACTGTGTATGCGCCAAACAAAGATGAGAGCACTGACATAAAAGATGAATTTTATGAGCGCCTTCAAAAGACCGTTGACGATTGCCAAAATGAAATACTTCTCATTGGAGACTTCAACGCAAGAGATGGAAACGACTATTTTAGAAGGGACGGAGTAATCAGTAGGTATGTCTTAAATGACAATGGAAAACGACTGTTGAGATTCTGCAGAGAACAAAATCTTGTCATTACAAATACAAAGTTTCCACACAAGCGTATCCATGCCTACACAAGATGCGAACCGGCAATAAAGAAAAGATCCATAATTAACTATGCAATAGTGAGCAAAAGTGATTTCAAGTATGTGAAGGATACTAGAGTGTTCAGAGGACCAGAGATAGGAAGCGACCACTACCTAGTTAAAATAAAGAGAGAAATCGAAAAACGGTATCCAGCCAGGCAACACCCATCAGCAAGCATGAAAGATAATAACACACAAGAAGAAAATAAAATGAAGACTTACAAACTAAGAGAATCAGATGTTAAGAGGAGATACCATGTGCTCATAACAACAGCAATAGGAAGGATAGAAGAATCTGAAAAAGATATGGAAATGCTCTTGGTAAAATTCAAAGACATCCTCAAAGAGACTACAGTAGAGGCATGCGGTTAAACCAGAGTTAGGGGTGCGGGGGGAGGGGGAAGCAAAAGAGTGCACCATGGTGGACAGATGAAGTGAAAATAATAATACGAGAAATGAAAAAGGCATGGAAGCAATACCTAGGGGCAATGAATACAGAAGAACAAACAATAAAATATAAAGAATATGTAAATTTTAGAACAGAAGCAAAGAAGACTGTGATCAACTTCAAATATATAGGCGTGGTAATAGATAGCAGGGGTGGAATCAAAGAAGAGTTAACTGCACGAAGGGCAGCATCTGGTAGACTTTTCCATGTAATAAACAGAGGATCCCTCAGCAAACAAAAAATAAACAGCAAAACAAAGATGAATGTATACAGCTCGACCTATGTGCCTGGCCTGACATACGGATGTGAGTCATTGACAATGACCACAGCCCAAGAAAGATAACTACAAACTTCAGAAATGAGGTAACTAAGAAAGGCGGTTCAGGTGACGAAAAGGGACAAGATCCGTAATCAGACAACACCTGCAGACACGAGTGGAGCAGTCCCGACTACAGTGGTTTGGTCATGTCTGTAGAATGGAAGAAGATCGGATACCAAGACGGTCATGGCAGATAAAAGGTCAAGGACGCAGACCCCCAGGACGTCCCAAAGTACGTTGGGAAGACAACATGCGACAGTCCCTAAGTGATCGAGGGCTGGATTGGAAAGAGGCCAGGAAAAAGACGGTGGATAGAACAGTACGGCGTTGTTTCTGACAAACCTCTACACCTTACGGTAGAAGAGGAGCGACTAAGTAAGTTTTATTTTCACTTTCTATATGCAATTCTGTCTGGATGTCTCTCTCTCTCACTCTCTCTCTCTCTCTCACACACTCTCTATTTATCTATCCATACATCTCTCTCTCTCTCTCTCTCTCTCTCTCTCTCTCTCACTGTATACAGAAAAGAAACACACGCTAGTGGCGTCACAAACAAACACGACAGAAGATATTCCGAAATGGTTTCAAGAACTCTAGTTTGCGTAATTGTTCTGGGCCGCAATTGAAGGCGGAATGCAGTCTAGGACAGATGTCGTTCGCTGACAGTGACGCATGCAATGAGCTGTGAATTGCTGACTGCTGTTTACCAGTTCACTGCGTCGTTGGCCATCATTGAATGCATGATATCTCATTATGTTGTTGCCTGTGCAAAATCAAGATTATTACTTGTCCTACTTTTTGTGTTTCTATTGAGGGGTAATTTGCATCAGTTTTTGGTGACCTAGATGCTCTGTTTCAATCTATTCATGTTTCTGTTTCTGGCAACCTTCTTGGCATCTTCATAAGTTCCTTGTGTGAGTTTGAGCTTTATAGTGGTACTCTTTCTTTTCTTCAAAATCTTTTATGGAGTTAGGTTTAGTTGGCACCTTCTGCACAGTAGTATCTCAGACATCAAGGGATCAAGAATCAAGAGAGTATTGTCATGTATGGCACGGGCTGAGACAACAATCGGACACGTCACTCCAGCTGAGAGGTTAGCCAAAGGGGAGGAATGGGTCCACACTGGTGATAGAATGATAAAGTACCAGAGAGTCACCATAACCTTAGGCAAGGAATGCCGAAAACGGTGCAGCGGGAGAGCAGAGGACGAGGTAAATCAGCTGATAACTGAGAACATGCAGGAGAGTGACGCCGTCATATACACCGACGGATTAGTCGTGCGCAGTGGGACATCAGGCTAGAGTTTCTCGGCTAGAGTGAGAGGAGAGGTCGTTGCTGAGCGCAGTAGGGCATACATGTCAACAACCTCCAGTATTAGAATGGATACAGAAGCAGTAACCTCAGCACTGAAATAGATATCTGAGACTTCTATAACAAGGGCAGTCATCATGACAGACGCGCAAGCCGAACTGCAGAAAGTACAAAAGGGATGGCTTAGGTACGAATGAATAGCTGCTATTGAGTCTTCAAACCTCCAGGGGTTGACATGGATCTACTGTCCTGTTCATGCCGGGGTTCGGGCAAAAAAGAGCTGACATCATGGCTTCACAAGCTGCCATCATGGGCACATTAGCGATAGATAGAAGTGACATTTTGAAATCAATCAATGACCGCCTGCTGGATGAGGACACCGCAATAGATGAAGCAACAATCCACAGACTGCAAAATTTCGACATTCAACGAGGTTCGCATGAGAGGACGGAGCAGGAGAGTGTACAACCAGCCAGCTACAGGGACCATCAACATATATACCTTACGCCATTTGATGAGAGAGAATGAGCACCTATGGGTATACGCGGAGTGCAGTGACGTCGATTCTTAGAAACATAAACAGAAACAGCATCATCGTCCCAACCAGTTTTTTCAGTTGAGCATTATGTGAGTCGGAGTTGTGGATGGGTGCGAAGATGGCTGACGTGTCCGAAATGGGATATGCATAATCTCAGGCAGTGAGGTGGTGGAATGTTGGCTTCACGAGACTGTGATAGTTCATAGGCTTTTCTATTCTGTCTCAGTTGTTCTGCTGCAGCCGTATTTGGCCTCTGTGGACAGCTGTGCGCCGGGTTGTACGGTCTTGCGCAGCAGCCTTTAGAGACGTTTTAAGCATGTAATTCGTAATTTTATAATTTTATAAAACTTGAGGGTGAAAACTTTCAGAATCCAACCAGAATATACCCCAGCGTTCCGGCTATGCACACATCCTTAAGAAACTGTTGAACATCATCTTTTTGAATGTCCGACGCTTGCCGGTGTTAGAAAAGAGCTTCTTCCTATAAGGCCAGACAAATGGAACACTTTTTTACGGAACTAAACAACAGCTTACAAACACTTGTATATCACACAATATGGTATTTGGCGAAAGGGCAGGAGCCCATAGGCCACTGGATCAATAACCAACCAACCAACCAACCAGAAAGGCTGCTGTATTCATTTTTTTGCGGGTGAGAAAATAAATATTTCCATTTGTTCGCTTTGCCAGATAATAAAAAAATATGTTCCGTGCAAGTTGGATTGATCCCTTTAATTATTTTTGTTTCGTTAATCTGAAAACTTTCTCAGCAACTAGTATCTTAATTAAACTTACACTACAGCGAAGGTCACTTGGCTGCAATTCAACAACACTTGCACGCACCTGATTCGTGTTTTTGTTTTGTTTTGTAGAACATAATAGAGGTGGCTCAGTAAGGTAAGGTGTCTGCCTCGGGGGCCGGAGGTCGCGGGTTCGAATTACGATGGAGACTGAAATTTGTTTCACCCGGATCTTCTGGTAAGAATTCCCATGATCTCTGGGTAGTGTGATCGAACTCCCGTGTCGAGCACGTTTAAAATCTCTTGGCAGATAGAAATCGAAAAGAGTAGACTTAACGATCACTGCCCCGACAAAATTCAAAAATTCAAGTTCAAAATCTACCAAAAATTAGTTGTACCTTTCCCCAGACCTAGTCAGCCGCATGATGTTCTAAAATACCTTCTATGCATAACTGAAGCCTTCTGCTACCTGGCAACATACATTAAAACATGCCTGTTTGAATACCAGGATTCCAAGTATACCATAGTCACATAGTAAAAGCTGAAAGACTTAACTTCTTAAACTTGCATTTTTAATTCACATAAAAAGTTAGAAAACTGAATTTTGGAATACAATTCTTTCAAGACCAATTTTAGTCACTTAGCAGAATTGGTTGGCTTCCATCAGCACACCCATATCTCGAGACGACCATATTCTCGGTGATACGCCCAAGTTATAGAGTTCTTGACTATAAGATTGTTTCCTCAATTTTGATATAGAAGCATGTAGAACGTAGCAACTTGTGGCTGTACATTTCTGGTTTATAACTGTTCCACGCTAGGGTTGCACAAGTTTCGAAACCATATCTTAATAAATCCACCCTTAGTCTGTTTATTCCCATTGATGTCTCCATTAGAAGGAATTATGGGTATGAGGAGTAAAGCCGATAGTGTTGTTCTTTGGGTGGTTCGTATACCGCACCATCAAAATGAATCATGGTTAAGTGGAGTTAAACATTTAATGTTTTCCACTACTATCTGACATTTAAGCATATTTTTGGACATTTTCTTCATCCGTTCATTTTTGTTTCAGCAATATCGCCGTGCAATCGTATCCATTTGGTCCCATATTATAAGGCGTTTTTTCTCTCGATCTTTCACGTTGACACAATGTTGTCCAGACTGAAATTTAAAAATTATATCAACTACGAAAAGTGCCTGCTTTCTTTATACTTCTGTTTCTGTTGGCATTGCTTTCTCTTATAAACATTTCGTCCCTTTATTTGGTAGTTGTCTATGATAAACGTAGCATTCACTTCAAAGACTATATTTCTGTGGTTGCAGTAGTTGTGTTTCGGTTTACGTTTTCATTATCCTAAATGTTCATCCATAGAGCAGTATTGGTTTGTCTTAATACTGCGAGACACGTCAGCTCCTCTTATGTTGTCATTGACTTGTTGGTTAGTATTTATTTATGATAACTGGTTGTACTGCATACATTTATGTTCTGACAAAATATTTTTATATTAAACAAAGACAACTTTCTGCTGTGAGAGATCCAATATATCGCACATGTTAACGTGTTGTAATATCTTTTCTTCTTCTTTAATTACTTATTTAATCGGTGCCCTTTATTTTCGTATGAGTGGCCCAAACAACGTTAACACTACATGACAGTAATAAACAAACTAAAGTTTAGTTAACCCTAAAGAAGAAAATCAACTTTTTAAGATAAATGTTCATGGGATATACAACTTATTTGATTATGACTATACCGTTATAGTTTGGAACCAATTCGATTGAGTCTATCATTTCCTATAATGTTCTGCTTAAGAAAGGCTTGTACAGCTTTGTTCTGTTCTATTAAGAATCGGCGTTATTGCATTTCGGCTACACACATAAGGGCTCAATCTTCTTAGCACGCGTGGAAGAGTGTAGGTACTGATGGTTCATATAGCTCGTTGGTTATATCCACTCCTGCTTCATCTTCTCGGGCGACCATCTCTGCTTGACCCACGTATGATTACACAACTTTACAATATATGCATTGCTCGTTGATCAATTTCAAAATTACATCTCTATCCACTCCTGCTGTCGCCAATACCGATGCTCCTAAAGCCAGGATGTTAATTCTTTCTTTCCTGCAAACCATAGCATGGCCAGGACAGTCAATCCTCACAAGATCCAAAAGGTTCGAAACCACTATGTTCGCTATTCACTGATGCCATAACCAGACATTCTGTACTTTCCAAAGCAAATGTTGAGAGTCGGAGACGATTACTGCACTCATTAGAGAAAGCCCAAATAGCCACATCAGAGCAGAAAGTAAATTCATATATTCGATTCCCTGTGACGCCTATCCACAAGGTTCTGCCTCCCACATGTTGTGTGTTTGATTGAGACCGCTGATATGAAGCTTTCAAACAACATACTATAATAGCCTTAAGGCAGCCAACGTCTAGTCACGCTCTAGTCGTCCATTCTAAGTATCTTGCCTTTGCAAGTTAAGTAGTTCAAATATGTTGACAAGCCAGGGAGGAGAGTCGACAGCCATAAATGCCCTATGGTTTAATCAACAGGAAAAAACCAGTCGTGACGGAACATGTTTTTAATATTGTGTAACTTTATCTTGTCATCATAGTTTGTTGTCGATCATTTGCAATTTTCCTTTTTTTTGGAAGATATGACGAACAACACCCGATTCGTATCCGGGTTTGAAAAAAAATAAGTGTTGTAACATTTTATGCACGTATTAAAAGGCCACTAAAGAAGTTTGTGCTTGAGGCTAGCAACCTTATCGTTTTACCAAGAAATTCGAAAACGATACATGCTTTCTGTAAAGGGTTAATTTAATTGCGGTCCTGTTGGGTTATTTGATTGGTTTCTAATGCCCACAATGGGTTGGCAACCCTTTTGTGCGTCCTGAAAAGGACGGAACTTGTGGCAGATTGTAGTAGCTCTCCTGACATCCCGAGCGTGCTGATGAAGTGAACCGGGATTCTCCGGACAGTTGTGCAATTCTTGGCTTTATCTGCGTGTCACTCACTACTACGGGGATCACGTCGAACCTCACCTTGTTATTCAGACTGTTGTTCTCGACAACAGCCCGTTTCCAGGACGACCAAAGAAGAGGACAGATGAGGGTCTTGGCCAGTATATTTCTCCTGACTCTGGCCAACAGTCTCTGATCAGTGTGATTTGTCTGATCAGACGTTAGCCTTATCGTCCAACCTGTTGGGTTAAAAAACGAAAATACAAAATTAATGAATGGACGAGAAGATTGGAGGTAGCGTTTTGATCTTTACCCACAATTATGTTGTTGTTTCTTTTTTAATGACAACATTGATTTTAAAAGCCAAGACTGTACTCCTATAGAATAAGCATTACATCTTTTTGTCTGGAGGCATATCTAATTATTTCTCTAATGTGCATTTGTCTGAATATCCAATGTTTGCGGAAGAGATTTGACTGGCTGATCGAATCGCGTGATGTAATCATAAATTGGTCAAATGGGGCTTGGAATGAGGCAATACGACCCAAAAAAGACGGGCTACTTAAGGTGGGAGACTATAGATATGCATTGTCAAGCGATGGCGGTTGCCTTAAGAGGGAGTGGGGAGGAGTTTAGCGTGTAAAAAGGAGGAGATAGGCAGTGTGATACACCGTTTGGAAGATTAAGCGGCGTGCAGATTGAGAGGAGGGGAAGATAGAGAGGGCTGTGTTGCAGAAATATTGTAATGAGAATGTGGGGAGGGGAAAGAACCTTTAATTATTGAATTGATGTTTATTTTATATTGTACAGTTCGATTCAAGGGCAGATGTTCTGTGCGGCGTACTTGCCGTAGTTTTTATGCTTCTATATATCATGGACCGCTAGTAATGTTTCAAATATTTGTTGAACAAATGCACCATTATAACCTCATTTTCGTACTTCTGTAAAATTGATGATTAATTTACTTTTTTTTAAGCTACACACATGTACCATTATTCTCTTCAGTTTGCCGGCAAGGTACTATCTTTGGTAGTGTCGAAATTTTATATCGGTTGTAGTTATTGTCCGTGCAGCAAATGGCTTGGTTATCGATCTATAGTCTTCACAGACTCACGTCGTCCTGTTTGTTGAAGCATAGGTCCAACATCGATTTTTCTTTCTCTTACCAGCTCTTAGAAAAGCTCATTCTGGTAATTAGCAGTGGTCTTTACACGGAGAGGTTGCCATCCATTATGCACAATATTTTGTAGATATCTTTTTTGAAAGTTACAAGGATGTTAACAGTGTCCTTGTTCTGTTTTTCCCGAGTACCACTCTTGCGGCGATCCAGTTTCAATCAATCAAAGCTCGTCGTTCCTCTCGGTGCATAGGCCATCAACATCATCTCGCCAGCATACACGGTCCTGGGCTGGTTTTTCTGCATCTCTTCAGATGTAATTATTTAATTTTAGCTCCTTATCACATTCTCTTTTCCACGTAATTTTGGGTCTACCTCCGTCTCGTTTCTTCTGAGGTAAAAGCATGTCTGGCTATGTTAGACTGTGTCTTCCGCAGCGTATGTCCTATCCAGCCCCATTTTCTTCGCTTAATCTGTTGTTCGAATGGCTGTTGTTGGCTCCTTTCCCACAAGTCTTTATTCCTAACCATGTCCTACCATTTTATGCCCAATATTCTTCGTAGGCATCTGTTAACGAAGGATTGGAGTCTTTGTTGCATGACCTTGGTCGTTCTCATGTCTCCGCTCCATACAGCAACACTTGACACGTGCGTTGAATACTATAATTTTGGTGTGAATCTTGATATCTCTGGATCTCCATATATTGATTAGTGTCAGGAATGCCCCTCGTGCCTTTCCAATTCTGATCCTAACATCTGCATCTGCACCTCCTAATGTGTCTACTGTGCTGCCTACAACAGGTAAAGGTATCCACTTCATCCAACTGCCCTCCCTCCAGCATGATTGGTTCTTTGCTGTTAGTGTTGAGTTTAAGGAGCTTGGTTTTATTCATGTTGATATTCAGTCCCAGTTTGACCGATTGTTCTTTCACCTTATCAAGTTTCTCTTGCATTTGACTATGACTGTGCGACAAAAGTACCAGATCATTTGCGTAGTCCAGGTCCTCCAATTGTGACAATAGTGTCCCCTGAATACCATTTTTTTTGCCTTCTACTGATGTTTTCATTAACCAACCTACAGCTAATAAGAACAGGAAAGGTGAGAGCAGGCATTCTTGACTCACCCCTATTTGCACCCCGAAGCTGTCAGTCAGTACTAATTTATTTACCACTCTACTAACTCTTTGTACATATTCTGGATGAGTGTTGTATACTTTTCTGGTATCCCATAGTGTCTCAACAGTTGCCATAGAGTACTTAGATCCACACTGCCAAACACCTTTTCATAGTCTATACAATTTTCGTATAGGGATAATAATTTCCATTCAATGCTTTGTTCTAATATGATGCGTGGCCTAGCTATACGATCTCTGCATGATCTTCCCTGTCGAAATGCTGCCTGTTCCTCTCTGAGTTTTTTGTCTACTTCAGTTTTTAATCTGTCCAAGATTATTCTGTTGAATATCTTGCCTGTCACCGACAGCGATGTAATCCTCCTATAATCCTCCTTATTAGGCAGTTTAATCAAATGTCCTTCTTTCCATTATATTGATACTCTCTCCTTTTCCCATATGTTCTTGAATAATCCTTGCAATGTATCAGTGGCCTTATCTGTATCTGCCATTATGGCTTCCGCTGCTATTTCATCTGGTTCTGCTGCTTTCCCTTTCTTGAGTTTGGATACGGCCCTTTGGATTTCTATCTTACTTGGTGGGTCACCGTCCAAGATCAGGGTCTTCTGTGCTGGTAGGATGTTTGGTGTTTCTTGTGGTTGAGGTTTGTTTAGACCCTTTGAAATACTCAACCCATCGTTTCTGTTGTTCCTCCGATGATGTGAATATCCTGCCTTCTCTCTTTGATTGATTTGTCTGTCTGTATATATCTATTTGCCATTATCTTTGTTAATGAGTGGAAATCTCTTATATTTCCTCTCTGCTGCCACTTCTGCCTCCTTTTTTTACAATTTTATGGCACTTTTTTAGTTTGGGCTGCAAAATCCCCAGCAACATGTGATGGTCTGACGCTACATCTACACCTGGCATTACTCTCACATCTTGTAGTGTACTTCTGAACGCTTGACTGACACAGATGTGATCAATCTGATTTTCCGTTACATGGTCTGGAGATCGCCATGTGGCCTTATGGATCTTTTTATGTGGAAACATGCTTCCTCCAATTATCATTTTGTGTAGCGCACATAACTCTGCAAACATTTCTTCATTTTCGTTCATCTGTCCCATTACTTGTCTTCCCATAATCTCTTCGTAACCTAGATTGTCTGCTCGCACTTTAGCATTGAAGTCTCCCATTAAAATTAAGAGATCTTTCTTTTTCTGAGTGTCAAGGACCTCTTCTATTTTGTTGTAGAACTCTTGCTTTTTATCATTGTCAGCCTCGTTAGTTGGAGCATAACACAATGATGTTTATATTGATGTGTTTGTTCCTCGCTCTACAGCTTGAGCTCATGATTCGGTGGGTTATAGCCTCCCACTTTATGAGCACTCGCTGTGCTTCTCTGGAGAGCATATGTGTCACTCCCTCTGTATGTTGGGCATCCGTTCCCTCGTTTTCAGAATTCATTATCATTTCCCCAGTAGTCAGTTTCATCTTTCCTGATTCTGTCCATTTTTTTTCACACAGTCCTGGCACTGTCAATTTGTAATTCTTCACCTCTTTAGCTATCTGGACTGTTTTACCTGCCTGGTACAGTTCTAACCCTCCATGTCGCTAAATTTGTTTTAATCTTGATATTCAGAAAGGCAATCAGCCGTGGAGCTTCCTTGCGTCATTCTCCTCGTTTCCGAAGGCCCTTCCTTTCCCAAGGCCGTTTGCTTTTGCATTGTTATCAATGTTTTTGTTACGGACTGTTTTTGGATAGATTTGAGTGGTCGGCCCTAACCTAACCTATTATACTCTAGATGCGTTGTCCGTGTTTAGGTGGTCGGCCCTAACCTAACCTATTATACTCTAGATGCGTTGTCCGTGTTTAGGTGGTCGGCCCTAACCTAACCTATTATACTCTAGATGCGTTATCCGTGTTTAGGTGGTCGGCTCTAACCTAACCTATTATACTCTTGGTGAGTTGTCCGTGTTTAGGTTGTCGGCCCTAACCTAACCTATTATACTCTAGGTGAGTTGTCCGTGTTTGGCTGGTCGGCCCTAACCTAACCTATTATACTCTAGGTGCGTTGTTCGTGTTTAGGTGGTCGGCACTAACCTAAACTATTATACTCTAGGTGAGTTGTCCGTGTTTGGCTGGTCGGCCCTAACCTATCCTATTATACTCTAGGTGCGCTGTCCGTTGTTTAGGTGGTCGGCCCTAACCTAACCTATTATACTCTAGGTGCGTTGTTCGTGTTTAGGTGGTCGGCCCTAACCTAACCTATTTTAAACTCTATGTGAGTTGTCCGTGTTTAGGTGGTCGGCCCTAACCTAACCTATTATACTCTATGTAAATTGTCCGTGTTTAGGTGGTCGGCCTAACCTAACCTATTATACTCTATGTGAGTTGTCCGTGTTTAGGTGGTCGGTCCTAACCTAACCTATTATACTCTTTAATAAGCTGTCCGTGTTTAGGTTGTCGGCCCTAACCTAACCTATTATACTCTAGATGCGTTATCCGTGTTTAGGTGGTCGGCTCTAACCTAACCTATTATACTCTTGGTGAGTTGTCCGTGTTTGGCTGGTTGGTCCTAACCTATCCTATTATACTCTAGGTGCGCTGTCCGTTGTTTAGGTGGTCGGCCCTAACCTAACCTAATTATACTCTAGGTGCGTTGTTCGTGTTTAGGTGGTCGGCCCTAACCTAACCTATTATACTCTATGTGAGTTGTCCGTGTTTAGGTGGTCGGTCCTAACCTAACCTATTATACTCTTTAATAAGCTGTCCGTGTTTAGGTGGTCGGCCCTAACCTAACCTATAATACTCTAAATGCGTTGTCCGTGTTTAATCTACTCCCTCAAGTCTGTTACTTTTTTAAATCGCTGGTGTAGATTTCAGACGGCGAACGAAGAAGAATAGGATAGCTATTTGTTGTTTTCCCGTTATTTTTGTTACATACACACACACACACACACGCACACACGCACGCACGCACACACACACACACACAAAACTACAATGTTTCCTACACTATCTCTTTTCCTCTCTCATTTCTATGTCCCAAATCAAAAGGCCCACGCACACTTCTTTCCTCAACTGTACTTTCCTTGCCAACTTTCCCTTTGAAATCTCCGGTGATAATAAAGGTGGCTCTTCTCTCTGCTTTTTTCTAGTGTTTCCTGTAAGGTGTTATAGTATGCCTCTATTTCGCATTTATCTGTTGCTGGTTTTGGTGTTTACACTTGCATTGCTGTTAGGTTTCTTTTCTTACTCTTTAGTTTAATCATAATGATGCGGTCGTTAACTGGGTTGTAACCAAGTAGTAAAGGTAGTCTTCTTCGACATCATAAAACCACGCCCCCTATGTTCAGCTGTGTCCTTCGCAGATTATATAAAGGTTCCTCCTGAACTGCTCACACAGTATGTATATATATAGTAAACATTCCAATTTTGTCAGTGTAACCCGAAAACGAAATTAATTAAGTATTAGTAACTCTTCCAAAGTGAACAGTATCTGTCTGACACCAGTTGGATCAATGAGCAAGTATCTTCTAGTTTCCCGCGCTTTGTTGATAAAAATTGCGCCGTACCAGTTGACTTCAGCGCGGGAACTGAGTGTTGTGAAGAATGTTCTAGTGAAAGAATGTTCTAGTGAAAGAATGTTCTAGTGAAAGAATGTTCTAGTGAAAGAATGTTATAGTAAAAGAATGTTCTGGTGAAAGAATGTTCTAGTGAAAGAATGTTCTAGTGAAAGAATGTTCTAGTGAAAGAATGTTCAAACATCTCGCAATTTATCGTCGACTGCCATGTGTGTTTGGAGAACAGAATATAGCACGTTCATCAGTGCCTGAATGGTGTAAAAGCTTTCCTGAAGGTCCAACGGAATTACCATAATTTTTATCAAAAAGGTGTCCATCTCCAATACGACAACGCGAGACCCATGCGACGGCCAAAACTGCATTAGGAGTTATTGCTATACACCCGCCTTACAATCCCGACTTGGTTCTGAGGGATTTTCACATTTTTACAACTCTGTAAGAGCATCTCAAGGACACAAGTTTCAAACGGAGGACAAAGTGCATTAGAAAGTTCTCTGTCTGTCGCCGCCTGATGTATCTCACCGGGACGAAGGCCTGACCACTTAGTGATGTTGTTCACCCATCTCTTCCTTGGACGTCCTCGCCCTCTCTGTCTCGGTACGGAACCAAAGAGTATCGAGTTGGTAATTCCGTTGGACCTCGCGACATGCCCGCACCAGGCCATCTTATCGTCTTTTGATAGCTGTGAACAGATCTTCAAAAGGACCAATAGCGTTTTCAACTCTCTGACGGATTTCTACGTTTGTGACACGATCTTTATATATATATATATTTATATATATATATATATATATATATATATATATATATATATATATATATATATATATATATATATATATATATATATATATATACTGCCCCACATAGAGCATGTCGTGTATGGGGCGACTAACTGTAGAAGTACAAGTTGACCAAGACTAAGATTATATATGTCTATAACATGTGTGTAGGTATTTGTGTTGTGTGTGTGTGGGCTTGTGTATGTGTCTGTGTGTATGTGTGTGCGTACGTGCTTGTGTGTGTGTGTGTGTGTTTTTTTTTCGTTTTTTTTTCTTTCTTGTAATTGTCAATTCCTGAATCAAGATCTATAGGTTCTTTTGTCGATTTTTAATTTCTGGTCTTTATGCCATTTTTTTACCAGTGCCCACGATAATTTAACCAAAGTCGAACTGTCCTTCTTATTTGAATGTAAGTACGTACAGCGTTACCACAGTGTCCAATAAGTGACTTTGAAATATTTTATTTTTTTCCACTACACAGAAAGTCGATCTTGAACCGATATTCGATGGTTAAATATTGTTTCCCAGGTAAAGATGTACACATCTGGTTAGTTTCAGAACTAAATGTCTTTTAGGACCTAGGGTGTTCAGGTGATTAGCTAAACTTTGGTATCAAGTGACATTATCATTCCTGTGATACACGTAAACAAGAATTCTACATCTGAGAAAATAATATGAGTCTCGCAATAAACTAATAGAGATCTCAATAAAAGAATATGGGTGTCCAATAAAAGAATATGGGTGTCCAATAAAAAAAAATGGGTCTCAATAAAAGAATATGGGTCTCTCAATAAAAGAATAAGGGTGTCCAATAAAAGAATATGGGTGTCCAATAAAAGAATATGGGTGTCCAATTAAAAAAAATGGGTCTCAATAAAAGAATATGGGTGTCCAATAAAAAAAATATGGGTCTCAATAAAAGAATATGGGTGTCCAATAAAAGAATATGGGTGTCCAATAAAAGAATATGGGTGTCCAATAAAAAAAATATGGGTCTCAATAAAAGAATATGGGTCTCTCGATAAAAGAATATGGGTGTCCAATAAAAGAATATGGGTGTCCAATAAAAAAGTAGGGGTTTCTCATTAAAATACTAGACGTCTCTGAATAGAAGAATAGTTGTCTCCCAATAAAATATGAGTGGTCTCTCAATTTCAGATCGTACTTGTATTCAACCTGATTATAAGCTGGCTTGGTCTAGACCATTTAATGTGAAAGTCACTCGTACTGAAATCAATTTGTCTAGACCTGCTAATGTGAAAGTCACTCGTACTGAGAACACTTTGTCTAAACCTGTTGATGTGAAAGTCACTCGTACTGAAATCAATTTGTCTAGACCTGCTGATGTGAAAGTCACTCGTACGGAAATCAATTTGTCTAGACCTGCTGATGTGAAAGTCACTCGTACTGAAATCAATTTGTCTAGACCTGCTGATGTGAAAGTCACTCGTACTGAGAACACTTTGTCTAGACCTGATGATGTGGAAGTAATTCGTACTGAGATCACCTGGCCTAGAACTGTTTATGTGAAAGTCACTCATTCTGATATCACTTGGCCTAGACCTGTTGATATAAACATCTTTCGTCCTGAGACCACTTTGTCTAGATCTGTTTATGTGAAAGTCACTTGTCCTGGGACCACATTATCTAGACCTTTTGATATGAAAGTCACTCGTCCAGAGAACACTTTAATTTCAACGTTTTTTGGGTGGCACGCTGCAGTGGCTCTTCTTACATCGTGATGTATATCAGAGGAGGTGGACTGTGGTCCTTCTGGCTATAGTGTAATGCAAGGCCCTTTAGCAATCCCTTTACTATAAGGATTAAGTGTCAATTCCCAGCTCGTTGGTCAGATTGCATAGATTTGGCATGTTTACTGGGAACCAAAAGCTGACGTGAAGTGGAGTTTTTGTCAGTATGTTTCAACTGATCGTGACGTTAGCCTTGAGTCCCCGTCTGGGACCTGTTGAAGTACATCTTCATTTTGTCAGATGTGATATGATGCTGAGAGTATACATTATATAAGTGTTCTTCCGTAGAGGTTAGCCTTGAGTCCCCGTCTGGGACCTGTTGAAGTACATCTTCATTTTGTCAGATGTGATATGATGCTGAGAGTATATATTATATAAGTGTTCTTCAGTAGAGGTTAGCCTTGAGTCCCCGTCTGGGACCTGTTGAAGTACATCTTCATTTTGTCAGATGTGATATGATGCTGAGAGTATATATTATATAAGTGTTCTTCAGTAGAGGTTAGCCTTGAGTCCCCGTCTGGGACCTGTTGAAGTACATCTTCATTTTGTCAGATGTGACATGATGCTGAGAGTATACATTATATAAGTGTTCTTCAGTAGAAGTTAGCCTTGCCTTTTAGATGCCAAAGATTATGTCAGGGTCAGGAGAAACATATTGATCAAAGGGGGGAGGCATGGACTAGCGGTTAAGGGACACGGCTCACAACTGGAAGGTGCTGGGTTTGCTCCCCATCACAGCACCGGTCGTTACCCTGGGGAAGCAAACCCTTAGAAAATGGAGCAGGAAGCAGACCCTTTTATGTAAAATGGATGCGGAAGTAAAGTAGGATGCACCGGGTCGACAGGGGCAAAATGAAAACATAGTGCAACGCACACCGCCTTGGGGAATAGACAAATGAGGCGAACGTATAAAAACCACCAAAATTATCAAAGATCACACCTTACATTCATGTCATACGCCTGGAGACGTGATAGGTTACAGCAGCCTGGTCAACGAAGTGAGGATCGACAGTGCGATCCCTACAGGAGTCTGATGATAAGACTTGCATTGCACTATAGTCAGAAGGTCCATCTCTTTTGTTACGGCCTGAGATGTGAGAGATGCAGCTTCAAACTCGTTGACGGAGAAAACAAATCGTCAGATCCGTTTTGGTTATATCACAACAAGTGAGCCATATAAAAGTCGGCAGGCAAGGACTAAACTATCGTACAGCTCTAAAAAGTACAAATGTAGAGGTAGGTGCATATCATTGACTGCTTTCGGGGATGCAGTGTTAGAGATGTCACTGTGCTAGACCACAGCTTGTTTATCGTGTGTGATGTCCAGTTCCATTCCTAGCATTCTTTTCTATCATAAAACTAAGCCAGGTACCCAATTACAACTGGGTCGACTGGAGCGTGTTGGCAACAGAAGTTGTATTCTGTACCTTTACCGTAGAGATAGCGTCATACCACTTCTCTAATCAGATGCTAATTAGTACAATGTTCTAGGCTCCGAAAAATAGATGCGCTCCGAAAAGCAAAGTAAAAACAGCGTGCATGATATTAATGGTGTATGTATACTATGTAGTTGAATTGATCTGATCAACACTACCTCGACTCTAATAAACTTCTTGAATAATAAAAAAGAACACACACAGTCGTCTGTGTCATTTTTGGGGCATGAGAGTTGATACTATTAATTTTGACTCATTTTGTGCAGGACACACACTTATCAATTTTGGTTATTCATGGCGTGTGTGCCTTCTTGGTGATGGAGCTTATTGAGGTCAACCATCTATGCTTGACTCTTTGTTTTACTTGTCTATTTAAAAAAATGTATTTTTGTTGTCCGTTTAATTCCTCTCTTTTTTTGTTAGACGTTGATGAAAATATTGTTTATTTTAAGATTATTTGCCGTGTTCTCGTGAATTTGCTGCGTTCCGTTACTTTGCTGTGTTCTCATGACTTCTGGGAGTTACTGCTTTTTTTCTTTCTCTTCATCTAGCTCCTTCATGATAAACATGACACCGACGAATTTCTCGGTTAGGATTAGTCTGGCTCATATCGGTTCAGCTTTTTCAAGTTTTCTTTGCTTCTGTGAACTTTGTGTTTCTATGCTTCTCGATGATTCAGGACGTCAAATTTTTCTTTAATTTCATACAGATGCGCCCACTATCTCCAATTCACGAGGGCTGATTTATCTCTGTTTGTTAATGCTATCGTTTCCATTCTTTTCTCTTTTACTTTTTTCTCTTTAATGAGGTAAGATCTCCATATCCAAAAATGGCACTCCTTCTCTCCTCTCTTCGTCTTTCTCTCTCGCTCTCTCTCTCTCTTTCTCTCTTTCAACCAGTTTTTACCTTTACCTTTTTCTCACTCCGTTTCACTCTTTCTCCCCTCTCTCAATTTTTGTCTCTTTCTCATGGCTTTATTTTTACAAGGAAACCTCTAAGCCTCTTTCGATGCTACCGGTAGTGAGGGCAATGTGACACTCAAACTTTCTCACCTCGGCAAGGTGAAAAGAATGTCGGCAGGTTATAACAACTTTGTTTGTCCTACATTTTACTTTGATTCTAGAGCCATAGCTCCCAACAGTTCTTGAATTCTACAAACAGCACCTGACCCGGCTGGCTGTACTCCAGTATCAAGTAACACCATTCTTTTTTTAATGACACCTCTACATCAACAGCAGAGTCGTAACTGTCCAATATATATATATATATATGTGTGTGTGTGTGTGTGTGTGTGTCTGAACTTGTGTGTATGGGTATTTCTGTAAATATGTATGAATTTGGTTAGTGTGTGTGTGTGTGTGTGTGTGTGTTCCTCTTAGTTTCTTGGTCAGTGATTGACAAAGCGGTAGGTGACCGTCACGCCTGATAGCGTCTTTAAGGGCAGCATCAAACTCCCTCCACATCCCTCCCTCCCGGTCTGCATCATTCCTTTGTACTGTGCCCCAACTCTGTTTTATTATTTTCATTTCAACACAGCGGTTCTTAATCTTTAATTCAGCTCTTCCACTGTAATGTGCCTTTTTTGTTCATTATTCTAACCTTCGAAAATGTAATTATTGTGTTAGGTTTTGTGCTCAGGACACCCTGGTCATGCCAGTGATTTCCTTTCTGTTTCCACCTTTGACAGCCATGCTAACATTTAGTTATGAGGACCACCCGTGTTAAAGTATGTTCATCTATTGCTGTTTCTGAACCGAAGTAATTATTTCTACACAGACAAGAGTGGCAGTCTTCTACGAAAACCCCCGCACCTGGATGTCATTCTTAGTCTGTCTACTCATCAGTGATCTACTAGGCTTAGGTGACCCTGCCATGTAGATACGTTCACGTCAACTTAACTCACTGGATCATTGGAACTCTCCAGCCAAAACTGCGGCAAGGTTTATGGCATCCTGGGGGTGGGAAAGGCGGTATGTAGTATTTTTCTCCATATTTACTACTGTAAAATTTTCATTGTTCTTTTACTTTATGTAACAGTTATGAAAACAAACTGTTGATGTGTCTATTCCCTTGGTCGGTAACTCTTCTTTGTGTCTATTCCCTGGTTGGTAACTCTTCTTTGTGTCTCTTCACTTGGTCGGTAATGAAAAAGACACACCTAAATTGTACAAAAGTATAAAAGACCAAGGCTACCTTCTGATTTTCTTCATGCAAAATAGTTTTCTGTAGATAACAGTGGTAGGTAAAGGTGAAGGTACAGTGATTGACAATAGAAGTGTGTTTAAGATGCAAGGGAAAGGAGACTAATTCAAATATACAGCAGCGTTAAATTATTAAATGGTTTGTGACACTACTCCCTAAGGCGATGCCGGATACACAATTGATTATGTGGCATTAAATACTCATTGCTACACTCATCAATGCAAGGCAAGGGAACAAATCTTACGGCCAAAATATTATGACAACGCAATTCTCAAATAAGTAGTACTTTAATTGAAGTTCTGTGAGCTGTCTTAGACGTAGCAAGAATTAATACATATATTAATCTTAAAAAATGTTGTTTATTTTTGGCTACTCAAGTTTAATGAACGCTGACTTAAATGGTAGTGTATTGTTCGTGTTATGTTGGTTCTCTGACTACTCAAGTTTAATAACCGCTGATTTAAATTGTAGTGTATTGTTCGTGTTATGTTGGTTTTCTGGCTACTCGTACAGAGTTCTTCACTCTTGAAGACAGTTTACTTCAGCAGACATTTATATCAATATTCATCTGGAAGCTCGCCAAATACACAGCCTAACTATAAGCAGTGACAGAAGGCCGCTCTGTCTACGTATGGACGGCGATGTTCAAGTACAGTAGATCCCAACCTATTCTAGATTGAGGGCCCTTCTGAAGTCATGCTCTTTCCCGCCACACGAGGTCAAGTAAAACAATAACCAAATAGAGACCTTATTTTAAAATCTAGATATGGTTTAGGGACACTTGGAGAACTTCCGCGGACTAGCAGAGATAGATGGACTGTGGCTTGGGAACCACAGCCCCAAAGACACTAACTGACAGCAGTAAACTCTACATCATGCTGGACTTTGAAGGTAAAGTTTGGCTTCTGTTACATCTATGACTTTACCATCTCTAACACTAATAAATGGAATGTACACTTGGAACAATACAAATATATTAGTTACATTGGCATGAAACAAAGTTATCAATGCAAGTGAGTGTGTTTGTATGTTTGTGTGTGTAAGCCAGAGTATACGCGCGTGTGCCTACGTGCGTTTGCGCGAGCACGTCGCATCTAGCTATTATCAATTACAAATGTTTACATAATCCCAAACCGATAAACAGTTTACAATATGATATGCACACATGCAATGTTACGTGAACCCCAACAGACGACATAATGTACGGTTTATATACTCTTACAAATACAAAATCTTAGTCCTGTCTCGTCTTATTGTTATTTCTTATAGGTTTACTTCATCTAAGCAAGTCAAACTTCGTTCAACAGGTATCCACTTTCAATAGCTTATGTAGCGACATCAGAGAGAGCTACAAAAAATATTTGCTGGAGCGTTGAGTCACGGCCACCTTTCGTGGTTGAGTGCAATTACACATTTTCCTTTACATTCATTCGCCTCATCTATGCAGGGTATACATAATTCAGCAGGGATCCAGCGTATGTACCTTTGCTTAAAAGTCAAACTGGCATGTCATTCTAGAAACGGAATGGAGAGAGACAGAGAGTAAGAGAGAGAGGGAGAGAGAGAGAGAGAGAGAAATGAGAGAATGGTGAGAAAATATTTAGTGAAGTGTAGACAAGTTATTCATTTCCCCTATCCTCTATGTGATTGTACTTGCTAGTAGGTACGCTCAGGCCGACATGGATCAAGTGTCCGTGTATTATGTTATGAGAGACCTGACCGTCGTGTAATTTTAGATTTCTGAATGAACATAGAGCTAGATAATACCTTTGACGGATTGTAAACAGAATTGACACGTTTGTTTTTCATCTACATATTTCAATGTACAACCGCCTGGAGGATCGCGGTCCACCTTTATCAGCACGCTCGGGATGTGAGTAAAAGCTTCTGCATCCAGCCACAAAATGATCTTTTCAGTGTGGTCAAAACAGCAAACATACTCATTGTGAGAATTCACAACAACAACATCAACAACCTCACTGTTGACGTTTCATCCCCATCACATCACCGGCCGTTACCCCGGGGAAGCAAACCCTTAGAAAATGCATGTCGAAGTCGGATGCACTGGGCTGACAGGCGCAAAATAAATACCGCAGTGCAACGCACACCGCCTTGGGGAATAGAGAAATAAGGCGAACGCAAAAAACAAAACCAAAAAAAATCACTTAACACTTTCACAGTAAAGGCCGATTTTTAGTATAAAACCGCCAACTACTCCTAGCGGGCCGTTTGCATCAGGACCAGAGAACCACAGCTTACCCTGACCATATTCTGCCTACAAATGGTGGCCCTGGAAACAGAATGCGCTAGTGTAGTCTGTGTAAGAGAACAGTGTTCGCAGAGAGTTCAAAAATGCGTGCTGAAACGGATATATATGACCGAAAGGCGCAGATATCGCATTCTTGTAGTAAACTAGGATACAATGTCACCATCCTTTTCAGGGCGAACGACACATAGAACGGGAGAGAAAAAAAAGAAACACATTTCAATACGGTTAAGCCAACATTCGTGAATTAAAACAATGTATGAGACCATGTGGAATTCCGTGGCGAAGTGGTTAAGCCGTTGGCTTCGTGATCAGGTGGTGTGGGTTCGACTCCGAACTCCACCGTCTTTTTCACTGGTGCTTGAAGCGGAGTCCCCTGCATCTCGTAGTCGTCTTGTCCTTGACTTGCCACTGGGGTCGAGTGGCACGAGACGAGAGAGTGAGGATAAAAAGTAGCGCAGTTAATCCTTACTAAAAATAGCGCTAGCAAAATTAATTATGCCATCATCGTCTACGATGGACGATGGACGACGGCCGTTGCCTTTTTTTTGTATGAGCCCATACAATGGCGAACGTTTGGCTAACTTCTACTTTAATTAAACTCAACCCTTGACTTGAGCTGTAGGGAAAAATAAAGATGAAGTCGATAAGTATAACCAGTGGAAGAGCAACAGAAGAGGACGCTAAGATAACCAGCCTCACTAGAAATTGGGAGTGGAAGGGGGGGGGGGGGGGAGTGTAACTACGTAATTAGGGACACGACTAGGTAGTTCCTTAATAGGTATCAATTGGTTTTAAAAATATATCGTGGAGTCGGAAGCCATGTGCTGCAAGGCGAAAAAAACACAGTACAATGCATTCCGACATAGTGAACAAGTGAAAGGAAAAAATATACAAAAACGATGACACAAAATATAATGAATGAGCAACAATTGCATGTATGGAGCACTGGAGACATTGACTACACCTAGAAACACTTGCAGGTGTGAAGCACCGGTGTCATTGACTACACCTAGAAACACTTGCAGGTGTGAAGCACCGGAATCATTGACTACACCTAGAAACACTTGCAGGTTTGAAGCACCGGAGACATTGACTACACCTAGAAACACTTGCAGGTGTGAAGCACCGGAGGCATTGACTACACCTAGAAACACTTGCAGGTGTGAAGCACCGGAGGCATTGACTACACCTAGAAACACTTGCAGGTGTGAAGCACCGGAGTCATTGACTACACCTAGAAACAATTGCAGGTATGAAGCACCGGAGGCATTGGCTACACCTAGAAACACTAGAGCTATGTACATTTATATGTATATATATATATATTGTAAAGAGATGATGTTAGAACTGGAGCACCAGAGCATTTAATAGCCAGTCAGATCATGCACTTCCTTGGATAAAATGTTAGGTACTAAATAAACGGAAAAAAAGTATCGAGAAATTGTCATACCATCTTTAAAGTACATACAAGTTATCAAGTAGTGTTGAAACTACATTTAAACAAATCAACAGGAGCGAAATTTTAAATGATCAGACCATAATAATAACAGCCAAATCCCTCACAAAACTACGGCATACGGGTCTGAGACGAGTGTTAACAACATCATTAATCATAATTGACGTACTCATTCACCTAGACAAGCCATGTTTAAGCCTAATATCTTAATGATAGAACCCCCTTCTTGCAGTTAGGTTGGAAAGCGCCAATATTTGGCTTAGTGCTCATATATGGCTTTGATGCCTTACTGGCATTAATGTTGTGGTTTGTGTGTGTGTGTGTGTAGAGGCCGAATTGCAAAACATTGACTAGACCGTGCAGCACTCGCAGGTATGGAGCAAAAGATTGACTAGACCGAGGAGCACTTGCAGGTATGGAGCAAAACATTGACTAGACCGTGCAGCACTCGCAGGTATGGAGCAAAAGATTGACTAGACCGAGGAGCACTTGCAGGTATGGAGCAAAAGATTGACTAGACCGAGCAGCACTTGCAGGTATGGAGCAAAAGATTGACTAAACCGAGGAGCACTTGCAGGTATGGAGCAAAAGATTGACTAGACCGAGCAGCACTTGCAGGTATGGAGCAAAAGATTGACTAGACCGAGGAGCACTTGCAGGTATGGAGCAAAACATTGACTAGACCGAGGAGCACTTGCAGGTATGGAGCACAGATATTGACTAGACCGAGCAACATTTGCAGGTTTGGCGCACAGACTTTCAAGAGACCGAGCAACATTGGAAGGTATGGAGCACAGACATTGACTAGACCGAGCAACACGTGCAGGTATGGGGCACAGACATTGACTAGACCGAGCAATATTTGCAGGTATTGGACAAAACATTGACTAGACCGAGCAGCCCTTGCTGGTATGGGGCAAAACATTGACTAGACCAAGCAACATTTGAAGGTATGGAGCACAGACATTGACTAGATCGAGCAACACTTGCAGGTATGGGACAAAACATTGACTAGACCGAGCAACCCTTGCTGGTATGGGGCAAAACATTGACTAGACCAAGCAACATTTTAAGGTATGGAGCACAGACATTGACTAGACCGAGCAACATTTGCAGGTTTGGCGCACAGACTTTCAAGAGACCGAGCAACATTTGAAGGTATGGAGCACAGACATTGACTAGACCGAGCAACACTTGCAGGTATGGAACAAAACATTGACTAGACCGAGCAGCATTTGCAGGTATGGAGCACAGACATTGACTAGACCGAATAGCACTCGCAGGTATGGAACACATATATTGACTAGACCGAGCAACATTTGAAAGTATGGAGCACAGACATTGACTAGACCGAACAACATTTGAAGGTATGGAGCACAGACATTGACTAGAACGAGCAGCACTTGCAGGTATGGGGCAAAACATTGACTAGACCGAGCAACATTTGAAGGTATGGAGCCCAGACATTGACTAGACCGAGCAACATTTGAAGGTATGGAGCACAGACATTGACTAGACCGAGCAGCACTTGCAGGTATGGGGCAAAACATTTACTAGACCAAGCAACATTTGAAGGTATGGAGCACAGACATTGACTAGACCGAGCAACATTTGAAGGTATGGAGCACAGACATTGACTAGACCGAGCAACACTTGCAGGTATGGAGCAAAACATTGACTAGACCAAGCAACATTTGCAGGTATGGAGCAAAACATTGACTAGACCGAACAAGATTTGAAGGTATGGAGCACAGACATTGACTAGACCGAGCAGCACTTGCAGGTATGGAGCAAAATATTGACTAGACCGAGCAACATTTGAAGGTATGGAGCACAGGCGTCGAGAAAATTATTGTTTTTCTCATCTATATTGTTACCTTTCTTCTGATCTAAAAAGTCATGAAAAATAAAAGTATATTTTCTAATTATAAAAGAATGGCACAAAAAGTAAAACTTGAACAAGCAAAGAAGATAATATAGCATGCTATTTTTTTTTAAATTTAACAAATAAATAAGAGCTGAACGACTCAGAAAGCTATTCAATGTTCTGGCAAAATACACAGGAAAGTATTTCCTGTTTTGATTTGGTGGTAACAACAGTATTAAAACTGTATTTTGAATTGCAAATTGTATACGTTTTGTTGGCTTATTACATCTCACTGCCACAGATGAGTGCATATATTCACCGCTAACATGTCCTTAAGAATTGATTTGCTTGGTTCTTTTTTCTGGATCATTCTATTATATAGCACTTGAGCCATATAAGGGTATCTTTAAGCTTATTCTTCTATACTGTTTTAACAAATGACAGAATATTTCTTCTAATGAAAATTATTATAGTTTACTTGCTTTCTTGCTTACCACGTTTCCAGTTTAGCAAAACATGTTAACTGTAATTCAATGGCATTATATTACACAATCTCTGCAGAATTCCAATATTGGGATTAGTGACTAAAATTTTGTCACTTAATACTTTGTTGGGCTACAATTCTACGACTTATAGCAGGTAGACCAAAGCCAGATAGAAGCATGTTTTAATGGCATATTTGCACTATATCACGCATACCCAATATATATGTATATATATATATATATATATATATATATATATATATATATATATAGAGAGAGAGAGAGAGAGAGAGAGAGTTTGTTGTATATGTGTATTTGTGTGTGTGTACATTTATATGTGTGTATATATATATATTGTAAAGAGACGATGTTAGAACTGGGGCACCAGAGCATTTAATAGCCAGTCCACGTAATTTGATCATGCACTCCCTGTCACACCAACATTAAAGTACATACAAGTTATCAAGTAGTGTTGAAACTGGAGCACCAGAGAGTAACAAGTCAACAGAGGCAAAAAGAAAAATGACCAGACCATAATAATAACAGCCAAATCCCCCACAAAACAGTGACAGTCGAGTCTGAGACGAATGTGAACAACATTATCAATCATAAGGACGTACTCATTGACCTAGACAAGCCATGCTTAAGCCTAATACCTTAATGATAGAACCCCGTTCATGTTGCTAGGTTGGAAAGCGCCCATTATTGGCTTAGTGCCCACACATGGCTGTAGTGCCTTACTGGCATTAATGTTGTGGTTTTTTGTGTGTAGAAGCCAAACTGTAAAATAATTATCATAATCTGAGCTACTGTGTATATTAACATTCTTAAAATATGTTACTAAAAAATGATGCGCAATCTAGCCATGGTGGATAATGATAATTTCACAAAACAGCTAAACGCAATAGGTAAACTTTTATTTCAGCGAACGGAAATAAAAAGGACATAAGGCCCATTAAAAGTAATTAACATAGAATAACATTCAGAGCAATAAAAAAGCCTACGAAGTTGGATAGGGGTAATAAAAAAAAACAGACAAAGACGGTCTCATACCAGGCACTGCCGTTGGAGATCAGTTGTCGAGACTTCAGGGAACTAAGTCATGGCCTTTCTTATTGTGGGGTTACCAGTACTCTTCCCCGCTGTCTTGTCTAGAGTAACTAAACATGATTTTCGCAGTCATATCTGGCCTGTATTTCTAGTTTCCTAAAGAGGAGATTTAATTTGTCCTTCGCCCAATCTCACTAACATCGTGGTCTGCACATAAAACGGAGGAAAAAATAGTTCCTTTGAGATCAAATTGGATAACATGCCATGTCCATTGAACATATCCTATATAACTGCACAAGAGATAACAATACTGACCTTACGAGACAGATAGGAGACAAAAGCTGCACGGAGATAAAACATAAGAAACGTATGTGTCCTTTGTCACGGAAACTGTGACCTTGATAAATGAAGAAGAAGAAAAAATAGTTGGAAAAGCAGAACTTGACAAAGTCCATGTTTCGTGTTATATATGATTCTTTCCCGTAATAATTTTTAAGTCGTTTTTGTCAACTTCTATATTTGTATTTTTATTTACCAATACGCAGTGCGCGTGTGTTCTATTTATAGTTTTCACGAGCTGAAAGAAGGAGCAGCAACTATTATATTTGTAAGACGTTAAGCTTAATGGTGGTGACTATTTTCTTATTTTTATCCGAATGTCGCTGTTATAATTCTGGGTTATAATGTTTGCCATTCAAATATTTTGTTCTGTTCTATTTGCTTATGGTTAATTCAGTGGTCTTGTGGGCTTTTTAAACAAAAATAACGTACCAGCTTCGAATCACATCTTGCTTGGTTTGACAGACCGGACATGTCGCTGGTTTTTTCGTGATATGACTGATTTTTCCAGTCGACCCAGCTATAAATGGGTACCTAACGAAGTCAGGGGAACATTTCGGAACTGCCACAGGACCTACGAAATTTATGTTATTTCGTCGGCACCTTCAGCAATGAAAAGGACTGAGCACATTCGGTGGCGTCCAGGTGCAATGAATTCAGTTCTTTTGAACCATTTTCCATTTTTAAGTCAATAAGTTAGCCCGTGTTGTATGTGGTATGTCATGTCCTTCAATTTTGTTCAAGGAAGGCCTGAGAGGGACTATTTACATTCTGTCGTTTCATTTGGCCTTCATCTTGTCTTTGCTTTAACAGTTTCGCAACATCTATCCCACTTCCTGTATCTGTTAGAACCTTTACCTGTGTTTGAAATTGTCGCGCCAGAATAGATACCGTTCAGCAGTTGTTTTTTTTCATAAATGTAAAGCTAGTTTAACTATTGAGACTTATTTGCATCGGTACCTCCCATGCGCATCCTATGATAGACATAGGAAATCTAGCTTAATTGCTAGTTGCGTGAGGCCCGTTGGTCCCCATTAGTTAGGCATATTATCACAGCAAAACGAGAATGGAGGGGGGATATAGTTGGTGGAGATGCTTAGATAAAAAGGCAAAGGTTAGCGTCAGCTGAGGTTCCGTACTACATGAGGCAGGAATAATTAAGTCAAGCTATGCTAAAGTTGAAATTAAGGACATTTGTCAAATCGGTATCTTCATCAGGCATCATCAAAATCATCTTGCATTCTACTTTTGTAGCATAGATCCTCAATACGTGACAAGGCCGCATGGTCAATGCTCCCAGATCTTCCCTAGTCTCTTATAGTTAACATATCTCTTTTTATGTTAAACTGTATGTGGTTTATTGATTCTGCAGAATTGGACAGCCATCCGCATGCACAATCTTCATCAGTCACATCTTACGACATGCCTGGCAGGTTACAGTATTCTATTCTTTGCTCCTCATTTGAGCCCTGGCAAAACCATGAGCCAAATTACTATAGTCTTATAGGACAAAGGTTAAGACTGATCAGGGGTACTAGATATCTGAAAGTTATATCACAAAACGAATAGTAAAAATAAGTGTAGGTGGGAGTTTGATCGAGCAGTGACAGCGTGACACACACACATAGAGGCGCATACAAGCGTATCACATTATCAACGCATCGCTTATCGTCGCTTTCCTTTACTGATTCTTTTCAATGAAACCATACTCCCACGTAATGGACAGCGTGTTTTGTTCAACGTCCTTACTTATTCTTATTTGTTCTTCTCTCAGTCGACGCCATCTTACTTCGTAGAAGAAGAATTTGAGGCCAACAAAGAGATATTTTGATTGATGTGCTTAAGACAATATCTAATTTCCAAGAAATATATTTACATGTCAATAGCAAATGTACAGTAAGAACAGACACAGGATATTCTGAAAAAAAATTCATATAAGTTCCGGTGTACGGCCAGATTGTGTACTATCTCCTTTATTGTTTATCCCATATATAGACGTAATATGTAAAAAAAAAAAACATTAGTGAGGGAAACAACCTCAGTGATCACTTAAATGAGCTTCTATTTGCTGACGACCAAGCAATAATAGCAACCCCAGAAAAAACAACTGGAGGAACACATCAACAATTTTAATGAGGATTGTTCAGATTATAGTATAGTCTGAAAATCAACATAGAGAAAACTAACATTAGGACAATTGCAAGAAAAGATATATAAACAACAATATTAATACAAAACTGACAAGTAAAACAGGTGAAAAATGCCACCTACCTGGGTAACATAATTTCAGCAGATTGAAAAAGCGACGCCGAAATCCAAAATAGATGTAATAAAGCAAGTAAAATAATTGGGCAAATGTCCTCGATATTACTATGTTCGCACGTGACAATGGATACAAAAAAAAAACGCTGTTCAACACAATATTCCTACCCATATTGTGCTACCAGTGACATAATTTGACATTAACAACCAAAGATAAGAGAAACATCGTAACAACAGAGATGAAATGTCTGCGCATAATGCTTGGGGTAACTAGAATGGATATAATCAGAAACGAAGATATAAGGAGACAAGTAGGCATAACACCTGTGCTAGACCGTATCAAGAGACAGCAAACCAAATGATTCGGTCCAAACACCAGATAGTATTCCTCAGAAAGAAATGCTACACAGATACAATGGATACAAAGCGGTCAGCGACCCATAGCTGATTGCCAACGTCAGGGCCTGCGAACCAGAGCTGCCAAGACATTTCTAAATCTCCACGTAGTGATCCTGGATAACAGGCTGCAATAGAGCAGACTGGCTAAGGAGAAAGGATCGAAGAGGGAAGACAACCCGGTACTAAACAAAGGCCTCCTGAAGTCGGATGTGTCGAACCGAAACGTGTAAATATCGCAATCAAGCTGTAAATTACGACACAACGCATTCCTGCTACTTTCAAACTCCTTTTCAAGACTTAATAGCGGGGGATTGAGAACGACGACGAAGAAGAAGAAGAAGAAGAAGAAGAAGAAAAAGAAGAAGAAGAAGAAGAAAAAGAAGAAGAAGAAGAAGAAGAAAGAGAAGCAGTAAAGAGCCCCGTGTACAAAGCACATCTTATACTAGGGTCCGACCAAGAAACCTCTTCATAATCTTACGCTGAAAGGCACAATTCGAACAAAAAATGCGAAAGGAATAAGAAGAAAGAGGCTATTCGATGATTTTCACTAATTGGCTGCGTTTTTTGTCCCATAAGCTATTGGATAACCGGGTTTTTTTTGGTTGTGTAATGCTAACAATTGGCAAATGTACTCTTTTGTGCACATTGAAAAGTGTTAAGTGGCGAGTAGTAGTAGCTTTCCTCACATCTCGAGTGTGCTGATGAAGGTGGACGGCGTTCCCCTGGGCGGTTGTGCTATGATTGGCTTCAACTTATAACAGTGGTCACTTAATATACAATCCGTCAACACATATTGCGTGGTCCACGGTGACCATTATTATATGATGGGATATGCGATAATCTAGAATCTTTCTCAAATAATCACGTCTGTTAGTCTCGTAAACTTGACGATCTGTCTTGTTTGTTTTGCAACCACACATTTATCTGGAAGTTTTGTCGGAGATGGTCGTGCTGTAACTCTGATCTTCTATTCGGGCCGACATATTTGGAGGTTATGTTATACTGCTAGTTGGTTGTTCTAAATAAATATAAATACTGCCCACAGAGAAGTTGTGACCATAAAAAAGAGAAACCATGAATTTAATTAAATTCATTTTTCGACATGTATCTAGAAAGTAGGTGACTTAATAAATTTTTTCAAACAAGACTCCGGTAAAACGTTAAATATCGATGGCGAAAATAAAGCACAGAATGTCAGAACTTGAAACTTCTTGAATGGCACAACATTATGGCTTGGAAACAGAGACTGGGATGGCAGGCAATATGTCTTGGATGTAGCAGCGGCTTGGATGACAAGACAAAATATATTCTCAATAGGGACTTGGATGACAAGATCTTGAAAAACTACAGACCTCAGAAGTACTGACATGCTCAAAAGACATAGATCTGGAACGAAATGATTGCTAAGTCACCTGGCATGACACATGCTGAAAGTGAGGATAGATAATTAAGATCAATAATAATGTCGATCCTTATACCCACCCACCTTTACGTCACCACGTTACCCACCTTTAAGTCACCACGTTACATAAATCAAACGTCAGAGACATAAGGATCAACTGAATACCAACAGAAATAGGACTGTTGGTCGCCTCGGACGGGTGGTTTGTGGACCGTGGATGGTGGATCGCCGAGGACTAAGCTATTAGGATACCTGTCCTATAGTCTGAAGAATACGTGTTTGAGATAAGAGTTTCTTTATCAGGGGTAAAATTAAAAACTAGCCTACACACTGCGCCACTACTGCTGTAGTAAACATCCTTATCTCTCACCCTGTTAATCTCTCTCCAGCCCTTCCCTCTCGGTCAACACCAATAATAGGCAAACATTGTAATTATTTGTCGTTATTTTAATGCAGCAGAAACACTCCCCATTAGGATCAACACATCGTTACGTAACAAAAGTATGCGGCTCTTATGTGGTGAATTACCACAATTATCTTCATGTGGTCTTCGTGGCCATTGACATCCATATTCTTGATAATGTATGCATATTCTAGTTCGAGTCCCATTTCTTCGCGCTGTAATGCCCATATTGATGCCCAAAAGCTCTCAGTTCATATTTGTATGTGTTAATTGCATGACTGACACGATTTTCTGCTTGATGTACGAACTTCAGAGTCTGTATGTAGATTTACAGACGACGGCAACTTCTCGCTTCAATGGTTCCATTTAACCCACGTGCTCCGTTATTGTTGCTGGGACTTACATTCAGATATACCCCATTGTGTTTTCTTCTTCTGCTGCTTTTTAACTCTAATATTACAAGTAACAGTATCCACGTGAAGGCACTTGAGTGGAAAACGTTAAGAATGTATTCCTTTAACATGTTTAAGATCCGTTATTATGTTTCTTTCCTTCTTCGCCTTCTTTTCTTATACGTTTCATCTTCTACTTGTGTTATTTATATAATAATTTTACCCACTCCTATTTTTTTATAATTATGGATCTACCATTCCAACACTTGATCATTAACACTGAAATTTGTAACTGTGTCTTTATTGGTTTTCAATATCTGATTTCAAAATGATGCGCCTCTGTTTTCAACATTATCGTCGCTCAAGTGTGACGTCTTATTTCAATTTTGCTAATTCAAATGTTTTTGCTTCAATACAAAAAGGCAACAGTTTAGTTCCCTGTGAAGTATATATCTTCAACAAATGCAAGGATGCGTTATCCGAAGTGACATATACAGAATATGATAGCCGGTCCAATGCCCGTGTTAATGTTAACTTCAAAGGAATGTAAGAATCAATCTGTTATGTGTGATATAACAAATGTATTGTTCAGCAAATCGTATTGTCTAAATAAGTCTCTGCTTTTTATAATTCCGCTTTTATGATGTCGTCACGTGCTTTTGCTTAGCAGAAGTATGCTTTGTTGACCTCACTGTTCTGCTTTCCACTTGTTCACTTGTATCTACACCTGACGACCTCTTGGCCATTTCATAAGTTAATCTTATAACTGGTTGTGGTAGCTTTCCACCTGCATTTTACAACCTGTCAGCCGCTTCACTGTCATGCCTATTGCAACAAAACAGAATCCATTGTATCACAACTCGCTTGAATCTCTTACATGGTTTATAAGGAAGAATCCTCAGTTCGTTCAGGTCTGCAATTTTTGGGGGACTTTGTGATGCATTCATTGACCGAGATGTTCTTTCAAGAAAAGACCTATTACAACTGAGAGCTTTCTTTGTGTTTGCTTTTGTAATATTAAAAAAGTTTTCTTCTTCTACTTTTTGTCATCTTTTTCTTCTTCTTCTTCTTCTTTTTCTTTTTCTGCTTCTTCTTCTTCAACTGCGTTTGTACTGAAAAGGACGGCGTGACGTTGTGTCGTAGTTTTTACAATGCACCTGCGATATATGCGCCTTCGATATATGCGCCTTTCGGCCCTACACATCCGATTTCAGCTAATTTTGTTAAGTACTGGGTTTGCCTTGCCATGTGATCCCTATTCTCTCAGCGAGACTATACTACTGCAGTCTGTTTTCAGGTTAAAGGCAGAAAAGGGTCTTGCTGAACTATGGTTCGTAGACCTTGATGCAAGCACCCAGCCATGTTTCGCTGGCCCTGATGCAAGCACCCAGCTCTGGTTAGCTGACCCTGATGCAAGCACCCAGCTATGAAACGCTGACCCTGATGCAAGCACCCAGTCATGGTTCGCTGACCCTGATGCAAGCACCCAGCTCTGGTTCGCTGACCCTGATGCAAGCACCCAGTTCTGGTTCGCTGACCCTGATGCGAGCACCCAGCTATGAAACGCTGACCCTGATGCAAGCACCCAGCCATGGTTCTTTGAGTCTGATGAAGAAGACGAGAAAGAGAAAGAAAAAGAAAAAGAAGAAGAAGAAGAACAGCAACAACAAGATGAAGAAAAAGAAGTTCGCTGTGTTGGACTTGGATCTGCTCCAAATATCCTTGCCTTTGACGGTAACGAATTTGATTCCCGTTGTCGATACGCTCCAGTAGACTTGTTTAAAGTGTACCTGACGTACTGCTAGGCAAAGAAAGGCAGCGATGAAGAGAACCAGTGAGAACAAGAATAGTACTACCGCAACTTTTCTAGCACATCGACAAAGGTATAATAAAAACATCAAAGATCCTGCGTGACGTATTGAGAATGTGGAGTTAGGCCTATATTTACTTGACCAACGGTACGCAAGGGGCGATGTGGTCAACATCACGCCTGCCGCTTTTACTTCCCAGACTTGCTCTGGTACCGAATGAGGGTTGTCTATTGGGCTAGCAGCCTCATCAAGGACAATATTATAACTAAAGAACCTACTAATCCGCAAGGCCACGTTAGTGCTTTGACATACTTTTTTGGTAGCACTGTGCTTCGGATGGAATACATACGAGACAGTCATGACTAAACATAAAGCATATGAGTGACAGAGTTGTAAAAGGGCTTGTATCTCTTGACAAATGATCAGGGTTTCATTACCAGGGACCAGCCCGTCCCGCTCCATTCTACCCAGATGTTAGACAAGATAAGCCAGCGAGGAAGGGAAATGGCTACCCCAGCTTAGAAAATTCTGAGCCCCAGTACAATGAAGTCTGTAACACTCGATATCTCGTGACATTGCCAACCATTGCACTGACGTGATTATGTATAGTGCAGTGTGTGATAACAGACAGAAGACATTTTTTTATGTTCGATCATATTTAGAAAGTATTTATTATGAACGCCCATTGCCATTAATATTTAACAAAACAAGCTTAAAGAAAAAGCGTTGTATTTCAGGCAACGCGTAAGAAATAGTGAATATCATGTATGTTATGCAATATTGCAATCACATTGGATATAAAATTCAAGTATACATGTTTAGTGTCGATCGTTTGGTCAGTGTATCTTTCTTAACTGGTCATGTTGTTGTTATTGTTGTTGTTGTGAATTGCCACAATGAGTAGCATTACCCTTTTGTGCACCCTGAAACGGACGTTTAGTGGCGGGTTGCTGCAGTTTTCCTCACATTCTGATGAAGGTGGACTGAGGCTCTCCAGGCAGTTGTGCTATGTTTAGCTTCATTTGCGTGTCGCTCACTGCTACTGGGATCACGTCGATCACTAATTTGTTAGCCAGGCTGCTATGAAAACAGCTCGTTTCCAGTGAGGACTACGTGGAAGTCGAGGTGTATGTCTTGGCCAATATATTTTGTCTGACCCTGACAATAACTTGCCCCACAGAGGACAGTCCTGTAATACATTGTTCGGCAGTTTATTCGTTTAGTCCACATGTACACAGTGGTGAAGCAGGCTGTCGAAGTGTGTACATATGTTTGTTCAGTCATTTGTGTCCTGTCCTGAGGTGGAGAATGGTGATCTGTTCCAGCCAGTCAATAGTGCGATAAACAATGCTTGGTTTGGCTGTGTTCTCTTCTGACAACCTGTGTAGCTATCTTTTTCTCAAAGTATGTGACTTAATTAGTGTCTTTTTATCTCCTATTTTTTCAAGTCAATCTATCTTCTCCTTCCTGTGTAGGCCACAGAGGGAAGGTAGCCACTGAAGTATGGTCCGCGTTCTGACAGCTACCTTGCTTACTTAATTCCTCAGGTATGTGATTTTTTTCCCTAGTTGAGAGATTGCAGTACAGAAAGTGCATCTGTCAAGATGACTGCATGGTAGAAGTCAGAATTATTGTTATAAATCATATTGGCAGCCTATTCATGTTTTTGAACCTCAGCTGAATTCACCAGTGGGAATGCTCCTTGTCTCAAAATAATTTTCGGGATATGGGACAAAGACGTCAGCTCCTTCATGAGTGACAGCAACTGCTATTGATCTATATGTGTAGATGTGTGTCCACGATTGTTTGAGACCGGCTTTTTTCAATCATACTATGTGTAGCAGTTCGTTTTTGCAGATCAGTATACCCATGTCCAGTGGTGATGTCACTGATTGATATTTTAATGTGTAGGGTTTTGTTGTTCTGTTCTCATGGTAATGGGTGCAGGGTCGGCTTCAGCAGTGTTGTCTGCTTGGTGCTATCATTTAAGTCTTTTTCCTAGATGAACGAAGCTACCAAGTCTTAGACAGCTCAAATCGTCTAACGTTGCCTTGATAAGATGTTTTGACATACTGATGTAATAATAATAAGATATGTCTATCACAAGCGAAGATGATAACATCAATCAGACATCTTGTGTTCACCTCACCAGTGAGTTCGAAGGTGGCTGTATAGTCCAATTCTGGCATGGAAAATCCTCTCATATACCTAGCACTTAATGTCAGAATTGGACTTGTGTGTGTCAGTTGTTTTGTCTTTTTGCAAAGTGCGTTTTTTCTGTGCTTCAGAGGTCTGGCGTTCCTCAGCAATGGAGGTGCCTCTGATGGTGGTTCTATGCCATGCCTTAAGTTCCTGTGCGAGACATTCCTATGCGTTTGCATCGATACTGAAGCGTGTCAGAGATCAGAGATACTTTGATGGAGTTTTTGAAACGCTGATATACGTTTCCATCGATCGTGATTATTATGTCTCTTCTATAGTACTATGCATCTGTATCTCTCATATCGGCGTAGTTTTCATAGCTTTTGTAATCAGCTTAAGGGCTTGGTTAGCACCTTGTTCAGTATAGGAAGATTTGAATAAGCAACAACTGATGCTGCTAAGCCGAAATCAAGTGCCGCCTTATTATTCTATTTTAAACTTATTTAATGGTTCTTTCATTAGCTCCCCAGGCGGTACCTGATCATTTTCTAAGTAAGCCTAGCTGTCTTCAACTCTTTCTTTCCACATTTTCAATACGTTTATCCCCAGTAAACATTCTGCCAAATGTCAGTCAAACAAGAAATAGATCTAGGTCAGTGCTCGTCAACCTGTTTATATTTGACGCCCACCTTTGTCAGGGAGCGCGTGGCCGAATGATTTCCATGCTTGCCTGTCGACAAGGAGTGTAGCAGATCGAATACCCGGTGCGTACGATGAAGAAGAAGAAAGGCGTACGATGAAGAATACCCGGTAATGCATATGTTGTTTTTCTGTTCGGGGAAAAATTACAAATATAGTCAGCACGTGTCGACAGCAGTGGCGAAGCGGCCTGTAGTACTCAGCCTTTAAAAACTCTTCGGCTACAACGAAGGGAAAATATCGTACGACAGTGAGGGTAAATTTTCCTTAGCGCCCACTAAAATCTCAATTGGATAAATTTCACGATCGTCCACTGTTCATGTTTCACGGCAGGAAAAACACAGGCTCTCAAAATGTTCACGTTTTTGTTGTTTTTGCTGGCATTCTGTAATAGTTACTCAGGTTGTGTAGCCTCTGGATTGCCATAATAATAATAATAATAATAATAATAATAATAATATGTCTTTAATACAACCAACATGTTATTATTTTTCCGCATCCGTCCACCTAACAGTTAAAATGAACCACTAGTAGGCGATACTGTCCAGGTTGAAGATCACGGGTCTAGATGGTAAAGACACGACTGCTCAGTAATCTGTACAGGGCACAAATCAAGTATATGCTCTCCAAGTATAGATGTGAAAAGAGGAGTGAGACAGGGATGTGTATTATACTCTATCGTTTTTAATATCCGATCAGAACAAATATTCAAACACATAACGGGCATGCCAGGGCTGTCATTTGAGAAGTGGTAATGAATAACATAATATATGCGGATGATACAGTTTTGATGGCAAAAAGTGAGCAAGAATTACAAGAGTTTGTGACAAGAATATACACAATAAGACAAGAGCTTGGATTAGACATAAACATAAAGAAAACAAAGACTATAATACTTGGGAAAAGGGACAAGAAACCTTGTAAGCAGATATTGTTGCATTCGCCCTTCTACCCAATGCCATGAAATGGTATCTGCACGTGTTTATCAGCTGTTGTCCAGTGCCATATAAAGTATTCCATGTATCTGGCCACGGATGAAGAAACCTTTTTCTAAAATCATTGAGCGCTGAGCACTCAAAGAGATGATGACTAACAGTTTCATATGGGTGTGTACACAGTTGGCACTCAGGAATATGTTGTGGTTGGATTCTGTTCAGGTGTTTGTTTAGTGGGATGTGTTGGGTTCTCAGTCGGAAAATGGTGCTCTGATCCTTCCTTGTGAGTTGATTTACACTATCATTTGGACTGGGACATGTCTGTAGACCTCCCTTCCCGTGTTTCCCATGGCCCATCTGTTCAGCCAAATTTCTTTGTTTGCTGATTTTATGGGCTGTTTGTAAAGTTGTTGCTGTGTGTGGCTATTCTTGTCTTGATCCCTCCTTTGCTAGTATGTCTGCCTTGTCATTGCTTGGTGTGCTTGAGTGTCCAGGGATCTACTGCAAAACTATTTTGACAGCACTGGAAGTGATAATGTGGTCAATGTCTAGAGATATTTGGTCATGTCTGCAATGACCAGCAACTTCTAATGCCTGAAGAGCTGCCATTGGATCTGTGAAAATAACAGTGTTTTTGCCTTTGAAGGAAAGGATTCAAAAACGGCCCTCAGATGGTACAAAGCGGCTTCAAGTGCAGTAATCTCAGCTTCATAGTTGGAGCAAACCTCCCCGCAAGCATTAGACAGTTTATCAGAGGATCCGTCAGGGTATTTTATATAAACGCCATAACCTACTTTGATGGTGGCTTTAAACGCAGATCCATCTGTATATACATGTATCCATTCATCGGGATAGGCATGAATAGTTCTTTGAGCTGCTCGAATAAGAGTACTTGGATCTGAACTTTTGGTTGTATCATCTATTAATTTTGCCTGTATTTCTGGTGTTTTAATGAAAGCTTGTGGTGGTATGTCTTTTACTACTCTCTGTAACTGTTGTCTTCTTTCTGGTAGATGGTATCTGTCTTTGGTTTCACTAACATAGTAAGTACAGACTTTTGTTTAATTCTGCTTTTTGGCTGCCAGTTTTCCACAAAGAGTCTGTTGAGATGATCCCGTTTTATTCTGCTACTTCGCTCATAAACTTCCATAGCTGCTTTATCTCTCCGCATCTCTTGTGTGTAGATTTCTCAAGCTGCAGTTGGTGTTGTCTTCATTGCTCCACTAATGCTGGAAATGAGTTCTGAGTCTACGATTACGATCCTGAGACAAAAGTACATTCATCTCAATGGAAAATACCAGTCTCCACGGCCAAAGAACATATGGCAGGCAGGAAAAATGTGAAGGTAATTTTTACCCCTATCGCCCTGAATTTGAAGCCTGCACTGATGTATGAACAAAGTAAATTGACAGCTAAGATGGAAGGAATTTATCTTCTTATCGCCAGGACAACTAGTTATTCACTCTTTTTAATTTTTTATCATTTGTTGGAGTATTCTTCCAAACCTAAGCTACTTCATACTCAGAAAGCATTTGGTCAACGTAGTGAAACTGGCTATCAGTATGGCAGTGGCCCTATTCTCGTCTCTACTGCAAACATAGCACTTTAGGGAACCAATCAACGCACTGTATAAAGCTAATCAGAAGCACTCTAGGGAACTAATAAGTGCACTCTAGGAAACCAATCGGAGTGAGTACTCTAGGAAACCAATCACGCCAGATGATAATCATTATTTAATACACAATGTTTGTCGTTCGTAATGACTCTACCGACTGACACATCCCATCTGTTTTCTTCCGAAGACACATCGAACTACTTACAAACATTCATTATTCACTCTATTAGGGATAAGGAACAACTGCTACAGTCTGCGTCACATCATGTATACAATCTTGAAGCTGATTTATTAAGCCTTTTGTTGTCAATGACGGAATTTATAGCTCCTTGTACTTCAATATTTAGTTGTCTTTAGCAAGTTACATATTAGGTTACCGTGAGTCACTTGTAGCACTATACTTGTTTATCTTTAACTAGCTTCGTATAAGAATATCGTGAGCTCTCTGTGCCATACATAGATGGCATCAATATATGACATATAAGGTTAAAATGATTTCCAGTATCCGCGCATAAAACGTATAGTCATATTACATAAATGTTGATTTGATTTTAATCGGTGAGTTCGAATTCGAAGATACAGCAGTCAATGAGCTGACATCATAGCTGGCTGTTTGCATCAGAGACAGGGCCCCCTAACTAACCAAGACTTTTCCGTGTAAAAGTGTTGGCCCTGAAAACGAGCTGCAACCATGCAGCCTAGCTAAGAGATTAGGGATCGATGAGAGAAGGCAAACCAGGTATCAGGAGTGCAGAAATCGGATGATTCTGGCCAAAAACGGTAGATATCGCAGCCTAGCTGTAAACTACGACACAAGGTGTTTTTTTTGCGTTCGCCTTATTTATCTATCCCATAAAACCGCGTTGCACTGTGGTGTTTATTTTGCGCCTGTCGGCCCAGTGCATCCGACTTCAGCATGCATTTTATGTAAGAGTCTGCTTCCTCCTGCATTTTCTAAGGGTTTGCTTCCCCGGGGTAATGGCCGGTGCTGTGATTGAGATCGAACCCATCACCTTCTGCTTGTGAACCCCGTCATTTAACCACTAGCCCACGCCGTCCCTTGACACAACGTTATAAACGTCCTTTTAGGAACGAACGCCGAATTAGGAGGAGAAAATAAATCGATGAGTTCAACTATCGTAATAAACTTGTGTGTAAAGTTCAGAAACAAAAAGCACACAATATAGTTTGTGTTTTTTTATAGTTCTGTTTTACATTATATTTTGATCAAAACTATTCGTAAGGAGTTCTTGACAATATTTCTTTGGTAGCAGATTACAGCTCTTTGTCTTATATCCTTAGACATTCTGAAGAATATTGATCCGTATTATGCTGGTCGTTCTGCAAAATAAGGCTTCTCAGTTGGTGGACTACTGTGGTAGTCATTTTGTTAATATCCCCACTGCCATATTTATCTAACACTGCCTGCATTCAGGTGTACTACGTGGGAGGGAAAGCGAGTCTTGGCTAGTGTATTACATGGCTCCATATGGAGCATAACAAATTACAACAAATGATAGACTTGAACGTTGTTAACCAAATATAAAATGTTCCGTAGATACAAGGGTGATTTGAAAAGGTTTGCCATTTCATTAATGAAGAAGATTTTCTCATGCGCAATACATTTTCTTAAAGCTTGAAATGTCATTTAGGTGATGGGGAATTATTTGTCTACGTAGTCACCATCTCGGTCCACATGCAAACGCCAACGTAGCACAAGTTATTGCATCCCGTCAAGAACACAATCAGACGTCTTCTCCCAAAACCAGGTACGCACAATGCTTTTACCTCATGGCCAAACATGAACACAATCAGACGTCTTCTCCCAAAGCCAGGTACGCACAATGCTTGTACCTCATGGCCAAACATGAACACAATCAGACGTCTTCTCCCAAAGCCAGGTACGCACAATGCTTGTACCTCATGGCCAAACATGAACACAATCAGACGTCTTCTCCCAAAGCCAGGTATGCTTGTACCTCATGGCCAAACATGAACACAATCAGACGTCTTCTCCCAAAGCCAGGTACGCACAATGCTTGTACCTCATGGCCAAACATGAACACAATCAGACGTCTTCTCTCAAAGCCAGGTATGCTTGTACCTCATGGCCAAACATGAACACAACCAGACGTCTTCTCCCAAAGCCAGGTACGCACAATGCTTGTACCTCATGGCCAAACATAAACACAATTAGACGTCTTCTCCCAAAGCCAGGTACGCACAATTCTTGTACCTCATGGCCAAACATGAACACAATCAGACGTCTTCTCCCAAAGCAAGGTACGCACAATGATTGTACCTCATGGCAAAACATGAACACAATCAGGCGTCTTCTCCCAAAGCCAGGTACGCACAATGCTTGTACCTCATGGCCAAAAGCGCCATGGTGCCCCTTGAGGTGTTCCTTCCGCTTCAGGAAGAGGAAGAAGTCACAAGGTGCCAGATCGGGACTGCACGATGGGTGCGGTAAAATGTCAAACTTGAGACGTTTCAATGCAGCCACTGTTTATAGACCCGTTTGTTGGCAAACATTGTCGTGCTAAAGAATTGTGCACTTGCTCATATCAACACACAGCCATCGTGCCCGAAGTTTCTGCAAAGTTTTCACAGTTCGAACGGAGTTTACGATATTGCTGGGCTTCAAAAATGATGTGTGAACTACGGCTTCGCAGTCGCTACAGATTCGTCATATCATATTTCCCGCCGAGACAACGACCTTGGTACTGTATAGGCTGGCACTTTTTTTCTGGGTCATAATAACTTGGCTTGGCTTCGTTCGTTCTCACTCTCCCGCTACCAAACCCTAAAAGGGATTAAGTACCAGAATGTAGTCCAGAAAACGGAATGCGTTGTTTCGTAGTTTACAGCTTGACTGCGATATTTGCACCTTTCGGTCCAATACATCCGACTTTAGCAACCATTTTTTGAGTACCAGGTTAACATTCCCTCTTCTATCCTTTCTCTTTAGCCAGTCTGCCCTGTTGCAGCCTGTTATCCAGGATCACCCCATGGAGGTGTAGAAGGGTCTTGGCAGCTCTGGTTCGCTGGCCCTGACGCTAGCAGTCAGCTATGGGTCGCTGAACGCTGCAGCCCATGCGCTGCTCAGCGTCTTGATCCCGGGTCATAATGATTTGGTTATGACTCATCGCCAATAACAATTCGTTCGGATAAAGGCATCGCTTTCCTGTTCTCATCTCGTCAGAAGTTCCTGACTCACCTTCTGTCGGCGCTGTTTGATATCCAGTGTCAGCAGTGGTAATACCCATCTCACACACACTTTCCTATACTCAAGTAGGGCATGGATAATGTGATGGACTAGCTCAATCGAAATCATAAACACTGTGGTGATATTTTTCTGCTAGACACGGTGAATACTATGAATCGGTTCGTCCACGCGAGCTTGGTGCTGTTCAACCACAGCTGTGATTGGTCATTCACTGCGAGGCTTGTCATAAAAGTTCCACATGACTGGATTGTCGTCTTTTACAGTCCGTGTTCCCGTAAAAGTGAGCGTCAGCAGAAGAAGCCAAGCATAGCACAACCGCCTAGAGAACCGTGGTTCACCTTGATCAGCATGCTCGGGATGTGAGGACAGCTACTACAACCCGCCAATCAACGGTTTATTTTTTCATGGTGCACAAAAGAGTAAACTTACTTATTGTGACCATTAAACAAAAGCAACAGCCCGTGCCCATCAACTGACAGTAGTGACATCCACACAGACGACCCCATTCGTCTATGAATTTTTATGGGCACACAACCTTCTGCCGTCAGGAATTCAATCACAGCATCTTGCTTCAACCGTATTTACATGAAGTCTGCCCTTTCACTGTCTGATGTGCGCATGTCCCGCTCCAAGCGCATGCCACTACAACCCCTAATGTCACTTCATTAGAGATTATTTTCACATTGGTGTCACGTGGCTCTAAACACGGTTGCCATAATTATGGCACTGGAGGTAACACTTTTAAAATTATCCTCGTAAAATCGAGTTACATGTACTTTAACCGGATCTATTCTCTTTATGATGTCAACAAAAACAAATGACAAAAAGACAATAGATATGAAAGGTGTTAACCAATTCTGAAAGTGTCCGGTAGATAAAACAGAGTTACACCCACTGCAACCGGATGTATTCCCTTTATGATGTCAACAAAAACAACGAGATGTAAAATTATGTCAAAAATATGCGCCGGGAGCTACGTTACTGTACTTGAGACTGACCTATACCGGCGAAGGGTTTTTCAGCACATTATATATATTATGGATGCTGATAGTTTATGTAGTTCGCTGGTTGTGCACACTTTTGTTCTCTTCCCGCAGTAGCTGGGGTCCAGTTGGACATGAATTTGTTGGTGGACATAACATCAACAATGTATAGTATATTGTGATAATACATTTTCAAAAGCAAATAGTAAAACAATTTGCAACCGACAAGCTTACTGACACGGTCATGACAATATATAAAAATAAAGAACTCGACAAGATACAGAAGTACTGGCGTTTTTATCTTCTGAGACATGGCGTTCTAGGGATTGTATTTAAGAAGGTAAAAGTTGCTCCATGTCGGACACTGCCGTTGTCTATTACAGTCAAATGTGGGGTCTAAATTGTTGTCTTGTACAATCAAATATGGGGTCTAAACTTTTGTCTAGTACAGTCAAATGCGGGGTCTAAGCTTGTGTCTAGTACAGTCAAATGTGGGGCCTAAACTTTTGTCTAGTACAGTCAAATGTGGGGCTAAACTTTTGTTTGTGGCAGTCAAATGTGAAGTTTTCTTCTTCTTTGTTCGTTCTCAATCTCCCGCTACCAAACCCTGAAAAGGTCTTTGCAAACAGCATGATGTAGTCTGAAGAACGAAATCCGTTGTGTCGTAGTTTACAGCTTGACTGCGATATTTGCACCTTTCGGTCCGACATCCGACTTCAGCAAGAAACGTGGAGTCTAAACTTTTGTCTGGGCCTGTCAAATGGGGAGTTATCAACACTTGTTTATTATAGTCAAATATGGAGTTATCAACTATTCAATTGTCTGTAGCAATGAAATGTGGAATCTAAACTTTTGTCTGTGGCAGTCAAATGTGAAGTTATAAAATAATAAATAATGTTCGCTTAGGCGTCTGAGGCCTGCTGCGTTGTTAGGTCACATTCATTACCTATAGCTTTGGCGTGGTTCCAGGCCTCGTCCAGAAAGGAGGAGGAGGCTGCTACTTGCTGGAGCCATACTGTTCATCCTCACGACTTCTTCTGCGCCTCCAGCCGGTTAGGGAAAGACGTTTGGCGCTGAGGAACGACTTGTGTAGTATCTTGTGGACAGGGATTTCCTGGTCCAGTCGCACAACATGACCGAACAAAGAAACTCGGCTTATGTCAAGTATTTCTGAGGTTGGGTGGAGACCTGTTTTATCAGAGACCTCCACATTGTGGATGTAGTCATGAAATCGGATACCCAGGATACGCCGCTGGATGCGCATATGAAAAGCTTCCAGAATCGAATGTCTTGTTTCAACAATGTCCAGGTTTCGAAGCCCTAAAGCATGACTGGGACCACGCAGGACTGGTAGATGCGAATTTTTGTCCTAAGGAAGATCTTGCCATTACTCGACACACGACGGATATCGTGCATAGCGGACATAGCTAGTCCAATCCGGCTTAACATATCGGGCCCGCTGCGCCCATCGGACGATATACTACCGAGATAGATGAATTCGTTGGTGCCCTCCGCAGTGTGACCTTGAGTTTCAATGCCCGGGGGTGCTGTGTCAGAAATGAGATTCAGAAATTTGGTCTTGGTCCAGCATATAGACAGGCCTACGGGGGGCGTTTCACTGTCTAACATTTCCAGAGAACACTGCAACGCAGATCCGTCTGTGACAAACAGGACAATGTCGTCCGCGTAAACGAGATCGGTGAAAACTGATATCAATAGTTATACGCTTCTGATGGGCGCTTAGGCGTTCAAGAAGCCAGTCGACTGTCCGGCAGTATAGGTCAGGGACAAGAACACATCCCTGTCTTACACACGAAGTCGTGAGGAATCTGTCACCCAATATAATTCTGGCTCCTTGATCAGGTTCAACAGGGGGACCGGGGAGCCTATTCCCTGGAGGGCTTTCCATGAACCCGGCCGATAAACCGAGTCGAAGGCGGACTTCAAGTCCACGTATGCAGCGTACAAGGGACGATTGAAGGCCCGGTACAGTTCGGCGAGGAGGCGCAGAGCAAGGATAGCGTCGGTTGTAGAACGACACTGTGTGAAGTCAGACTGTTTTGGTCGACGTTTTGTGCTCAAGAGAGGCTTGAGTCTAGCCAGTAGCACCTTCCACGGTACTGAGTCAAAAGCAATATATGATCGAAACTAAGTTGACGCCCATATTCTGGAAACCGCCCAGACAAACAGCTATTATTTTTGCCAGCACACCATTCTCCGTAGATGAATTAAATAATGCAATAGATCAAATGAAAAACAATAATGCAGCTGGTCTCGATGAACTATGGACAGAACAAATTTAAAAGCCAGACCAGAAATAACCAAATGACAGTTAAAGCTCATGAACACATGCATTGACAAATTGCAAATTCCTAAAATCTGGAGGAAATCTCATGTGGTTGCGCTGATAAAACCAGGAAAACCACATTCAAAATCTAATAATTTCCGACCAGTGTCGCTACTATGTTACGTGTATAATATTTTCGAAAGGCTGATCCTGAATCGCATCTCACCCTTGATAGCCAAGAAGCTGATCAAGTAACAAGATGGTTTCAGACCAGGAAGATCTTGCAGAAGTCAAATACTTAACCCAACATAATTAATAGAGGATGGGTACGAACGTAAACAGGTTACAGGAGTGGTCTATATTGACCTAAGTGGACCATGTGACACCATAGACCATCGGAGACTACTATCAAAGCTATACACAATGACAAAAGACTGGCGTCTGACCAATATCATGAAAGGCCTCCTGCAGTACAAACGATTCTATGTCACTTTGGGGGAAAAGACAGCAGAAAGCGAAACCAAAATAACGGCCTGGCACAAGGAAGTGTCCTAGCATCCATACTATTTAACATATATACTAATGACCAACCCATGGACACAAACACACGGAAATTCACCTGTGCCTATGGCACAGCATTTGCTGTCCAGGGAAAAGGATTTGAGGAGGTTGAAAACAAACTGTCAAGTTCTCTCAATGCCCTTGCAGAATTTTACCACAAAAATCACCTTAAACCAAATTCCAGTTAAACCATGGTATGGGCCTACCACCTCAGTAACAGAGAAGAAAAAAGAAAACGCCAGATTAGGTGGCAAGGACAGGTGCTTGAACACTGCACGGCTCCCAAATATCTAGGCGTGAAGTTAGACCGCACACTATCCTACATGACGCACTGTCAGGAAACAAAGCGTAAGATATCCGCAAGAAATAATATCATCCGAAAACTGACCGGCACAACCATGCAACAGTTGATACGGCAATAAATGAAGCGGGTCGGATAGGATCAGGGTGTCTACAACCCACCCACATTAATAAAATACAACCCATGATTGACATAGCACCACCAGAGATTCGAAGAAGTGTCGCAGCAGAAATCGGACGGAAAAAAAACAGGAGCACGACCCAAGGCACTCAATATTTGGACATCTGGTACAGAGCACAAGACATCAAACTTAAACATAGTTTCCTAAAATCAACACAGCCCATACAGTCAAACACTGAAAGTCGCCGTATCTAGAGATGAATTTATGCAGGCCTCAGAGATGGAACTTAGGGAGGAACCTGCCCCCGGACATCATCTACCATACACAACATGAAAGTCGCTGAACAGACTCCGAACTGGCGTATCACGGTGCAAGAGGAATATGAAACGATAGGGATACACAAATGATGACACATGTGACAATGGCGCAATACAGGACCCAGACCATCTGATAACCTGCCTTAACCTCCAGGAATCATGCAATAGGTTCGACATGCTGGAGGCAAATGACACTGAATGCATACTGTATGGTGCTTGGATACGGAAAGTAAGTAAATTTTGCGTGTCGACTGGTCGCCAATATAGCCTCTAGCCATCAGTTGTTTCCATCGACTCGGTGTAGAAAGTTCTCGCAGCTATTATTAGTGTATAATGTTTTTTACTTATTTATTTACATACTCTGTCCCCTTTCTTCTAGCCCGGAGTCTAGAGGTTTGCCAGAGGTAGCGGCCGACTATTCTTTCAAATGTCTTCCTCCTGGTTGGTTCCAGTTTAGTCTTCATTCTCTCAGAGTTTATCTTAACTTACCGTCTCAGAAGACATTGGGTCGTCCTCTGGGTCTGAATCCCCGAGTCTAGGTGTCTAATAGTTGTTGTGGTAGCCATTCTCTTTTCTGAAGAGGCTTGGTTTTAGAATGTGTCGTGTTGTTTAATGTCGGACCTTGTCCTTTCTTTTTACTTAAACAACTTTTCTGAACTTCCCCAGTTCCGATGTACGAAGCTTGTTTTTGTGGATTGTCATCATTGCTGGTGACTCACTTCCGCAAGTCAAACGGGTATATAGATGTAGGGGAATACAGTCGTTTTTAAAACATTGTTTATGTGTATAATTGGGAATCCTGTTTATGATATAAACATGTTTAAAAGTTTCTGCTCTTCGGATTGCTAACTCTTCTTTGATTCCACTTTTATGGTCTATTACAGATCCAATGTATCATAAATGCTAAACCTGTTCCAGAGGCTGCCTTTTATGTGTAATCTGATTCCGCTTCACCTCTCGCTCTCTCTCTCTCTCTCTCTCTCTCTCTCTCTCTCTCTCTCTCTCTCTAGGCTCCCATGAATGTTGTTATGCTGTTAAGGGTGTTTCATTTTTACTTCAGCTCTTATTTCAAAATTTGCATGTTGGTTTGGAAATGAATATCTGATGTACTGATCAGGATATTTGCTATTACTTCTAAATGAATCTATCGGAACTGTTACATGTAGAGGATTGTGGGATAGAGTGCAGCGTCGTCCACAGACAGCCTTATAGAATAGTACGAATTTTATAAACGGACAAGATCAATGTTTGCCACTCATAATTGGTTTTACAGACAAACAATAGAAATTCCCTAGATATCTGAAAGACTAACAAAGATGTGCCAGTGAAGACCAGGGCAAAAATGTAGTGTATAACACATTTAAGAAAGTGGCAGTTTAAATCAACGTGTCATGCGAAGATGGAAGTTATACTACGGCTTAAAGCTTATAAATAAAAAATTAAAAAATAAAGTGAAAACTATATGCGATATTGAATATCCTGTCAAATTGATGATGGAGAAAGATTATATTTTAAAAAATATTAACCTAAAGTTGCGAGAGACATGGTCTCATGTACATTTTTCGTTTTTCCCAAATTTGGAAAGTGACGAAAATGTGTGTGTTGTCAACAAACATTAGAGTTTCTACCTACATCGGTTCCAAAACGAATATGTGGTATCGTATCAGGATGAAAGACACCGATGTTTGACCTACTTTTAAAGACAAAGCAGTTTTTATGCTCTTTGCAGTAAAGGTTGCGTCAAGTGACAAGGCAACGTATACAGCATGCAATAACACTGTAAGGCAGGTATGTTATCTACCCAAAATGCTTGAACAGGATCAAATAAAGACAAATAGCAATTCCTCGCCAGTGACTACATGATATATTATAATAACAAATCGTTTCGGCATACACTCTCAGAACAGGACCTCTTCGGCGCGGAACATTCACTCTTAACTTAACGTCTTTATACTGGTTTAGAAGACCAGTTTCATTTACATTTCCTTGCTCTAAAAGCTATGTGCATCCAATTTATTTTTTAATGCATTAACTGTCCCTACCTCCACTACTTCATGTGGCAATGCATTCCAAACATTCACCACTCTTTGACTAAAAAAATATTTTCTAATATCTAATCTGGACCTCTCATAAGTTAATTTGTAGCTATGCCCTCTTGTTCTTGTAGGTGACTATATTTTTAAAAACTTGTTATAGTCTAATTTATCCGTTCCTTTGATTATCTTATAAACCTGTATTAAGTCACCTCGAATTCTTCTCTTTTCTAGACACTGTTGGCCGGTTATCCAGAGTCTTTCCTCATAACTGTAATTTCTGGAATCCCACTATCAGCTTTGTCGCTCTTTTGTGTATTCTTTCCAGCATGTTTATATCCGTCTATGAAAACAATAATTGTGGTCCTATAATATCAAAATGCTAATTTCTATCTTTTGTTGACACAAGAAGTGTAGCTCTAATCTGTGTGTGCAGTTTACAATATCCCTATACGTCACACATATTGTCGTTATCGTCACGAAATTGCACTTTTCTTCTTTGCCATTAAAAAATAAAACGTACAATGAAAATGCAAAATGTTGACAGCTGAACGAGCATGCATGATGTGCATGTCCTTATCTAAACAGGATTTACAAGTAGCTAACTAGACAAAAAAACAAAAAAGTTGAGTCATGGTTTTATGCAAAAGATCCTGTTTTTCTACGCATAGAAAAGCATAAAGCAATTGCGAGGAATTACATGGTTACTGGACACAATAATCTAGATTTACAATAGAATGTGCGTAGTTTTGATGTGCGTATGAAAGTGTGTGTGCGTGTGTGTGTGGGGGAGTGAGGGAGATGAGGATAATGGGAGACGGATGTCAAAAGTGGGTCGTGTATTTGTATGTTTCTTTATGCGCAAATACCTGTATTCATTTGTTTGTTTATGTGTGTTTGCATGCATGTGTTTGTTTATGTGCGTATTTGTTTGTTTTTGGTTGTATTTGTTTATGTGTGTATCCGAGTATTTGTTTATGTGTGTATCCGAGTATTTGTTTATGTGTGTATCCGAGTATTTGTTTATGTGTGTATCCGAGTATTTGTTTATGTGTGTATCCGAGTATTTGTTTATGTGTGTATGCGTGTATTTGGCTGTATATGTTTACAGCTGATGGAGATGTACGAAGATTAATGGGTTAACACTTCCACACTTTTGTCCCTGTATTCCAGCAATGTTTCTATGTTCCTTTTCCTGCCCCATTGTGCTCGTTTTTTCAATCAATCTGCGGAAAATAAACCCTTCACAAATACACCCCAGTCTCCATGCTCTGAACCATCCATTTCAGCTCTGTCTCATGTCTTTCCTGTTGCCTTTTTCTTTGTCGCAAGCTCTCTTCTCCATGAGCGTTTAGAATGTTCTTTATTATGTAGAAATTTATTTTTATAGCCTTTATTTCGGACATACATCTCTCATTTGTGCAATTATTGTTGATTTTCTATCCTTAATAGTAAACCAGGTAGTCATTTACAGATTGATCGACTAGATGGTGTCTATAACGGTGGTCTAACCCGGAAGCTTTGCTGTAAGAAACAAGGACTGTACTACTATGGTACTCATACGATCTTTAACTTCCTAGCTACACAAAAAAATGTAATTAATGACATGGCAGTGAGGAAAAAAAACAACACTTGCACGAACTATCATTTAAATGGAATGAGCTATATTGGCTAAATCCACTTGTGCCGTTTAGCGGCGTGGGGGGATATAGTTTTCTGTCCAGCCCCAGTCGCGTCGCTGAGGTAGTCGACATCAGATGACTATTTAGAATAGCAGAAACATTTCCTTTCCATCTAGTTCTCGAGAACCCGATCGCCGTGCGTTATAGGCGCACATAGGTAGTCGGTCAGGTTGCATTCACATTAGGTGGCCGAACCATGTGATTCTACCCTATCAATATATTCAGTGCAGGGTCTTACTTCAACTTTTTTTTGCACCTCTTCAATGCCCATTCTGTCTCTCCTAGTTACGTTGATTGTTTTCTGGAGGCATCTCATCTCACATGTCGTGATCTTTCTCTTAAGAGTTTGTTGTTAAAGTCCACGTTTGGCACTGGTAACGAAGCGTATGTATGTATATACTGTTGATCAACATTATTTTGTTGACATGCTTATATTAGTGGGACAAATTGGGCTATAAAGACATTCCAGGCGTTACATCATATTACGACAATGGCTGTTGAAGATTTTTGGAATAGAAATGTTAAAAACACTTAGGACATGGTCCATGTTAAATTATCTACTAAAGTTTGAAAAGTAAACTCTTAACTTAACCAAAAATACAAGCAGTCATGAAGCGCAAGTAAAATTTACCAATACAAATTATTTGTACGGTCATATAACGAAAATAATGTTAATAATTACTATAAGAATCGTGTGAAGTAGAATAAAACCCCCCAAAAAACTGGTGGCAAACGATATATTGTTCTATCTAATTTGTAGACACAAGCAATACATTATGTGAACTACTGTTTTAAAATCGTGTTATTACTCTTAGAAGCATTACAAATTACCTTTATTCACAAACAATAACTCATAACATTATAATAATAAAATAATAGTCGTTTCTTTGTAAGCGACGATGACAACAGCAGTAAGACATGTTTGGTTGCGCCTCACCGGTGAGGCCGGAGGTGGCTGTATAGTCCAATTCTGGAACAGAAATCTCTTACACATACAAGTATAATAAATATCCAGCCACACGCCATGCGGCGTATATAAATATGGTGTTAGGGCTATACTATTTGATGACCCACGGTACATAATGGTTAAGTCTAGAATTGAACCTAGGGGTTATAATAGATCATACAGGTAAAGTGAGTGAGCAAGTCCAGGAAGCAGTGAAAAAGGCAAATGCAATGTTAGATATGATAAAAAGAAATATTAAACATAGGAGCAAGGAAGTGATAGTCAAACTGTATAAAGCATTAGTAAGACCTAAATTGGAGTACTGTGTACAGGTGTGGAGTCCTAATCGTAGAGGGGATATAAACATGATTGAAAAGGCACGAAAAAGAGCGACAACGCTGAAAGTGAAATTCCAGAATTACAGTTATCAGGAAAAACTCATGAGGAAAAAAAACCGGCTTTCAGTGTCTAGAAAAGAGAATAAGGTGACTTAATACAGGTTTATAAGATAATCAAAGGAAAGAATAAATTAGACTAACAAGTCTTTTTTCAAAATAGAACCACCTCCAAGAACAAGAGGGCATAGCTGCAAATTAACTTAAGAAAAGTCCAGATTAGATATTAGAAAATACTCTTTTAGTCGGAGAGTGGTGTTTTTGTTTTTTTAATGCATTGCTACAATTAATGCATTTAATAATAAATTGGATGTGCATAGTGTTTAGAGAAAGGAAATGTAAATAAAACTTGTTGTATACTCTAAACCAAGACGTTTAGTTAGTTAAGTTATGTGAGTGTCAGTTGTTTTGTCTTTTCCCACAGAAGGTTTCTCCGCGTCTCGGATGTACAGTGTCCCTATAAGCAATGGGTGAGCCTCTGATGGTGGTTATATTCCTGTGCCAGGCACTCCCATGAGTCTAGACCTGTGTTGAAGAGCGTCAGAGTTATTTCGAGGGAATCTTTGAAGCGCTTTTTTTGTCCACCACCAGACGCAGGCCTTCTTTCAGCTCGCCATACATTAGTTGTTTTGGGATGCGGTTGTCTAGAATGCGCACATCGTGGCCGGTACATCTGATCTGGGTCTTCTGCAATAGTATGGGGCTGTTTGGTCTTCGGTGTCTGGTATCCTATCCTGCCATCGTATTCTCACCAATCTACAGAGGCATATTATATGGAAGTGGTTTATTTGTTTAGCATGTCTGATGTACACAGTCTATGTCTCACTGGTAGACAGAAGGGTGGTGAGCATTACGGCTCGGTAGACTTTGAGTTTCCTATCATGACTAAGACCCCCACCGATTCCACACAGTGCTGCGCAGTCTTCCAAGGGCAACACTGAATTTGGAGATTATGTTGCTGACTTCAGAGTCAATGGTAGTTTCCCTGGATAGAGTATTGCCAAGGTAGGTGAGTTTGTCTGTTGATTGGAGGCGCTCGTTCTTGACTCCATTATCTTTGTCGCGATATACACGTCATTCGGGACAAGCCGAAACATGACTGCAGATTTTTGTGTATTAATTATGAGACCGAACATGTTACAGGTTGTAGAGAACTTGTTCACATATGTCTACATATCTCTTCCAGTGCTTGTAGTTAGGGCACAGTCATCGACAAAAAGTAAGTTAGAGATGGCTGTGTTTTTTTTAATCTTGGTGTGAGCCTGCAGCCGTCTGTAATTGAAAAGTGTTCGGCTCCGTTATCAATACAACTCGGAGCTAAAATCACTGGGCATGGCAGTAAACATTGTACTGAAGGGTATTAGGACCAGTACACAGTCCTGCATGACGCCATTTGAGACAGGGAAAAAATTTGATGTTTTCTCATCACTCAGTACACGAGCATTCATACCTTTTTGGAATTGTTTGACGATCTTGGTGAATCTGCTTGGACAGTCGAATTTCTCCATGATCTTCCAAATTCCATCGGTGTTGCCGGTATCAAAGGCCTTTGTCAAGTCTATCAAAGCCAACACTGCTGTTCTTGACATTATTCCTGAATATCATATAAACGGGCACGTAGCCCGATCTGAAGCCACATTCGCTCTCTGGAAGAAGACGATGTTCTAGGTGATTGGTCAATCGGTTGAACAGAGCTCGTGCCAATACCTTGCCAGCAGTCGATAGAAGAAAGATTCTTCCGTGGTAGTTGCATGATTTACGGTTTCCCTTTCGCTTGTATAAATGAATGTTGGTAACATTCTTCCTCTCTTGTGGAAAAATCTCAATGGTCCATATTGTGTTGTGCAGCTCAGTTATTTTCTGGAGCCTTCTCATTTAATAGTTGACTGATTGCTGCTCTGACCTCTTAGATATTGGTAGGAACGGCCAGTTCGCTGTTCATGGGTTTCTGAGACAGACGTTCAATCGTCTGGTCACAGATGAAGACGGTTGGTTGAGAACAGCGCAGGAGTATTTCGTTCGGCGTTTCAGTATTCGCGGTTTGTTTGGTCAATAGTTTTGAACCCTCTGCATTCAGGATGGGAGTTGCGTACAAGGGTTGGGGTCCATAAACAGTCTTGAAAGCGCCAAAGTGTTTCTGTCCACATAAAATTGAATTTCATCTGACTTGTTCAACCATCTGTCTTTCATTTTGTTGAACTTTTCGTTGACTACTATCCGTGTGTTTGTGATAGCCATTTTTTTTACTGCGGTCGATGTTTCCCTTTGATGAGCTCTAAATAGTTCTTGTTTTTCCTTGTGAAGGAACAAAGCTTCTGCCTCGCTCTAATTGAACCAATCTTGATGCTTACATGTGATGTAGCCAATGTGCTCAGTGGCTGTGTGGTATACAGGAACTCTAATGGCAGCCCAGTCTTCATCCACGTTGATCTAATCAAGTCGCAGATTTTTCTACTTTCCATCTTTCCATATATGTCTCTAACTAGTCCTTCGGTGATCATCATGCTTAGCAGTTTTGTGGTGTCTAACTTCTGTTGTTTTTGTTTTTTATTTAGTTTTTTCTCTCTCTGTTAATGGTTTTGAGTGGTGCTGTTTTCCTGCTTACTTATAGCTTTTATTTATACTATCATATATATGTCTGATGTCCCCTGTTTGCACTGCAGTCTTGGTGCTTTCACTTAGCTGTAGCCAGTACTCATTTGCACAATGACTAGCTGTATATTGAACGTGGCTTTTGGTGAACTTGAAGGTGTGCAGAGTATCTACATTTGGAAGCTGCTTGTATTAATCATAGCTGTGTGATTGGCCTTAGTGACGGTTGCCATATCCTTCACCTTCACTTCAAACCAGTTCTCTGATTTAACAGTTCTTCTGAAAGTAGCTTTGTATGTTGTTTCGTAGATAGTCTATGTCTCTGTAATTGGATATAGTTTCCTCAAATGCGTTGTTAAATCTCTTTCGTCGATGTGTGGCTTAACAGTGTTTCTGATGCGGTGGAACATCCTTGCCTCGCAATACATGTGTGTATGCGTGTGTGTATGTGCGTGCGTGCGTATGTGGGAGTGCGTGTGTGGGTGCGTGTGTGTATGGATGTGTGTATGTGTACGTATGTACGTATGGTCGTATGTACGTATGTATGTATGAATGTATGTATGTATGTATGTATGTATGTGCGCGCAAGTACGTGTGTGGAAGTAGGAATGTATGTATGTGCGCGCAAGTACGTGTGAGTATGTATGAATGTATGCATGTGCGCGCAAGTACGTGTGTGTATGTATGTATTTATGTGTATGTATGTACGTATGAATGTATTTAGAGTGTACATGGAACGTCCGAGATATCTTGCATGGGATTGTTCAGTACACATATTTGACCAACACAGGTCGCTGGCGCAAACAATGACGTCACTGCACGGCCGACACGTTCTGTGACTTTACTACGTCTTCTGGACTTACTTGTAACCTGTATCAACTGCATAGCTTCATGTACAGCGACTACGTTCTGTTAGAACGACCTGATCGGCGTCACAAACATAACAAACTAGAACATAGCTTCTCTGATATGTGACGACTGGTCTCTGCGGGCTACGAGGCTGAAGCCATGACTGGCTCAATGGGTAGAATGGTAACTCTCAGCAGAGCCGTGTGGACCGCATAGATCACGTCTAGACATCTAGCAAGCAATCGTCATTGACTGGATCCCATCTCCAGTCGTCTTTACTTTGTCCTGCACTGGTTCCAAACAGTTTTTGGACTAGATAGTGAGGTTGACGAACAGAGCAACGCTCCCACACTATAATCCTCATTCAGCGCTAACTACAGCGTCAGACAACATAATAGCTGTCCATAGTTGTCGATGAGGACCGCCGACATCATCCTTGTCACAGATTTCCATGTTGGGTGTTGGTGCGCATGTGGATGAACAGGCCAATGCGAGCAAAAAAACATCTGCTACATATCGGGCACACGAGGTTTGTAGAAGGGGATGGTGTTCCCGCTGCTCGGGATTTCCGCGTCTCGCGTCTGTTCTGGGCTTTCACAACACGGTCGACTTCACCGGCAGCTACACCTGATTTGACTGCGCTTCTCTAGTCAGATCTGTTTTGCGCAAGACATTCTCAGGTGTCGATGTCTATCTGGCAGCTTTTTAGTGAGTCCTTCAAACCGTCTTTAAAACGTTTCTTTGGGCGCCCTCTCTCGCGCCATCCCTCTCTCAGCTCGCCGTAGAGACAACATACAAATACGCAAATACACCGAACATGAATAAGTTTACAGACATCAAGCTCGGCTCGTGGAACGTACGAACGCTACTCGACAAACCTAGGGCAGATAGACCTGAGAGACTATCTGCACTTGTGTCCAGAGGATTCACTCGCTATGGTGTAGACATAACTGCCCTATGCAAGACCAGACTATCCGATGAGAGTCAACTATCGGAAGTTGTTGGAGGATACATATTCTTCTGGAGTGGGCGAGCCAGTAATGAACTTCGTGATTCTGGAGTTGCTTCTGCTATCAAATCGTATCTTGTACAAGACTAAACAAGGCTCTCAAGCGGTATAAATGATCGAATAATGACTCGGCAGATCCCTCGATCTTCTGGACCTCAATCGCACTCTCACTGCTGACTTCACTCTATTTCATTTGACTCTGTCCTACAATCACACCCTTGCACAACATTCACACGCGCCCTCATGGTGAGTCCCTTCCATTGCACTTTGGTTGGGTTAGCTTCTGAGAGCGCACAAACCTAGCATAGGTACATACAGACGTACACATACATCCAAGCATTGGTTTATGCGTCTTAATATCGCCCAGTTGACTACGGTCTAGAGTAGAATAGGCGCGCCTCCGCCAGTAGAAACTAGTGAAAGACATACAATTAAATAAATTAAAAAAGCAGATCCCCATGGGAAGAGACCAAGAGGCCACCTAATCACGCACCAACGATGGCCAACCCAGATGGAACCAAAGACAGATTCTATAAGGAACTTGTGGCTGTTATAATTGTCGGTCCCAAGGACAGAAAAGCTAGTCATCATTGGTGACTTCAATATTAGAGTAAGGACCACCCATTGGATCTGGGATGGAATACTCGATGTGCACGGCACAGGCAAGTGTAATTGCAATGGCCTCTTAATGCTTGGACTATGTGCAGCCGACGACCTAGCAATCATGAAGACAATCTTTCGCTTGCCCACCCGGAACAAAACTACTATTACTTCTACTACTACTACTACTACTACTACTACTACTACTACTATAAATATATGTATTTATATATATATATATATATATATATATATATATATATATATATATATATATATATATATATATATATTAGGATGACACACAAAAAACTGCACTCTAAGTAAAAATTATATAAATGTAAGTTTTTATTAAAGCACCGTTGCTTTGCAATATTGTTGATCAAAAATGAATAATCTAGCGCGGAAATAAGTGTCAGCCATTTATTTGCTGCTTCAAACTTACAGAACATGTTAGAAATCTAATTTTGAAATGAAGGTAGCCAATGTCCCATAAGATCTAAACTTTTCAACCCATGCACTGATCACATGTTTACTGAGCACGTTGCTGATTTGATACTCCTTATGAAACATCACTTGGGCTCTCGTGTTCGAAACTTGACTGAAATAATTTTCTATACAGAAACTGTGTAAGCTCCAATTTGATTTCCTGACATGTTCCACTGTCATAATCTGAAATATAGTGGGAATAAATTCAAGGTAACAACATTATCAAATGGTAGGGTAAGGATTTTTTTTTTTTTTAAGTCACCCTGTATGTGTATATTATTAGTACCCACCCACCTCCACCCACTTCCCTCACACACAAAATAAAATAAAATTACAACATGGAGAGAATAGGATAGCAATGGTAACCATCAAATGTATTTAGTCGTTTGAGAACGCGGAAAAGGATAGACAAGACAACCTTTGAGTCAGAGATTAACAAAGGCGATTCCCCGATCCCGTCATTCTCGTTAATAGTCCCGAGAATAACAGTTAATTGGTTGGGCTAAAAAGACATTGTAGAATGCGAGAAAGACAGATAGAGAAGAGAGAGAGAGAGAGAGAGAAGAGTGAGGGGGAATTATGTAGACATACATATTTTTATATATATTTACACATACCTTTCAGCTCCCTGCGGTGCACATGTCTTCAACAAAAAAAGTTTTCTGCGTTTTTCCATAAAAAGGACGTTTGTTACGTTGAATCACAGTTTACAGCGAGGATGCGATAGCTGCCCTTTTCGGCCTGAAGCACCCGATTTCAGCTCTACATTCTAGGGACTGAGTTTGTCTCTCCTCTTCGATCCCTAATATCTTAGCCAGGCTGCAGTTGCATGCTGTTTTAATGGTTGCCACTTGGAGACGAAATAGCGCCTTGTTCAATTATGGGTCACTGACCTTGAAGGAAACGACCAACTATAAGTCGCTGTCAGCTCATTCACTGCTGCATCTAACTTTATCATACCATTTCAATCTCTCTATTCGACATAGAAACCCATTACTGAAATCCTGAATATTTGTTGTTGTAGTTTCCCTTATTCTCCACGTGATAGAGCCACAACTGAAAAGGCTCTTTTGTAGCTCGCGCTCATCTTTCACAATGAACGTGGCCGCAGGTTCGAGATTGTGAGAGTGAAAGAGGGACAGTTCTGAACGTAAAGTTTTGACCTCTGGTTTACACACGGAGTGGCAGAGGTTAGTAAGCTTGCCCCCATAGACAAAGGGACCCAGAGCAGTCCTAAGTCCCGACTAGCTACTCCACCCAGATGTAACTGATTATAGACTAACTAACGCAAAGGGAACGCCATACAACAACGGTGTGAACCAGTGGGGTGTATGTGAACACGGGTTTAGGAGAAGGTGTGTGGTACAGAAAGTACATTGTACCAGAACCGGCGTACAAAATGGAGCCCAAAAGTATAACCTATATTACACATTATTACAACCTTATCTAAATACCTTATCTATATACCTTATCTACATACCTTATCTACATACCTTATCTACATACCTTATCTATATATCTTTTGTAGCCTAATGATGATAACGATGATTACTAGCTAGACTTAGCATATTAAACAGATCAAGCGAAACATATTGTTTGTTCTAGATAACTCGTGGTTGTTTGTATGTGGTAAATGGAATGGCTTGTGTCGCTGGCTGCGGAATTTTGACAATTCTTGAACTAAGATGTTTTCTTAAATGACAATGTGCGCACACTGTTACTACTATTACTACTACTAGTACTACTGATACTACTATTGCTACTACTACTATTACTACTATTAGTACTACTGATACTACTACTACTACTACTACTATTACTACTATTAGTACTACTGATACTACTACTACTACTACTACTACTACTACTACTATTACTACTACTGGTACTACTGATACTACTACTACTACTACTACTATTACTACTATTAGTACTACTGATACTACTACTACTAGTATTACTACTACTAGTACTACTGATACTACTACTACTACTACTATTACTACTATTAGTACTACTGATACTACTACTACTATTACTACTACTAGTACTACTGATACTACTACTACTACTATTACTACTACTAGTACTACTGCTACTATTACTAGTACTACCATTATTACTACTGGTACTAATACTGTTAATACTATTACTACTACAACTACTACTACTACTACTATCACTACTGCTACTACTAATACTGCTTGCTATTCACTACTATATCTACTACTACTACGGCTATTACTATTAGTACTACTATTAATACTAGTCTACTACTATTACTGCTACTGCTACTTCTACTACTACAACGACTATTACAATTAGTAGTAGTCTACTACTACTCCTCCTCCTCCTACTACTACTTCTACTACTACTAACCAAGTTGAACTTACTTACATGTTTCATTAAATAACAATGTATGTACACTATTACTACTACAACTACTACTACTACTATTACTACTAATGTTACTACCACTATTACTACTACTACTACTACTACTACTATTACTGCTGGGGGGTAGAGAGGTATGGGCTGGACGTCCCACTCGTTAAAGGAAAGTGAAGCGTCTGATATAGTCTCTCCTTTCCAGGCGTAGAGATCGCCTATGGATTCATTTTTCAGCTTGCCGTTCAGGAGTTCCCATGCCAATGGCCTCTCCTACATTAGTGTGTCCCCAGCAGTACCTTCATGAGGGGCCCCCTGATTCTTACAGAGCTTGCTGTGGGGCGCGACCGAGTACCCTGCGGAATAACTGGGCGAGCAGATTGGGCTCATTAGCCTTGGTTGGCCGCCAGTCTAAGAGAAGATAAACTCTGACTATAAACCCGGGTAGACGAAGCTCGTTAGCCTGTTCAGGCAATTAGCCTAGGATAGGAGGAACTCTGATTTTAAACCCACAAGTCCCAGAGAGTGCTGGCCAGTCTTGGGACGATGAGAGTATCATCGGATGCCTCGAGTAACTAGCATCTGCGGGCAACAACTCAACTACCATGTGGAAACCTCGGTAGAGGGTTGAGCTACGGAGTAACCCCAGAAAGAAAATCCGGAGTGGAAGCACCTAAGGCGGGTGGTTTTAAAATTGTGAACTCATTTCGGCAGCTACTGCAGCTGTACCTTTACTTTTTACTTGAACTTTTGACTTCTTGTAGTTTGATCTATATCCGATCATGATGTTTCTATGTTAACTTTTTCTCCTTATTTGTATTGAAGGTTAAACAAAGATGTTTAAATAAAATGTGTTTTCTTCTCTCTGATCTTCTTTTATTTTTATTATATATATATATATATATATATATATATATATATATATATATATATATATATATATATATATATATATATCATGGTGGGAGTATAGCAAATATGGCTTCAAATGCAGAAAATAAACACATCTCATTTCCCGTCTCTCTGATTTTCCTTACTATTTTTGACCCTACAGGTCACAGCTCGTTGCATGAAATAATAGTCATATATAAAAACATGATGACTATTTGAGAAGAGGAGGAGGCCCGAAAGAAACGTTGTGCCCCTAATAAAATTCATATCGGTAGCCCTGGGAGCCGACACTGCACCTGAGATTAGCTGAGTTACCAACGCCTAGTCGCACATGCCTGGGGTTATCCCAGGGTTAACCGCTCTCACATTTATTGTTCATTGTCCACACAATAAAAATGGCCAACATTCAGCTACAGACCCAGGACGCTCGTTGATGTTTGAAGATGGCATCCACATATACATGACTGGCTCAGAAATAGTAAAGGACATACGATATACTTGTCAGGCAATCTCATTGGGGTGCGTGAGTCAAGCTCCCAGATCAATCACAAAAAGGTCGATGTGACATGGTGCTCCTTGATCAATTCAGTAGTGAAGGCCGATCTCCCTAACATAACCCTGGATGGATGTGTCACTGAGAGATGCGATAGCTTGAGATATCCTTTGATCGCATTAGTTCTTATTAGTTTTATTAGTTCCACGTTGATCAAATCATGTAGAGATGCAATCCGGGTTATGCAGCATTCAAGAAACTCATAGCTGCCAGCCTTGTACAGCGGCTGATTGCCATCTTTTACAATCAACTAGTTTTGTCAACTGTCGATTATGGGCTTGGCATCTTCACATTGTCAAGGTCACATGGGGAAAGAGTTGAAACGCACCCAGAATGAATGAATGCTAGTTGTCCCCGGGTGCTCCAGCGATACTACCGTAGTGAAGATGAGATTCATGCTTGGACTTATTTCTATAGCCTAGATACGCACTGACAGGTCAAAACCTACATGGGAGTAGCCACAGACAAGAAGCACCCACTGCATGTGGACATCGTAGATATCAAGGGTAAAAGAATCAGGAATGGAATTCTCATGGATGACATAGGCAGAGCGAACGACTGGTCAGATGACCACAGTATAGACCTTAAGCAAAGGTGAAGAGTGAATTCATGCTGGAGATCAAAATGGTAGACTACCACCTGTTCATTATCGCAGAATGTAGAGACTGGTGCAATGGGAGAGCGGATCTCGAGGCAAAACAACTAACAAGTGCAGATACCCAGGATTTTTATGATGTTATATAGAACGATAGATCTGTGATACGCGATAAAAAAGCTGGTTGGGGCTTCTCTGTTAGAGTGAGAGGCAGGGTTGTTGCTAGGTGCAGCGGTGCATAGTTGACCACCTCCAGTATTAGAATGGAGAACGAGGCAGTGATCGGTCCTGAGCTGAATATTTGGGACCTATTTAACGAGAGCTATCATTGTCTTTCTCAATCTTTGCTTCAGGAGGTGCAGAAGGGCTGGCTGTTGCATGAGTGGATAGCAGGCAAAGCGTGCTCCAACATCCGGGAACGTGTGTTGATCTACTGGTCTGGTCGTACTGATATTTGCAGGAATGAAGGAGCTGGCAACCTTCCTCAGATGCACCCGTAGTGGGGACATTGACAATAAATAGAAGTGACATTTTTGAGTTAATCAACGACTGCCTTTTGGATGAAGACACTGCAGTTCATGAACAGACAAAACACAGCTTGTAGGGTTTTTAAATCATTCGCGGGTCCAGCAGAGAGTGACGCCTAAGCGGGCGGAACAGGAGTGTGTATGTATAACCAGCGATCTACACGAACCATTAGTTTCAACACTCTTCGCCATTTTCTGAGAAAAACTATGGGTCTGCCCGAAGTGCAGTGACGTCGATTCTTAACAGAATATAACACTTTGTCCCCAACGGCAGTGACTTGTATAAGACTAGCTCCACCTGTTTACCTGACACGCCCTCCAGGTTTGACCCCGACTAAAGAATTTTAATAGCTGCAGCGTCAGCTCGGGGTCCACAGACTTGACCACTCTATAGTCACAGTCTTGACGTTGACTGGCAACAACATTCTTTGACGTCCAGTCTCCGAGGTGACACAAAATCAACAGGTTAGTACGCTGACCTTCCTTCGCCACCCTATCCCCACCCTTCTCTCCTGGGAAGGGGGAATAGGCGGGGGTGGGGGTCACCTACTCATTTCCGTTGTTTGACCGACAATCTCGCTTACCTTTCGCGACTCGTCAAACAACCAGGCAACCAATGCTCTTCACTGTTGGGGGATTAAATTAGGCAAGTCGTGGCTCGTGGGACGTGCCGTTCTCATTGCCTGTTTTCTATCTACGTCTGCGGCGATAGGTTATAGTGTGGCGGGCACGTACTCTCTTTCTCTCTCTCTCTCTCAGTGTTCCCTTCCCCCTCTCATTCTCGGTATCTACTTAATTGTGGTTGACAAACTCACAAACTAACACTGCTTTTGTAGAGGCAGATCCAATTAAAGCTTGCAAGTTGTGTATAAATATTTGTGTATTGTAGACCGTATGAAAAAACACAGTGACAAGACACACGCAAACTGTATGGTGATCTACGCAGATTTCAGAGGATGAAATAAGTTGTACAAAGATATGTACATTGCTGTTTAATGGTGTATCTTCATCATTTGTGACAACCATAGACAACAACAGCAAGTTTCAAATGTGAGTTGTGGAATTTTATTTGACTTTTGTTTTCTTTGTGCGTCGAGTGGAAGGGTGATCATAGAGCTTCTAACGGCAAAATCAAAGGATACGTTTCCCTAGTTCACCCAGCTGTATAGGAATACCTGACTCTGCTGGAGTTAGGTAAGGGAACTGTTCACCCCACCTCACAAAAGTTAAGATATCGTACATTACAGTCTCTAACATTTATCCTTACACTGCTATGTGTCATTAACCATTTCTTGGTTTACTGTGCAGTGGCGGACCTAAACTTTTGAGGTCCTGAGCCTTAAACTGTTGTGGAGCCCCTTCAAAAAAAAAAAGAACGAGGTTTTGGTAATCACTGCCATCTTCTTTCGGGATTAGGAGCATACGCTTCATTAGTTTCAAAGTAGTTCCGCCCCTGCCCATGTGCACCCATTTCCAGGAGCGCCGGGTTCTATGATTGTATATCCAGTACGATTAGATCCGCCCCTGTCCATGTGCACCTATTTCCAGGAGGGCCGGGTTCTATGATTATATGTCCAGTAAGATTTGATCCGCCCCTGCCCATGTGCACCCATTTCCAGGAGCGCCGGGTTCTATGATTATATGTCCAGTACGATTAGATCCGCCCCTGTCCATGTGCACCCATTTCCAGGAGCGCTGGGTTCTATGATTATATGTCCAGTACGATTAGATCCGCCCCTGCCCATGTGCACCTATTTCCAGGAGCGCCGGGTTCTATGATTATATGTCCAGTACGATTAGATCCGCCCCTGCCGATGTGCACCCATTTCCAGGACGGCTGGGTTCTATGATTATATGGCTTGGCTTAAGTAGCACAATGTAGTCCAGAGAACGGAATACGTTGTGTCGAAGTTTACAGCTTGACTGCGATATTTGCACCTTTCGGTCTAACACATCCGATTTCAGCAAGCATTTTTTAGTACCGGGTTAGCATTCCCTCTTCGATCTCTTCTTCTTAGCCAGTCTGCCCTGCTGCAGCCTGTTATCCATGATCACCGCGTGGAGGTGTAGAAGGGTCTTGCCAACTCTGGTTCGCTGGCCCTGACGCTAGCAGTCAGATATGGGTCGCTGACCGCTGCAGCTCATGCACTGCCCAGCATCTTGATTCCCTATGAGTATATGTCCAATAGGATTAGATCCGCTCCTGCCAATGTGCACCTATTTCCAGGAGCGCTGGGTAGTATTATAATATGCCCAGTATGATTAGACCGGCCAATGCCTATTTGCAGCTATTTCCAGAAGCGCTGAGTTATGATTCAATATGATTGAAGTAAAACGATATTATCTCAATCTTCTCATTTACCAGGATTGTTTTCCTTCACTAACGACGAGGATAGAAAATACTGCTTGTCATCAGTGTCATGTTCCGCTCTAATAGAAACAGGTGAGGGAGGGGAACCATTAGTCCCCCTTCTTGCAGGAAGACAGAAGGTACAGCATTTATGTGCTCTTTCAGATGTGTTTACTGAAGTGCTTGGTTTCACATTATGAATCTGCTAGCCACATGAAGAACTCTCCTGGCTCATCTTCTACGAGATACATAGTTGAGTTCTGTGAAAATATTTGTACCTCCCTGTAACGACCCTGGTTTCCAGCCGCTGAAGATGTAACAGCTTCTTCTAAACCTAATCTCATCTGGATTTGATTGTTCCTCTCTGACGATATATTTGACATGTTACTTAAGCCAACGGCTCCAAAACTGTTTCTGTCCACGCACCCTTAGTGTGCCAGAATTTGTACACGGTACTTTAAGTCAGAAAAGTAAGCCTACTTAACAGTTACAGTGCGCAGCTGGTTATTTCAGTGAAAATATTAGAATGTTTTGTGGCACCCTTATAAACTAGCGACGGTACCCTTGGATGACGCGGCACACAGTTTGGGAGCCACTGCCTTACGCTAAAAAATAAGCTCCCGGTCGTGTGTTTGATTTCTTCTTGCTCGCCTCTTTGGTCTGGTGCCTTCCATTTTGTAAAGTACTTTACCTGTTTGGCATTATTGTTCACCTGGCTAGATCATCTCAGTTTGTTTTTATAAGATTAAATAAGACGAACATTGTTCCATACATTTTATTTTATTTTTTACCGAAGTTCCCAAGTGATGTTATTTGTTTTGTTTTTCGCCAAAACGGATGCGCTGCTTTAGTAAAATATTGTAAACTAAAAATGAAAACAAAAATAAAATGTTCATCTTCAGGTTAGTCAGCCTGCAGACTGACGTTGAAGTTGTCTAATCATGTCATGACGCTGAACTCTGTTAGTCAGTACGGATACTGATGTTGAAGTCTTCTAATCATGATATGCCACTGTTCCTTGTTAGTCAGTCCGGATACTGGCGTTGAAGTCTTCTGATCATAACATGTCACTGTTATCTGTTAGTCAGAACGATGACTGGTGTTAAAGTTGTCTGAACATGTTGCGTCACTGTCTTCTGTTAGTCAGTACGGAGACATGTTGGTCTTCGGATCATGTCACGCCACTGTCTTCTGTTTCCAACAGATCTCTTCAATTCAGTATAAGTTTGCGTCCTAATGTTTATGCACGCCTATGTGATGTCATTGTTTCTCAGACGTCCACTTCTTCTTCTTCTCTGAAGTTGCGTTCTAGTATTGTCAAGAGTAAGCCTCCATGTCTCATGTTATGGTCAAGCCAAGACAGTTCTCCTGTTTGTTATCACTACTCGTCATTAGTTGTCTGTGTGACCATATATAGTGAAGCATTTGTTTGTTTTATCTTTTTTCTGTCTAGCTGTCTCTTTGCATTTTGTGATAGCACCCCATCTAAAATGCTTCTAATGTCTTTTCATAATTTTTGTTTAGAGTCCATGTTTCAGAGCCTTACAATTCGACTGGTCAATTTAATGATTACTCTTTTCAGAAGTTTAGTATTGATGTTATTTGTTGTTAGAAGTTTCTGTTTCCCCACGGATTGTCTTTTTTGCTACTGCGTCCTAGTTCTTATTTCAGCCACACAGTGAACATCTTCTGTAGTAATTTGGCCTAAATATGAAAACCTCTGCACATATTCTGTGATCTGTACATCAATGCTATTTAATATTTGTTGTTTGTTTGGCTGTCACCATCGTTTTTGTTTTACTGAAACTTATTCTCATATCAAATGCTTTGGATGTGTGGTTGATCTTGGCGAGTAGGTTTTGTAATGGTTTCCTTGTTCTTCAAATGATGACTTGATCAACATAAATTTGATAGCACATATTCGTTCTACATTTACCTTGACCCCTATGTTGCAATTTATGGCGAATTTTCCATCATCAAATCGATTACAATAACAAAGATTCGGAGATAAGAGACATTCTTGTCTCACACCTTTGTTCATTGTGACTGAGTTTGTTATTCCCTCCCGGAGTGCTTTATTTGCTGTTTGGTTTTAATAGAAGTTCAGTATTAACTTAATTATTGTTCTATCCACCAAAGCTGTTATAAAATGGGGAAAAAGTTGTTCCAAGGCTCCATGTCAAAGGTCTTTTCATAGTCAATGAAGCAGACAAAGAGAGCTCTATCCTCTTCTGCCATTCTCTCAGCTACAAACCACAGTGTTCCAACTACATCTCTAGTGCCTCTGTTGTTTTTAATCGATATTTGTATGGAACACAAACATAAATAGCTAAATGTCATAAAGATAGGATGAGTGTTCAAAGGAAGCCGGACCTAACTGCACCAAGTGAATATACGTATAATACTCATGATGATGTCACTTCTGATGTAAACAGCACATACCAACCGTCATGCTTGCAAAATTTCATTATCCTCCGACTGACAGTTTCCTCAGCAGACCGTTGAAAAGATAGCGGGTGTGATACGGAATCTGTCCAGAGTTGATCAGCCAGGGGTGATTCGGTTTCTAACAGCTGAAGGATGTCGATCAGTTGACATTCATCACAGATTGCAGGCGGCGTATAGTGACAAAAGTGTGTCAAAGACAACAGTGGACAACAATGTTTAAAGAAGGACGGGAGTTAACAAAAGATCTTTCGAGATACAGTATTTCGGGTGGACCGTCACCAGAGCTTACGTTCGCCACTCTTTTGTCACCATACACTGCCTGCATTCTGCGATGAATATCAACTGGTCGACATCCTTCAGCTGTTAGAAACATAATCACCTTTTGCTGATCAACTCTAGATATCAACGGTCTGTTGAGGAAACTATGAGTCAGAAGATAATTAAATTTTGCAAACTTGACGGTTGGTATGTGCTGTTTACATCAGAAGTAACGTCATCATGTGCATCTTACGTATGTTCACATGGTGCAGTTAGGTCCGGTTTCATTTGAACACACCTCGTACATATCGAAGAAGTACACACGCCAGGCTAACCAAATCAGACGGTTTGGCTCCAGGGCAAGGAATCACGTTATTGGAAGTGTTAATGGTAAAGTGATGACACATGGTATGACGTTATTCAGAGTAGCACAGCTAGTTCAAAAGCCCTAACAGTTTTGTTTCAAACCTCTTAGCTGTATGTCTTCATAGAAACGGTAGAGTTGCCACAATACTGTTCGGCAATACTGAACCTTGATAATACTATTCTGACAAAGTACGCGATTTTGAACTACATTAAAGCAATGTAACTGAATCACCCGTGTAGATACTAGAGAGCAATGCACAAGCTCATTGTTACCTTTAAGACATGTTGTAAGAAGGTTGTGCCTTGGGCCAGCAACTTAATGATGCTAAACATAGTCTACAGAAATCGATCACAGGAACCCACAACATGTTTTGAAACAAACTGCGTGAAAGGGGCAGATATAGTGGTGATCCTATACTAGTGGGGATTTACAGTGTTGATACCCACCTCGTAGGCTATTCCATCGTGACACAGCCTGTTTTCAGGAGCCATGCGAGAAACTGAGGTTTCGAACACTTTGGTGAGAAGGCCGGTAGCAAAACTGTTTGGACACCCCTGCTCCTCCGCCACTTACTCTTCTGTTCATGTATTCTTCTTGTCCTACTTTCGCTACAAGCGAAGTATAGGACCGCCATTATAGTTGTCACCTTACTCTTGATCAATGTCTTTCCTTGACTCTAGTGTCACTTTTCGCTCTTTTCTATTTGAAAGGAAAAAGATCAGTCGGTCTATAAATTCCCTGGTTGGACCCTAACAGTAGGAGACATACTTACCTCAAGATCATACTAACCCTCTCTTGTTACGTCACACTCTGTTTACTCTGTACAACAAGCACACTCTTACACAACTTTCACACGCGCCCTAGAGGTGAGACCCTTCTATTGCACTTTAGTTGGGTTAACCTCTAAGAGCACCCAAACTAGCATAGGCACATACATACACACACACGGATCCAAGCACTGGTTAATACGTCCTGATATCACAGAAGAGGCTGCGGCCCGTGGTGGAAAAGTATAGTTGTCACCTTACTCTTGATCAATGTCTTTCCTTGACTCTAGTGTCACTTTTCGCTCTTTTCAATTTGAAAGGAAAAAGATCAGTCGGTCTATAAATTCCCTGGTTGGACCCTAACAGTAGGAGACATACTTACCTCAAGATCATACTAACCCTCTCTTGTTACGTCACACTCTGTTTACTCTGTACAACAAGCACACTCTTACACAACTTTCACACGCGCCCTAGAGGTGAGACCCTTCTATTGCACTTTAGTTGGGTTAACCTCTAAGAGCACCCAAACTAGCATAGGCACATACATACACACACACGGATCCAAGCACTGGTTAATACGTCCTGATATCACAGAAGAGGCTGCGGCCCGTGGTGGAAAAGGGCGTGCCTCCTTCAGTAGAATACAGAAAGGCAAACACTTTTTTTTTTTAATTTAAAAAAAACACAGTATACGTAAAATAAGACAAGAGGAATGTAAAGTCTATAGGTCTATCGTTGTCATTTTATACACGTCATTTCTGTCCAGTGTTTCTACAGTGGTTTTACTCATTGTCTTGGTATCTTCCATTATTTAAGGCTTTATATTTGAAATGGGAAGGTTCCTTCATGTTGGATTATATATTTCTTTCTATTCTTGTCTAGCATCGCGTTGTCAGTTGTTTAAATTGGGACTATTATATCGCAAAAAGAGAGAAAGTGCAGAGAAGAAATGTGAATGCACAAGAAGAGCGTAAGTGCGGGCAAGGAATAGTGATACTCTAGAATAGAGGTCACCAACCATTGGGGGGATTTGGGGTTGAATTATGCTTCAGTTTAGTCTGTGAAGTAATTAGTTCAGGAATATTTTGTTTAACTTAAAAGTCATTAACATCTGCTATTGCTCTTCAGTCTGTAAAAACATTGAAATTATTCAAGCAATTTCAAGCACACAAAAAAAAGATTTTTATTGTGTGTATAGTATTTGAAATACGCCTTTTGATTTAAACAATCTTGTAAAATTGATACATTGTTTGAAAAGACAAACAGGATCCTAACAACTCAGGCCAATCAGTCTCCTTAGCTGTGTGGGGAAACTGATAGAAAGGCTAATAAACAAACGACTTCCCTGTACCTTGAGATCAACTCGTGACTTGCCTCAACTCAAACAGGATACAGGCAGAACAGAGTACCAATTAGCATATCTAACACAGGAATATAAAACGCTTTCCAAGAGAGAAAAATGTTAGCCATCTACTTTGATCTTTGCCATGTCTTTGATACTGTCTGAATAGCAGGTCTGAAGCTGAAAATCGTCCCATCGGGAGTTACCAACAACATATTCTCGTGAATAAAAAGATACCTCTTCTAAATATCTGACAGGGTTAAATTTGACAACTATACCATCAGGTCAATCACGCTGAGTGAGGGGGCGCCATAGGGAAGTGTAATAGCGCCTACTCTCTTCTAGATATATATAAACGACATCACTAAATGCTGCTATCACCATGTCTCAAACAATCTACACATAGATGACTTCGCTGTATGGACAGTCGCAGAACAAGCATTAATAGTCTCAAACAATCTACACATAGATGACTTCGCTGTATGGACAGTCGCAGAACAAGCATTAATAGTCTCAAACAATCTACACATAGATGACTTCGCTGTATGGACAGTCGCAGAACAAGCATTAATAGTCTCAAACAATCTACACATAGATGACTTCGCTGTATGGACAGTCGCAGAACAAGCATTAATAGTCTCAAACAATCTACACATAGATGACTTCGCTGTATGGACAGTCGCAGAACAAGCATTAATAGTCTCAAACAATCTACACATAGATGACTTCGCTGTATGGACAGTCGCAGAACAAGCATTAATAGTCTCAAACAATCTACACATAGATGACTTCGCTGTATGGACAGTCGCGGAACAAGCATTAATAGTCTCAAACAATCTACACATAGATGACTTCGCTGTATGGACAGTCGCAGAACAAGCATTAATAGTCTCAAACAATCTACACATAGATGACTTCGCTGTATGGACAGTCGCGGAACAAGCATTAATAGTCTCAAACAATCTACACATAGATGACTTCGCTGTATGGACAGTCGCAGAACAAGCATTAATAGTCTCAAACAATCTACATATAGATGACTTCGCTGTATGGACAGTCGCAGAACAAGCATTAATAGTCTCAAATTGCTCCAAAAGACTATAGAAAAGGTGGATAATTGTACACAAGAGTTGGGACTGAAAATAAACCACACCAAAATCTCCACCACTTTCTTTTCACTTTCGCCAAAATCGAGACAATAACAATAACGATAGAAAACCAACAAATACCCCAGTTGCACACACTTACACAAGTTCCAAGAAAGTACAAAAAACGGACTAATAAGGAAAGGCCCCAACCATCTTGCCAGATAAATTTTTTTTAAATACATACAGACATCCTTGAAACTGAGACCAAAAATTGAGAAGCACTTATTCCAGAACCACGGATATGGAGTCAGGACCGGTCCAAAGTAATCTTGAAGGTTCCAGTGATAACGAAGAAACGTGAGCAATCAGCAATAGAACAGCAAATTCACGTTCTACAGAACCTCAAGAAACAGTGCGCTAGCAACTCCTGGACACACCTGTATACAGATAGATCTGCCTCAGTTAGCGAAAAATGGGTGGCAGTGGAATCTACATCGCACACTCAAACGGCAACATAGAAAAACACTCCATACCAGCAGGTATCAATTGTACCAATTTCAGAGCTGAAGTAACAGCTGCTCATGCAGCAACGATTACTCTTATCAGCCAAAACACAACTGCAGGAAAAACTGTCATTCTAACATACTCCAGGAGCATACGCCAAGTCATCTGTAGCCCCCAAACAAGATATACCCTCATACGAAATAAAATACAACATCAGATTACTGTCCTAAAATACAGATCTAGTCATACAGTGGAATCCAGCCCTCGGTGGGATCCTTGAAAACGAAAAACTAGATGGGACTGCAAAAGCCGGAAGTGGCGGCACGCAGACTCGCCAACCATAGAGCAATAACAAAACAAAGACACTCATCTAACGATATATGTGGACGGAATGGAAAGGAATACAAGCCAAAAAATAACAGCATAGACAAACTTAGCAGAGATGGGCAAATAAAGATCTTCAGACTCAGAACGGGACATTGCAGGCTCAAAGCCCACCTCCAAATAATGAGTCTCAGAGACACCGCCACGTGCGATTGTGGAGTACGCAAGCAAACACCAGAACATCTTCTGCAGAACTTCTCTACTTATACAGATCAATGAGAGGTAGTCTGACCCAGGGGAGCGATCGTGTTATAAAAGCTTTAGGGGACCGACGAAGACTTGAAACTCGGTCTCCTTCGTGAACCTTACCGGCATAGAAGCATACCATCAGTTGATCGAAGAAGAAGAACAGGATTAATTCTGACATGGTGAAAAGAGTAAATAGGGCAAATAAAAGTTCAAGACCTCTGCTCTAAAATAGCCTAAATATGGGGAAGAAATAGTGGTACTCAAGAAGAGTGTGTGTGGGAAGAAATAGTGATATCAGGAAGAGTTAGTGAAGGGAAGAAATAGTAGTATTCAAGAATAGCTTCAGTGCCACGGAATGGAATATTGTTAGTTCCTCTCAAAGCATAGAAACAGTAAAATAATTGACAAAGCCTAGAGAAGTGTAAGTGGGGAACAAAATATTAGTACCAATGATCGTCGGAGCAAAGAAGATATAGCCCAGAACGTAAGAACTGGGAAAGCTTTGCCCTCGTTAAGCCTACACTAGTTTTCAGTCTTGAAAGTTATTGGGTAAGAAAATCTCGAAAGTCCAGTAGGACTTCCTTATTGTGAAAGACAACTCTGACAACACACTGCTGCTGTCTGCAAAAAAGATAGGGACAGCCAATGGCTAGGGAAGCATCCCCTCAGCTTAACTCCCTCCAACCCTCACCCTTCCACCCACCCCCACCCACCCACCTCCCGCCTCCCGCACCGCCCTAAAACGAAAAAAATGTATACTAAAGGCAAATGCACTGGGCTCCCCGGAAGTAGACAATGCAACTCAGCCCGCCTAATTGAGCCGAAGATTCAGCACAGTGAATAAACTGACTTAGTTAGTTGCCCATCGCAAGCGAAGATAGCGACAGCGTTAGACATGTTTATTCAGATGCGACTGCATATGACTGTACAGTCCGATTTGAGCGTTACAAACTCTACCGCACGTAGGGCACATCTTAACAGCATTTTTAGTTGGGTAGTCTTGTATTCTTTCATTTCGTGTAGCTTGCTTTTCCTGCGCTTCCGTGATGGTCCTCTGCTCAGCGGTGCAAACACCATGTGTGACGGTAGTGCACCAGGCTGAGCGGGTCGAAGCAAGCAGCTCCCAGTCTGCAACATTAATGGAGAAACTTTTCAAAGAAACTTTTAGAGTGCCTTTGTATCGTTTCTTCCCCCCCCCCCTCCTGCGAGCGCTGTCCTTTCATGAGCTCACTGTACAACAGTTGTTTAGGGAGGCGCTCATCTGACATGCGAACAACATCCCCTATCCATCTGATCTGGGCTCTCTGTAGCAGCGTATGGATACCAGAGAGTCTAGCACTGCTGAGGACTTCAGAGTTAGGCACTCTCTCCTGGGCAGTCTGTGGAGACAGTTTACATAGAAATGATTAAGTTTCTGGACATGCCTGCTATAGACTGTCCATGTTTAGCATGTATACAGAAGGGTGGTTAACACAACAGCACGATACACACTAATCTTGGTGGCAACACTGAATTCCTGCCAGTCCCAAACATTTTCTCGTAGTCTTCCGAAAGCAGCACTCGCCGTGAAAATCCTGCTGGGGACATCAGAATCAATATTTCCTTCCCCGGTGCGGGTACTGCCAAGGTAGTTAAATCTATCAACTGCTTTTAGGGGTTGTCCTTGAACAGTGACGTTTGGTTCGTGGTAGGGCTACCCGGGTGCAGCTAGAAACATTACCTCCGTTTTCTTGGTGTTTACAGTGAGACCAAAATTTGTGCACGCAGTTGAGAACTCATTCATAATTTCCTGTATGTCCTGTCATGAGCACGTGTTAATTGCGCAGTCGTCGGCAAAGATAAGATCTAAGATAGTTGCTTCTTTGACCTTTGTGAAGGCTTTTAGGTGCCTCAGAGTGAACAGCTGCCCATCCATCCGGTATATGATCTGTATGCCAATGTCACAGTCACGTGTTGCATTAGAAAGCCTGGCTGCAAATACCATGCTAAAAAGTGTTGTGGCCAGTACACAGCCCTGTTTGATCCCATTTATGACTGGGAATGATGCAGAGAGTTCACCATCATTCAGTACACGGGCTGACATGCCGTCATGACACTTGCGGACGACTGCTACGAATTTTTCCGTACAATCTAATTTCGCCATGATTTTCCAGAGTTTGTCCCTGTTGACGGTGTTAAAGGCCTTTGTCGGGTCAACAAAAGTCGTGTACAGATAACGATGCTGTTCCTAACATTTCTCTTGGATTTGAGGAGCTGCAAAAATCATGTCAACCGTTCCACGACCAGCTCGGAAACCACATTGACTTTCTGGGAGTAGCTTCTGTTCAAGATGAGTTGTTAAGCGGTTGAGCAGGACTCAAGCTAAACAATTTTCCAGCGATGGACAGGAGGGAGATCCCTCTGTGGTTATCACAAGATTGACGATTGCCTTTGTGCTTGTACATGTGGACAATAGTGGCATCTTTCAGTTTCTGCGGCAAATAACCTGTATCCCAAATTGAGTAAAAAGAGGCCTGTTAGCTTGTATAACAGCACAGGGCCTCCTGCCTTGTAGAGCTCAGCAGAAATAACATCTGACCCGGGGGCTTTGCCACTGGACATTAAGCTGATTGCTTTCTCAACCTCATCTGTACTGGGCGGGATACCCAGCCTATCTTTGACTTCAATCAACATGAGGCATGCTTGTTTTGGCTAATTCGCTGATAGTGGATTGACAGTTTAGGATAGCATTGAAGAGCTCTGACCATCGCTCCAGAATGTCGACTTTGTCGGTTATCAGTGCCATGCCATCAGCGCCATGCCATCAGCATTAAGGACAGGAGATGAATAACATGACCTGGGAACATAGACCGTCTTCAAGGCATCATAAGACCGCTTTGGATCATGTGTGTCTGCGTACCACTGGATTTCATTAGCTTTGCTGTTATGCCACGCATCCTGCATAGTCCTGAGCTGGTTCTGGACAATCTTACGAATATTGGTGAACGCGAAATTTTTGAAAGATGAGGAGAGATCGTCTTGGAGAAGTCTTAATAAACGATGTTTTTCATTCAGCAAAATCAAAATAGTTTTATCGTTGTAATCGAACCAGTCCTGGTTTTTGCGAGCTGCATGACCCAAATACTCAGAAGCAGTAGAGTAGACAGCATCCTTCAGAAAGGCCCATTTGTCCTCGACTGTTTCCGTGCATGGCTGTGTGTCCGTCAGCCGGCTGCCCAGTTCCCTGGAAAAGCCTTCTGTATAGAGCCCACTTTGCAATTTAGAGATATTAAGTTTCTTTTCAGGCTTTCGACCCTGGTGACGTCGCCTAGGCTCTATGTGGAGGTTAAACTTTGACACAATGAGTCTGTGATATGTTCAACACTCGCACCGCATATATCCTTTGTCACCCGCACATCGCGTCTGTCCCTCTTTCTGGTGATGACTTAGTCAGTAAGATGCCACTGCTTAGAGAGGGGATGCATCCACGACGTCCTGTTGCGAGTGGACAGCCGAAAAATGGTTTTGGTGATGGGGAGATCATGGGTGGCACAGAGGTCTAGCAGTAGCAACCCGTTGCTGTTGCACTTGCCCGTGTCATTTACCACAGTACACCATTCCCAGAACTGATGGTCGGCTTCTACTCTGGCATTGAAGTCGCCAAGCGTAACAAGCTTATCGGACTTTGGAACCCACAAAATGACAGAGTTCGGCTCCACATAGAATTTATTCTTGATATCATCAGGATTAGTCATTGTTGGGGCATAGGCGCTGATCACTGTGGTACTCATTCTGTGTCCTAGTGAGAGTTGGACAGTCATTAGCCGATCATTGATAGCCTGTGGTGGTCGTGTCCCAGTGAGAGTTGGACAGTCATTAGCCGATCATTGATATTCTGTGGCGGTCGTGTCCCAGTGAGAGTTGGACAGTCATTAGCCGATCATTGATAGCTTGTGGTGGTCGAACAATCGCGCGGACTAGATGAGACCTGCCTCTCGTCTTTCTATTATATCGCACCAAGCGGAAAAATTCAGAGGAATCATGGACCACCCAATGCATCACAGACTAAATGGGTTGGGACGCGGCAGGCTAAAAAAGAAAATTTTGACAGTCTAGGCAAAAGAAAAGATTAAAAACAATGCTGCACTCTTGAACGACAAAAAATAAAGCCAATACCAGCATGCTCCATGCGCTGCCTCTGGAAAGGAAGACCCTTCCCTGATATTATTTGCAATATCCCAAACATCAAAGACAAAAATACACAAACAGAGGAACAGAAAAAAACATAGTTACAAATTAGATCAACCAAAAATTCCCACCAACAGCCTGGACGCACGCTTATACGGATGGCTCAGCCAAAGATGCCATTGGAAACGGGGGAGGTGGCATCACTATAAAACTAAAACGCAAAGTATACTCAGCAGCATTTGCCACTGGGAGACGCTGCATCTACTTCAGTGCCGAAGCCAGTGCCCTGAGACAAGCAGCTGAAACACTTATAGACCATAAGGAGCAGGCAGAAAAGCAAAGGGTCATTTTCACAGACGCCCTCTCAGTGTTAATGGCGCTCAAGAACCAGCACAAAAATGAACTTGGTGCTCTGGCAGACTCGCTCGAACGCCTGTCCTGGTGCTTAAAAAAAAGCACAGTCCAGTGGATACCAGCCCACTGCAACATTCCAGGCAACGAGGAGTCGGACAGACTCGCCAGAGAGGGAGGAATGCTGCAGCAGAGTGATACAGAAATCACATACGATGAGACAAAAGCATTCATCAGGGCAACGTACAGTGCAAAATGGAAAAAAAGACCACCCTGGCCACATAGAAAACGATGCCTACCATCGAGCCCAGGCAAGACTAGTTGATAATTCTCCGGCTACGCACAGGTCACAACAGACTTAGATGCCATCTGTACAACAAGTTCAAGATAGGCACTACAGACCTTTGTGCCTGCGGCACAGCCCCCATGAAAGCAGAACATATTTTGCAGTCCTGTCCACTGTATACCGACAAAAGAAGTAGCATTTGGCAACAGCCAATGTCCTTCCACGAGAAGCTGCACGGAAGCGTACAGAGCCTTGAGTCGACTGCTGCCTTTGTTAGAGTCATTGAAGGCGAGGTCTGAAAACGAACGAGGGAGAAGAAGAAGATATCGCGCCCACTCCAGAAGAACGTGTATCCGCGCACAACTTCTGTGATCTGATCCTCTTCTGGTAATCTGGTTTCACTAAAGCCAACCACATCCACCTTGTAGCCCCAGTTCTCTGGAAACTTTCGGGTCTATTGGCCTTGGTGCTGTCAAGTAATGTACGCACGTTCCACGTGCCGAAGGTAAGACCCTTCATGTCGTACCAATCACACGGCACATTTGATACAAATTGATGATTCTGTAACTTGCGCTTAAATAGATTTAAGTGAGATATATTTGGACTCTCGTCAGCCTCACTCTCCCTTCCTGAGATATCCTGACCCAGTGGCAAGACGTAGTCAATACGCCTGGGGATAGCACAGGATGCAGATTTTACCTCATGGTTTACTTCCGAAGCCTTTTCGTAGTGACTTAATACAGGTTTATAAGATGATCAGAGGAATCGATAAATTAGACTATAACAAGTTTTTTAAAATACAGCCACCTACAATAACACGAGGGCATAGCTACAAGCTGACTAAAGAGAGGTCCAGGTTAGATATTTGGAAATATTTTTTTAGTCAGAGAGTGGTGTCTGCTTGGAATGCATTGCCAGGGGAGGTAGTGGAGGCAGGGACAGTTAATGCATTTAAGAATAAACTGGATGCGCATAGCTTTTAGAGCAAGGTGATGTAAATGTAACTGGTTGTATACAGACTCTGCAGGGTCTTCTAAACCAGTATAAAGACGTTAAGTTAAGTTAAGTTAACATGTAGCCCACAAGGCTGCGGGAGACATTTTAAAAACATATTTCATTACAGAACAAGTATAAACCATTTGGTTGCTAAGCGCAGTCAACTGGAATGGTGACTAACATAGATTCACACATAAAAGCTTACACACATACATTTTGCAGACATATAGTATACAAAAGAAATAACGCCTCTGAGTAAGACACCGCTTACACACATCCATACATACATGTCTACATACATGCGTTTACATATATCCGTAACGGAATCGCTAGAGATAACACTAAATATTTTAACAAAGAAGTCCTAAGATACAAAACACTGGCAGCTCATGTCATCAAGTACCCGGTAGTATCCTAGCATGGCTGGACATAAAAACTTGTCAATACGCAGACAGCGAGCCGAAGTCCACGGTTACTGCACTAAACCTGTCACCTATATTCACGTAAACATATTTCTCAGGATACTTTGCTACTATAGTCAGTGTCTCATAGTTGACTGCTTACAGTAGGGTAAGCGAACCACAGCTGTCCAAGACCCTATACGGCCTCCAAGCAGGGGCCAGGGAACCAGACTGAAAAAGTGTAGTCTGGCTAAGAGAATGTGGATCGCAGTGTGAAAGTAAACACGGTACCAGAAAAAGCTAGATAAATTGGAAATATCGGGTTAAAAGGCGCAGATGGCGCAGCTTCGCTGTAACTAGTACTCAACTACTACAACGTCCTTAAGAAGAAGAAGACGAAGAAGAAAAAGAATAGGTAGAAGAGAAGTTCGCCTCATAAAGACAGCCACATACATGACAAGGTTAGTACCATTGGTGCGGAGGCCTGGTTGCGGGCGTAGAAGAAGAAGAGAAAGATTAGAAAAATTATCAAAGTGAATCGTAGACATACATACATTTATATATATATTTGATATTCCTGATGAATTTATAAGGCAAGTACATGCATAAGCTTTTAGGCAACAACAGCCAACGGTTCATGAACACGGTATGTGGCAGAGTCTCAGACTGTATGTAAGGAGGATGATGTCTTTTCGATTGTATCTAACCATGTGGTACGTGGGCGGGGGCAGTGCGATGTTAGAGAGGGCCGTTTCTCATCTTGATGTCCGTGATCTGCTTCCAGAGCTGGTGGGTGGGGACGTCTCCAGCAAGACGGACTATGTGTCCAAATAGGGTTAAACAGCGACGGTTAAGCATTGTGAGTATACTTTCGAGGTTGTCCGTCTGGTGACTTTGTCGTTTGAATGTATGCGTATATGAAAGGCTTCAATTCGCTTTTTGATGCTCTGCAGAATAGTCCAAGTTTGTGGAGACGACACAGATTATACAAACTCACAGCTTGGTTTCACTGGGAAAGCATCCGCTAGTTCCAGACTTGATGCAGGGCGCTCATAGAAATGGCAGCCAGCCATCTCTTTGCACGATGTCCGGGTGGCTTCGTGCATTGGAGTTCTGTTTGCTGCCATCGTAAACAAAACCCTCCGTAGTCTGCATGGTTCCCACTGATAATAATTCCTGTCGTTGTGGGGCTGCAACCAGGTCTTGTATCTCGATGTTTGCCCATGAGATGTGGAAGCATAATCTAAATGCAACGTATATGCATATTGTACGTTTTATCGAAACTATACGTTTGTCCATCACATATGATGAAGGCCACTCTCTCTCACTCTCTCTCTCTCACTTGCTCTGTACATTCTTTTCTCTTTCTGTGTTCTCTGAAATAAGTGACTTGTGCGGTGATTTGGATTAAAGTGAGTATAAACTGCGCCATTTGTCAACCTCACTCTCTCATCCCGAGCTACCTTTGGCTAGTGGCAAGACATTATCGAGACGACTGAAGATAGCACATATGCAAGTTTTTCCTCAGCGTTTACTCTCGGCGCCTTTCTCGTAAAAATGTATCCCGCAAGGCAGCGGAGGGGAATGACATCTATCGTTGTGTGTCTTGCTGTTCCCATAACCGCAAGAGGTCGTAAAGACATCACTCAACGTGTGAGTGATGTGTTGACCATCTCTCTCAAAAACGACTGTCTGCAGCTAGGGTGAAGGGCGCCAATATCGTGAAGTTCAGTCATGTGTACTAGACCGTGAAAATCCGATACATGTTTAACCGTAATACTAATTCATGGACCAAGAGATCAATATCAGGATGGGAAAGGCAGCAACAACAATAAGCAGATTAACAAAAAGGATATGGGAGAACAAGAAGCTCACTGTTAAAACAAAAACACTTGTTTACCAGGCCTATGTCCACAACACCCTTCTTTCTGGCGGTGAGATATGGTCTACCTACATGCACAAGGAGAGGCGGCTGAACGGCTAACACATGAGGTGCCTGCGCAGAATCCTCGGGGTTGGGTGACAAGACAAGATCACGAACGCAGAGGTGTTGGAGAGAACAGGCACTGTCACAATCTTTTCTATGCTTAGTCTTCAAAGAATCTGATGGCGGGGACACATTCGGAGGATGGATGATGGTAGAACACCAAAATATCTTCTCTATGGGGAATTACAGTTGGGGAAAAGGTCTCGAGGTCGGCCATTTCTTCGGTACCAGGATGTATGGAACCGGATATGAATGACGCAGGCATCGATTTAGAATCATGGGAACAGGACACCATGGATCGTGTTACATTGAGGAGCATGAATAAGCATGGCATACAAACAAAGGAGATACTGATTGCTGATAGGTTAAAGACTCAGGGGTTTGAGAAGACACGCCCCACCATGCAATGCCGCAAACGGTCCTGACTTTCCTTGCACACACTGTGGAAGACGCTTTTCTGCCCGGATTGGTCTTACGAGTCACATTCGTTATCTTCGTGGACTGTAGCTGCATACATTTTTTTCAAAGCACAATTACTATCGCCTGACAAGACGGAAAGAGGTAATAAATTAATTTAGTCGATGACCATGCCAGGTTAATCAGAGGTAAGAAAAGATAAAAAATTAACCAATTAATTAATCTAAATGGAAAACAAAACGACACGTTTTTGTGAAAAACAAGTGTAAGTCGTCGACGAGTGTGAATTTCATGCAAATTCGTGGTCAGGCGGCATCAAGATGCCGGGATCAAGATGCTGAGCAGCACATGAGCTGCAGTGGTCAGCTATCCATAGCTGACTGCTAGCGTCAGGGCAAGCGAACCATAGCTGCCAAGACCCTTCTACACCTCCACGCGGTGATCCTGGATAACAGGCTGCAGCAGGACAGACTGACTAAGGAGAAGGGATCGAAAAGGAAGTGCTAACCTGGTACTAAAAAAATACTTGTTGAAGTCGGATGTGTTGGACCGAAAGGTGCAAATATCGCAGCCAAGCTGTAAACAACGACACAATGCATTCCGTTCTCTGGACTACATTCTGCTACTTAAGCCCTTTCAGGGTTTGGTAGTGGGAGATTGAGAACGAATGAAGAAGAAGCAGAAGACCCACAGCCGGTACGGCGTCATCTTTACTGCTGACCATCCACAATAATTCGAAACTATAACAGAAGATGTTAATGGCAGGAATGACGCCCCTCGTAGCGATTCATAAGTGGGAAACTGCCATTGTATGAACACACAAAGATCATTGTATAAGTGAGTACAGTTGACTCAGCCTACAGAATAAATTCAACATTATTGAATCAGCGCACCAGATAGTCTATTCCGTATATTTGTGTTCTCTTGACTGGTACAGTATATGCTATAAATATACTTGTGTGGGCAGTTATTATAACAGCATTGTTTACTAATCGATGTAGAGGATGTAGATCACCCTTTCTAAATGAAGTTATTGCCTACACTGTTCTAGTCTGCCTGTACGTCTGTTACGTGTGATGTTGTGCATTCCTAGTTCATTATTTTAATCTGGAGGTTATAAACGTGCGTGGCTAAAAGTAATGGTTTGTATTAATCTTGATCAATAAGTGTATTAAAAGTGTTTACCCGTCTAATCCTAGCACACGATTGTTGACTACCAACTCGTTTAACATGAATGCTCTGCCAGGCATTTAAATGATTATGCAGAATAACAGAAGAAAAGAGAGAAAAAAACAGGAAAAAATTATAATGCAAACAAAAAGCGTGAATGATGAAAGTTACATAAAAGCATTCAGACGAACGTATGTACACGAATTTGTTCATTTTAAAAACGATTTAAGGCGTCAATTTGACGTGTCTACATAGGGCAGCAGGCGATAGAGACCAAAACTTGAATAAATATTGTATAACCTAAATAAAGGCTGACCTTGAGCGCCGAGTCCAGGGGTCTGAATTCTAATTCATCACCTGTCTGCTTTTGTCCATTGCATGACACACAACGGGGATTACGAAGCTGAAAGAGCATGAACATTCGTAACATCGTCGACCTCCCGGTGTCTCACACTTTTATATTTATCGATGCTTGCTAAGTCTTCTATGTCATTGTCCTTTCTCACACTCTTCCTTCTCGTGTTTTCCCCCAGTCTCTCTTTCTATGTGTTTTCCTTTATCTCAGTTCTATCTTTACTTATTCACCACCTCTCTCAATAGTGTATCAACAAAGCAGGAATCTGGGACACATGTAAAGGTTTCATTAAGCCAGGAATGCCTTTAAAAAATCTTTACGAAACATTTATGAGACGGCACTGGTGTCAAACCCTGGGAGCAATGAACTGTCTCACTTCAATGGTTCTATCGTGATGTTAATAGTTACAAAATAAAGTTGCACGTAGGGCAACAACCTCAGCTTGGGAAATATATTCTTACAGGATCCGACATTTTAAGTTCTTACACGTACGTGCTTTGGCGTAGGCTTGCGTAAGGGATCAGCTGGCATGGTGGGGCATTGCCAAGTAGTAAGAAAAACTGAGACAAGAAGAAACTATCCAGAGCAATCATCATTGCTTTTATCATGATACGATGTATGTGTATATGATTCTTGAGTGATGTATTTACCAAAGTGGTTTCCAGTACAAACAGAATAAAACTACTAATTCCTTCCTTGCATGTCGCGAGAAACGACCAAAGAAGGTTGTGCATGGGGTAAGTGGAGGGACGGGGCAATGTCAGCATGTAAAAACCATTGCTATTAAACCAGACCAGATTACCTGATGCAGATGTTCTCGAAATCTCGTTTAAACAAGTCAATTTCAGCGCTGGACTCCATCAAATTGGGCGACGGAAAAGGAAGTGACGTAAACGTCTCACATATATATGTTAGTTTGCATGTCTTGGCTTTGTATAATAAATTTGAAACACAACAACAAAACAGTTGGAAAGGAAGTTGATAGTCAACGCTATTATGTTGACATGGGGTCACTTTCATGCTCCTAAATAATGTATATAAATACAAAAGAGAGTGCTTATTATTGTAAAGTGAGAGAGGTACACACACTTTTCGTTTTTTTAAACATAACTAGTTGTTTTACCTAGCGTTGCCCGAGATAGTTTGGTAAAACAACCAACCCATTCCTCGTCCATCCTTTCTCAAACTCGTCCATGCCAGACTCTTCCCCGCCAAACCACCCACCCGTCCGTTCATCTCTTCCGTTACTAATACTGGACTTGTCTTCATCCATCTCTTAGCCAGGCCCGCCTAATTCCCGTTCATCTTCACACTTCTTGTATCAGATCCCTAGACCGACTAAATAAGGAACAAACAGTACATTGTGTCAGTATTTGTTAGTAATCAATCTTCATGCAACCATATAACCATATTGACAACATTCTTGAAGGGAAGGACATAGAGACATTAAATAAATTGCGTTTTATAAATTGGTAATATAATTATCTGTAGAAATGTCAGCTCGAAATCTCGTTTGGTTCGCGAGTCATGTCGTCCTCAGATAAATATATATATATATATATATATATATTTAAAATACAAACTATCAGAAATATATAATAGATCTTGCTGAAACCGCATGCTCCAGTGTTGACTATGGCGTTTAGTAGCAGTAAGGGTAAAAGAAGTAGTAGTAGTAGAAATAGTAGTAGTAGCTGTAGTAGTAATAGTAGTGTTACTAGTAGAATCAGTAACAGTAGTGGTAATAGTAGTAGTAGTAGTAGTCGAATCAGTAATAATAGTAGTGTAGTAGCTGTTGTCGTTGCTGCTATTCTTGTTGTAGAAGCAGTTGTAGCAGTAGTTCTACTTGTAATAACAGTTGTTATTTTTGTAGCAGAAGTAGTTGTAGCAGTTGTTGTTTTTGTTGCTGTTGTATTAGTAGTAGTTGTTGCTGTAGTTATTGTAGTAATTGTTGTAGAAGTAGTTGATGTAGTAATAGTATTTGATAGAAGTAGTAGCAGTAGTAGGGGTTGTTGTAGTTATTGTTTTACGGGGAATTAGTTGTTGTTGTGGTAGTAGCAGTAATTTTTAATGTGTTAGTAGTAGTGGTAATAGTAGTAGTAGTAGTTGTAGTGGTAGTAGTAGTGGTAGTAGTAGTAGTAGTTGTTGTTGCAATATTGGTAACAGTACCAGTTGCTGTTGTTGTAGTAGTAGTAGTTGTTGTTGTAGTTGTATTAGTAGTTATATAGGTAATAGTTGTTGTTGTTGTTGTTGTTGTTGTTGTTGTTGTAGTACTAGTTGTTGTTGTAGCAGTAGTTGTTGATATAGTAATGGTAGTAGTAGCTACAGTAGTAGTAATCGTTGTGGTCTTATTGTTGTAGCAGTACTTGTTGCAGTAGTAGATTTAGTAATGGTAATAGTTGTAGTTGTAGTTGTTGTAGTAGTCGTTGTTGTTATAATAGTAGTTGTTATTTTACTATCAGTAGCAGTAGCTGGTGACAATCAACAACAGAGTTATTAAACGACACAGGTGATAGAAGTGGAAGACGGTCTATGATCGTCAACGTCGAGGATGATGATGGCAGTAGTAGTTGCTGTTGTTGTTGTCACAGTAGTTTTGTAATGGTAGTATCAGTAGCATCAGTAGAAGTAGTAGTAGTGATAGTAGCAGTAGTAGTAGTGTTAGAATTAGTAGTAGTAGTTGTGGTGTTAGTAATAGTAGTAGTGTTAGAAGTAGTAATAGTAGTGTTAATAGTAGTAGTAATAGTAGTAGCAATAGTAGTAGTAATACTGTTAGTAGTAGTAGTAGTAGTGTTAGAAGTAGTAGTAATAGTATTGTTAGTAGTAATAGAAGTAGAAATAGTAGTGTTAGGGGTAGTAGTAGTAGTATTGTTAGTAGTAGTAGTAGAAGTAGCAGTAGTAGTAGTAGCAGTAGTATTGTTAGTAGTAGTAGTCCAAGTTCTTCTATGTCGTACTATGGAACACTCCAAGCAGTTACGAACTTTGGCTAAAAAAGGTTGTGTCATATAGAACGAATTGTTACAGAAACTGATACTCCAATAGCCGACGTGCAGGTTGCCTGCAGTAGTCACTCTAAGCATTATGTGGAGCGAACAGAATTCAAGTACTGTAAATTATACATTTGTCCTATGAATCATTGCCAACCATGTCTCCTGACTTGACGTGTCCACGCTACTTAGACAGGTTTAACAAGTCAGCGCTGTCGGCGAGTAAATAAACAAATATATAAACGGGACAAAGATAAACAGACATCCGTAGCACGTAATGAGGGGCGACTCAGACTCACCTGTGTTCCCAATTAAGCTAGCCAAATCCAACAAAAGGTGTCAGCAACAGTTGGTGTTGGTGACACACGCTAATTAACCGTAGTCCACCAAGTTCCTCGTGTACTGCTGTCGATCCTATGCCCTTGATGTAACGTGAGAGAATAGTTAGCTGGGGACAAAACAATTTTTTGTAAAGAAATTCAGGATTGTTCTTTATTTCTAACTTTTCAAACGTTCTAAGCCGGTAGTGTTTCTCTTTTATTTTTCTGTGATCTGACAATTGCTGCTAGAAACAATGAATATTAATAAATCCATCTAAACCTTTCCATCTCCATATGGAGCATACAGCTTCACAAAATCCATGTAAAGTTATCAAATATACAACATGTACAACTACATGTACTTCTACAGGGGCAGATGCCCCTGTGCAGGTCCCAGCTCTGGTATGAGCTGGATATAGTCGGTAGAATGATTTCCAGCTTACCGGTCAAGGCTTGAACAGCTTAATGCTCCGCTGCGTTAGGTGGTTAACCGATGTGCGAGTTCATCTTAATAGAGCAAATTAGACCCGCAGCCTGTTAGGCGTCATCTATGATGCTCTAAACAAACCACCTAACCATGGCCGGTGTTATACCATGTCACACAGTTAGTGGCCTCTTACGACATGCTCTCTGTGAGGCAGTTGTGTTATTCTTGTCCTTATCATACACAAAGACCCCGGCAAACCACCCGGGTAAATGTTTTTTGTGCCTAACCGTTTCTGCAGGATGGGATACCCAGCCGCATGCCAAACCTTCCTTAGTCGACTCTTCCGACGTGCCAATCATGGAACAGTGTTGCTATTTTTTGCTCGTAAATCTATCCCTGATAATAAATGATTATAACATTTATAATTCGAACAATTTCGTTTTTGATATTCAGCGGTTAAAAAAATGTATGTTCAGGAATGTCATAACTAGTGAGATACTCTTAATAATAATAACAACGGTCGCTAGAAACGATCGTCGGTATAAAGGCTTACAATTTAACACACGTCCCTCATGTGGAACTTTAATGGAGTCAAGTGACATAGTGAAATCTCGATTATATTTAATTATGTGTGTCTAGTGCTTTATATATGCTTACTTGGAATACTTGGAACCCTGGTATTCAAACAGGTATGTTAATGTCTTGCTGCCAGGTAACCGAAGGCTTTGGCTTTACTTAGTAGGTATTTTGAAACTTCCTGCGGCTTACAAGGCCTGGGGAAAGGTACAAACAAATTGGGTAGGTTTTTAACTAGAATTTGTGAATTTTATCTGGGCAGCGATAGTTAAGTCTACTCTTTTCGATTTCTAACTGCCAAGGGATTTAAGCGTGCTCGACAGTGGTGACGGGAGTCCGATCCCACTACCCAGAAATCATGGGAATTTTTACCAGAAGATTCACGTGAAAATAACCGGTCTCCACCATGATTTGAACTCGCTACCGCCAGCACCCGAGGTGGACACCATACCTCGACACCACTGAGCCCCATCATATATACTTAGTCCACACAAATCACATAATTCCCGAGCGTGTTTGTCATGTTTGGCTGAAGATAAACCAATTCTTTACACCACCACATTGAGCACCGCCAATATCGTCTTGAGAAGAAGACGCGGATTTAGTGTATCTTTTTTTCTTGTATACATCCGAAGAAGAAGGGTCATGCTTTCGGTTTGTTTAATTATAAAGCCAATTTTGGTTCCTTCGTTTATTTCAATGCGTATAGAAAGGTATGCATTTTTTGAGATAATTTTTATGGTGTTGTCGGGGTACGTATTTGGTTAAAAATGCAGAGAAGACCAGACAAAAATACGTAGAAACTGAAAAAAATTAACGCAAAAAAATGGGTAGCCGATAGTAAAAGCTATCACATTCGAGAGAGGGGAGGATAAGCCGGTTGAAGGAGGAAGAGACGGATAGGTTTAGAGGCGATGCGTGAATTGAGGGGGGGGGGGGGGAAGAGGGAATTAGGGCAGATCGGAGTGTGGTGAATATGAGGCAGACGGAAATAGGTGTGGGGGGGGGGGGACTCTTAATTGTCAAATTGCTGTGCTTCCAAATTGTACAGTTCAACTGACGGGCATATCTGTTATTTCATTTATATTGTACAGTTCGATTAACGGACAGATCTGTTTTTTTTAAAATTATTATACAGTTCGACTGACGGACAGATCTATTGTTTCTTTCATATTGTACAGTTCGACTGAAGGGCATATCTATTTTGTCTTTCATATTGTACAGTTCGACTGAAGGGCAGATCTATTTTGTCTTTCATATTGTACAGTTCGACTGAAGGGCATATCTATTTTGTCTTTCATATTGTACAGTTCGACTGAAGGGCAGATCTATTTTGTCTTTCATATTGTACAGTTCGACTGAAGGGCAGATCTATTTTGTCTTTCATATTGTACAGTTCGACTGACATGAAGATGATGAGCATGAGTATTACTAGTTACACACTAATTCTGCAACTTACCTGATTCTGTCTGAGCCCACAAAAGCGCCGTACGAATGTGACGCGTCCAATTGATCGCTGTTTGTATCCAACTTACATCTTTATCTACCTGTTCTAAGCTTTTCCATTCCCAATATCCACGTTGTCAGGGTTGTGTCACAATTGCAGGCGTGGCTTTATCTCGAGACACTATCAGCCCCTGAAATAATATTTTTAAATACTGCTTTTTGCCGACCTGAAGTTGACCCATATTGGTGTTTATACAAAGTCTCTGGTCCGTACTTTGATCGTGGGATTACAACGTTTTAATTTTCTTTATTTGGCATTTCCCATCGTCTATACTGAGTGAAGACCATTCAAAATGCTTATGTTTATTGTATAAATCAGTTTCTTATAATAACATAATGTAACAATGATACAACAAAGACGTTTGTCCTTTGTCATCAAATGCCGTCGAAGGATAATAGGCACACCGTGACAGGACATGATGAAGAAAGAAAACCTGTGAGAAAGAAACCAACAACAGCACTAGAAAAACACATTTAAGGAAGAAAGTGAGACTAAATAGGACATACGACGAGAAAGGCTCTCACATGGAATCATGGGAAGAGACAGAGAGCTTGACCTAAAAATACTCGTAGATGAAAATGTGAGGGGAAAACTACAATGAATTGGTTACACTCGGAGAGAGGCAGAAATAGTAGTCCAGTACAGTGAATGCTTGCGAGAGAAATCAATGACATATGCTACCGACTTTGATTGATTGATAATAATAATATAATAATGTTCGCTTATGCGGTTGAGGTCCGTTGCGTCATCCGGCCACATCCATGACCCACTACTGCGGCGTGGTAGTAGGCCTCGTCCAGTGCAGAGGTATAGGTTGCTATCTTCTGGATCCGTACTGTGTGGGGACGGCCACTTTTGTGCCCGGTCGGAGGAAGACTTTTGACACTGAGGAACGACTTGTGTAGTATTTTGTAGGTCGGGATTTCCTGGTCCAACCGTATAACATGACCGAACAAAGAAACTCGGCGTCGGTCAAGTGTTTCTCAGCTACAGAGAAACACGGAGCGAGCGCTGATGTTCTGAGGACATCTGGCTTTGCTCCCCATGTTGGTGCTAGTCAATTTTCGTATGATACTATTTCTCGCATGTATTTTCTGTTTTGTCTCCTGATAAAGTGTTGCATAGGACATCGTGCGGTCCAACTTTACTCCTAAGTGGGGGCCATGCTGTGTTCTAAATCCTGTCCTTGCCATTTTATCTGCAACTTTCTGTTCGCCTCTCAATTTCTGAGATGGTAAGCACAGAATTTAGTTTTCCATGGGTTTGGTTTGAGGTGATTTTTTTGTGGTAATATAGAGCAAGGGCGTCAAGAGCGTTTGTCAGTTTGTGTTCGACTTCTTCGAAGCCCGTTCCCTGGGCAGCTACTGCTGTATCATCGGCATATATTAATTTTGTCCCCTCTGTATCTATAGGTTGATCGTTGGTGTATATATTATACAGCATATGTGCCAGAACACTTCCTTGTGCCAGTCCATTTTTTGTTTGTTTCGTCATCGACTTCCCCACCCCCCCCCCCCCCTAATGTGGCGTAGAATATCGCCTATTCTACAGAAAACATTTAGTGAGGTTTGTGAGACGCCAGTCCTTTGTCATAGAGTATAGCTTAACAAACAACGTCTGGTGGTTTATGGTGTCATAGGATGCGCTCAAGTCAATAAAAATTACTCCTGTGATCTGTTTACGTTCGTACCCGTCCTCAATCAGTTGTGCCAGGTTAAGAATCTGACCACAACATGATCTTCCAGGCCTGAAGCCTGCTTGCTCCTCAATCAGCTGTGCCAGGTTAAGAATCTGACCGCAACATGATCTTCCAGGCCTGAAGTCTGCTTGCTCCTCGATCAGTTGTGCCAGGTTAAGAATCTGACCGCAACATGATCTTCCAGGCCTGAAGTCTGCTTGCTCCTCGATCAGTTGTGCCAGGTTAAGAATCTGACCGCAACATGATCTTCCAGGCCTGCTTGCTGCATGATGATTTGATTGTCTATGAGGGGGGCGATACGGTTCAGGATCATTCTTTCAAAGACTTTATACAGATGGCACAGTAGTGAAACCGGTCGGAAGCTATTAGGTTCTGATGTGGTTTTTCCTGGTTTAGCAGAGTAGCCACATGGGATTTTCTCCAGATTTTAGCAAGCTCACTCTGCATAATTGAACCGCTACACATAATAAGACTGCAAGAACACAAGAAGTGTCTGAGTTTAAGCTTTCTAGAAAGTTACCAGCTCCTTTGTTGGCACGTGCGCAATGGAGAAAAGGAAAGAATGTAGAAGCGCCGATAAGGAATTGAAGAGTATAAATCAACAGAAGAAGTCATTCACACGCACGCTCCAGAGAGATGTGCAGAAATCACGCCACGAAGACTCTAGAAACACGTCAAAGCGATTTAAATTTCAAGGAAACATTTTCTATTTTTCACGTAACATTTCTTTCCCTATTTCAAAGGTTTGTTTAAATGTCCCTATTTATTCAAGCATCTACATCGATGCTATCCTTCCCAGTATATTGTATTTATTTTCGCTCAACCTTGACACTCCTACGCTTAGTGCTTTTCTTTCAACAATATGATTAATACACATACGTATGTGCTAACGGATCCACCTTGGCCGATGCTTAAAAGGACATTCTAAGTGCTTTTGGTTTATTTCAAGCATAGCGGAGTCTAAGGTCACATGCAAAATATGGCTGGTACATCTTCTTCAAAGGTCATGTCTGCTGGCGGAGACGATCACATCACCCCATACTCTTTTCCCTATTTATTGTTTAAGGTTTTGTAGATTGATTTTTATAACTGTAGATTTGTTTTCTTGTGTCGTAGATTGTTATTTATTTATTTGTTGAGTTGTAGACTCGTCTTTTTTGTTGTTGTTGCAGACAGATTTGTTGTTTTTGTAGACTTTTTATGTTGTTGTAGTTTCGTCTTTTTTGTTGTTGTTGTAGACTGGGTTTTTGTTGTTGTTAAATTTGTTCGCAGATTATTTTTGTTTGTTTGTTGTAGATTGGTTGCAGTTTTTTTTAGTTTTACATTTGTATTTTGTTTGTAGATTGGTTTATCCTAGTTGTAGATTATTTTTTGTTTGTTTTTGTTGCAGACTTTTGTTGTTTTTTTGGTTTATTATGATGGCTTGGGGGGTGGGGGGAGAGAATTCGATTATGTTGTCTTTTTTGTTGTTGTTGTTGTAGATCTGGTTTTTATTTTGTTGTAAATCATGCATTCTAACTTTCTTCTACTTAAATTATGCCCAAGGTTAACATTCTAGTCAGTCTTTGTGTCTTTACATTTGACACTAATCAATCAATTATTTTGAACTGTTCATCTCTTTGCGGAGCATAGGTCTTCAACAGATGCTAGGTAAGTCCTCTTGTCCTGTGCCCTCTTTTCCAAATTGTTTCACGTCTTTCCTGTCGTCTTTATGCTTGTCACGTTCTCTTCGTCATGCATGTTAAGGTCTGCCTCAACTTTTCTTGCTTTGAGGTTTGCAGAGTAGAACATGTCTTGGAAAGCTATAAGATGTTTTTCGTTAGGTATGTCCTATCCATCACTAGCACAATGCTCTTACGAAAAGTCCCACTGACAACTGTATGGCTATTTGAGACAGTTCAATATCAGGGACTTTAAAATGCTATTTTAATGCTTCTTTTTGGTGTGGACATCCTGGTATCAACAAAGTTTTTTAAAATAAATTCTGCGAGACCGGTATGATCTGTTAATCTTCTTGTTTGTATGCTGATTCTTCGTGGCCCAGTTTCATCTAACAGAACAAACTTTATGTAGAACCAAAGACTGTCGTTTTTGCTTTCACTGACAAATACTGTTTGCACACTATGTTTCACTTCCTGTACGTGTTTTTTTTATTTTTGTAAAAACCTGGCCTGCTCTGCGACTGACCGTAGCAGACGGACTAATGCACAGGTAAGAGATGCAACATTCACATCTACATTCTATTATCTGTTACTGAAAAAATGTAACCCATCTAGGGTAGAAAACTCTCAAATTCATGCATATGGACACATCTCCATTTGCATATGTTAAATGCATTATGAATGGGAAATAAACGAATGGTCCGCTGGGGTGTCTATGACAAGGACAAGAATAGAACGATTGCCCCACAGAAAGTATGTCGTAAGAGACGACTAACTGTGTGACATGGCATAACATCAGTCATGGTTAGGTGGTTTGTTTAGAGCAGCATGGATGACGCCTAGCAGCCTGCGGGTCTACTCTGTTCTAGTGTTTGAGTCAATTAAGATGGACATCGCTTAACCACTCTCCGCGGCACTTGTCTCAACGCAGATGAATAATTAGCTGCTCGAGCCTAACCCGCTAAGCAGAAAATTCTTCTCCCGGCTACATCCAGATCACGCCAGAGATAGGATATGTACAGGGGCATCATCCCCTGTAGAAGTACAGATCGACTAAGACTAAGATAGGAAATAGTTATCTGTATTTGACTCGAAAATGTCCTTACAGTTCTATTGAGTCGATATATTGACTCGAAAATGCCCTTACAGTTCTATTGAGTCGATATATTGACTCGAAAATGTCCTGACAGTTCTATTGAGCCGATATATTGACTCGAAAATGTCCTGACAGTTCCTGAATTTTTAAATGTACTTTCTTGTAGCAGTTTTACATTTCAAGAATAAATGTGTTAAGAGCCAAAAGCATTCCGAAGCGGCTGAATTGAAAAGAATATTACACATATTGGATACTACTTATATTACTTTCTTTCACTGTCTCTCGCTATCTCTCTACCACTCTCAATTTCTCTTTCTCTCTCTCTTCTCTCTCTCTCTCTCTCTCTCTCTCTCTCTTTCCTCATTTCCTGTTTCTACTTCTATGCCCACCCATTTTCGCCCTCTTAGTTTTGCCGACGTCTTATTCAGAAACAAGAAAACAAATATAAATGTAAAACATGGTTTAGAATATCCCCTTTCACGACAAAATTGTGGCGTTCTTCCTGCTACGACGTCTTTAATTATACACCCGCAAACTGCGCAGTCGATCAATTTTCTGAAGGACCTGGATTGTAAGATAGGTCGCATAAGGTTGTTTATATTCAGAATAGAAATGTATAGAACAATACCTTCCCTGGTGATCCTTTATATAGAAAGTATATAGAAGTGCTATATCATAATTACATAGAAGAATATACTTTTATACAACGATCCGCGAAATATTAGGATTCAATTCTGCGCATTTGTTGTGTTAGTAATGTATTCGCTGCTGAACAAATCAAATAAATGTAGCGCATTGAGTTGTTAAGACAAGGAGAACATTCATTCAGACACGCACGTAGATATATAAGATTATATAGAGTAATGCAACAGTCGGCCTGATGTCCAGAAGCGTTTTCCTCATCAACAGATTGTTACAGCCCTGTAGCTTGACCAACAGATGGACAAAAACCACTTGGTCATAACCCTCAGGTGCTCTACTCTGTACATTGCATCATCTTGCAACCCAGTACCATAATTTGTATTGAAACTCACGAATATTTCTTTCTTAGACCTTGGTCTTAACATCAACACTGACATGTTATGCGGTAAGAACAATGGTAACTTCACATGCATCGGAGACTGATTGATTGATTGACTGAATGATTCTAATTTTAGCTTCAAGCAAAGCGTTACGTATCCACTACAGCCAGCACTTTTACAGGAAGCTTGTATCCCAGCTAAACAGCTGGTCACCCTTTGCAACACGCATAGCATAATTAGGGTCCAATTGGTTCCTTGCTCCCCAATATGGTGTCTAGGGATCTACATGCGATCCGAAATACGGTCTGCCAGAAATGGCATGAATTTGAGTTAATTTCACGAAATAGTAAGCCCACACATTTTACAAAAGGAGGAAGACAACGAAATAGTGAGCCCACACATTTAACATTAGGAGGAAGACAACGAAATAGTAAGCACATACAATTAAGAAAAGAAGCAAGACAACGAAATAGACAGCCCACACATTTAACATTGGGAGGAAGACAACGAAATAGTAAGCCCACACATTTAACATGTGGAATATACAATATATCTGTTGCAATATTTTGTTTAATTTTGTAATTTGGTTATTCTCATTGACCTTATTTTTACGGCTAGGTGAATTATCAATGTTTTTTGCGGTTTATTTTCAAGTGAGTCTGATTTCAGCACCCATTTGATAATGTATCTTATACGACCTTGCCGGTTGATGAATCCAAACACACGCAAGTTTGGTTTGTGAGCATTGCTACTAACCACTTAGCCACGCAAACACCACTCCCCTCCCCGCCCGCCACCTCCCAACTTCAGTATATGTTTCATTTATTGGTTCCTGTGTTTGGTTATGTACCGTTCCTTTTTTCTATATTTAAAATTATATTTTAAAATATTAATGCTCTGACAAGCGTACTATAATACACAATAATGCGGGTCTTACAAGAACTAATCACATGATGAACTTGGCCCACATGTCGAGATGAAACCAAAAGGACTGTCTGTGGATGAAAGCGACGGGCCTCGCCAAATTGATACCAAAAAAAATACAAACAACCAGCTCTAACTAAATCTCGTTTATGTAAACAATGAAGGAGTCATGGAAATAGATGTCGTAACAACGTATTCCCATGTCCGATGTCTGCAGGAGCGATTTATATGGGTTTTTGAGGAATATAAGTCATGTGCCCGAATTGCCTCTGCGCTGTGTGCAGATTGGGTTTTTATTTCTTCCCAAAGATAGAAAAAGCAGACCTTTCTAGGGTTTGAACCTGCGTCTCAGCTCCATACCCAACAACACTCGGCCACCCGATTCACATAACGGTCATAGTAAGTCTAGAAGGTGTCAAAGAAAAGCAGCAAGACTTTTGAATATTTATTAAAAATAGGGTGACCCCCTCAGTCACAATTTACATTATACAGATGGCACAGTGTTAATACAAGAGAATAAGCAATTTACATTATACAGATGACACAACGTTAATAGAAGAGAATAAACAATTTACATTATACAGATGACACAACGTTAATAGAAGAGAATCAATAATTTACATTATACAGATGACACAACGTTAATAGAAGAGAATCAATAATTTACATTATACAGATGACACAACGTTAATAGAAGAGAATCAATAATTTACATTATACAGATGACACAACGTTAATAGAAGAGAATCAATAATTTACATTATACAGATGTCACAACGTTAATATAAGGGAATAAACAACTCACATACATTCGGGGACGCTATAAACAATGCAGCTGAGGGAAAAGGAATCATCTAAAGATTCACGAACAGAAACACAAAATATATCAGAGTGGGTAAACACCAACTAAAAGCGAATCAACTCACATACATTAGAGCAAGCATAACAGAGGACGGAAGATGTATACCATAAATAAATAACAATGTTAAACTCTCTTTCTTTTGATCAAAAGGCGGGTGTCATAACCGCTTGGCAACATACTCCTTGTCTTGAGATCAAGTTACTACGAGTAATTTATAAAACAGCACACACAATATCAAGTTGCTATGTTATAAAATAACACGTACATTGTCAAGTCACTATTTTATTAAATAGTTCGCACAATGTCAAGTTACTATTTTACAAAATAACACGTACAATGTTAAGTCCCTAAAACACATGTTCAACATCAAGCTATGTCGCTCTCGAATGCAACATGTGGAGAATGGATGTGTGAATAGAACCATTGAAATTGTAGAATGGACCTGCAGAATTGATGAAAATGTTTGGCAACTTCCTAACACGTGATTAGGAAAGAGAGAAAGAATGAGAAAGAGAGAGAACGAGAAAGAGAGAGAGAGACAGAGAGAGTGAACGACAAAGAGAGAGAGAACGAGAACGAGAGAGAGAACGAGAAAGAGAGAGTGAGAGAGAGCACGAAAGAGAGAGAGAACGAGAGAGAGAGAGTGAAGCGGGGAGAGACAGACAGACAGAATTAGTAGTTGGCGACAATAGTTTCATATTTGTAAACGTAACAATAGGTTTCTTCTTCTTCTTCTTCTTCTTCGTACGCTGCCAAACGTCAACCTGAATTTTTTCGAAGAAAGCACCGGTCATCCTGAGGCTGTCGACACTGCCATAGAGCTTGTCTAGTGTTACCACTGGTGATGGCCACATGAGCTTTCTCTGGTCCTCGTATGTCGGGCAGTTTTGCAGCAGATGTTCAGCGGTCCTTTTCCCGGTACCACAAGTGCATTCGTCAGTGCCACCTATCTTCAGTTTATTGAATAGGTGGTACCTCAGTCTGTTGTGGCCTGTGGGGAGTCTGAAGACCACGACCCGCTCTCTTCTGTTCAACTGGTAATAGGCATCGTTTTTTAACATTAGGTTTGGTAATGAAGCATAGGTTAACAGAAGGGAACTGAGGGAAAAGTGCTAAAGCGAGAGAAAGAGAGAGACAGAGAGAGAGAGAGAGGCAGAGAAAGAGAGATAGTGAAATAAGAACGAATGGGTGCCCAATTATCTTTAATTAGCCAAAATACAATTTGATGTGGACATCGGGTTCAAGAGGTGCCACGCCTTTCAATTTAGCCATCAGCTGTGCATTTTGTGTAGGTTTATTCAGCGCAAATCATGAACCACACAATGTTACCAAATAACACACACATATTTCATCATGTCTATCATTAGGCGAGATGTTTGTACGGGTACCTATCCTAATGTGCTCGGACATACATCACTTTGCCCTCCTGACCCTAAGTAGCTACGGGGAGCCATGACATTATGGTCCATTACAATAACGGCATGGTTTGTTACTTTCTGGACACAGGCTTTGTGTGTGTGTGTGTGTATGTATATGTAAAGATGTTTGTATGTGTGGATGAGTGTGTATGTGTGTGTGTGTATATATTCACACACACACATACATAATAATTAGTCCATCGTCGTCGATGATGACCACCAACATCATCTCATGCAACCTTGAGTATGTGTGTGCGCTCATCACTGATCAAGTCAATTCGAGCCTGGAAAAGTCTAAGGCACGACTGGCAAACGTAATCAGCAGTTGTCTCTGAAATTGTCTCTGCTCTTGACTTCCTGATTGCTCGTCTATCCTGAGCTGCCTGGATACAGAGACCCTAGCTGAGTTCAACGCCGGGCTCTTCCATGTTGAGGCAGGTTCTACCAGGGGTTAATGTCTATTTGACAACACTTAAGGGGCTCTTTCAGACTGTCCGTGAAACGCTTTTTATGACGTCTTTGTAATCGTTCTCCTTCACTCAGTTCGCTTTACAGGAGCCTCTTTGGAAGCCTTTAGTTTGATATTTGGGCAAGGTGGCCAGCTCATCTCAATTATAATTTTTGCAGAAGTGCATGCATGTTTTGCATGTTGGCTCTGGACAGCAATTCAATATATGTGATGTGGTCCTGTCAGCGTAAATGCAGAATGCGTCTCAGTCAATTTATGTGAAAATGATTTAGCCTCCTGGCGTCACGAGCGTAGACAGTCTAGCTCTCAGATGCATAGAGCGGGGTGGGGACAATCGCGGCACGGTAGACCTTCAGCTTAGTCGTTATGCTGATTCCTCGACGTTCCCATACTGTTAAGCGCATTTGGCCAAAAGATGTGCTGGCCTTTGCTATTCTATTGGCCAACTCATCAGCAATAGTCGCTGATCTCGACAGCGTGCTTCCGAGGTAGACACATTTTTCAACCGCTTGTAATTTCTGTCCTTTCACTGTAACTACTGACTGTTTATACAATGTGCCTGGTGCCGTTTGATACATGACATCAGTTTTCGTTGCGCTAATTGTAAAGCCAAAGTTGTAACAAGCAGCAGAAAACCGGTCCATACCCTTCTGCATTTTCCGTTCTGAGCTATTGTTCAGAGCACAGTCATCCCCAAACAAGAGTTCGCATATCGTGTCGCGCATCACAACCGACGCTGAGGAACGGGTCATCAAGTAATCAAGATAGTAATTTATCGGACCTCACCAGGCATGACATGATGATAATAAAGTTAGGGTAATATCTTATAATCTAGAAAGCTGATTTGGACTACCCAGACAACACCAACTAACGGAAGGTCCTCAATCTCTGAATTACGACATCATTGGATAGTGAAACCCGTGATATTGCACGAAGGATAACAGCAGCATGGTTTGGCTTCAATCGTACCAAGCTCATATTTCAGCAGACGAGAAACTACATGGCAAGCTCTCACACTTTCAGCGGTAAGGTTATTTCAGATATAGTTTATGACTGCAAGTTATGGAACATACGAAAAGCAAATGCATAGAAACTACGAGTTGCTCAAAGGAGAATAGAGTGAAGAACATTGACAGTCTCTCTACAGAGCCAAATTCACAACAAGCAAAATCAGGGGACCAAACCTCCTTCTAGGCGTCGAATATACTAAGGGGCCAAAAGGTCAGTAGTGAATAGGATGACAGCAGTCAGCGAATCATAGCTGGATACTTGCACCGGGTTAAGCGATTCATAACTGGCCAAGACATGCCTTCCGCTCCCAAGGGGCGACACTGGAAGCAGACTGCAGCCATGCCGCCTGGTTAAGAAATTAGTAGTCGAATATGGAAAGTAAACAGTCGCAATACTGCCGTGCTGAAATCAGATGTGTCGGGCAGATATCGCAGCCTCTCTGTAAACAACGACACAACGTTCAAAATGGATGAACGACGAAGATGAGGAAAGAGTAGATACTGCGTTGTTCATTAAAAAAAGTAGATGGACCGAGCCTGTGCTGCTTCTGACTATCTATCTATCTTCAGGCCACTTATTTCGTTAAACGTCGTGGGGAGTTGTGACCTCCTTTGTTTCATATTTTTTTGGCAGGTGCAAAATTTATTGTTGACTTGCCAGGTCAATCCTAGTATCTGTTAGACCCTATAATATACGATCGCCTATTTTTGAGAATGGTGGAGGTGGAAGCGTAAATTAGAGAAAGGTAGACCCGCAGCCTGTCTAGTGCCATCTAAGCTGCTCCGGTTGCCACTTAACCTAGACCTGGTTATAGCCACACAGTCCCCTTTTTTGCGACATTTTCTTTGTGGGGTAAATATACCTAGAATAATTTGAGTAGATTTATAACTACAATTTTGCCCGAGCAGCGGCCTTTAGGCCTACTCTTTTCGATTTCCAACGGCTAAGATATTTTTAACGTGCGTTCCACTGCACATGGGTATCTTATCGCACTAATCAGAGATCAGGGGACATATTTACCAGATGATCCACGTGACAAAATCAGTCTCCACCGTGATTTGAACACGCGACCTCCAACACCCGAGGCAAACACCTTACCTCGAGACCAATGCCGCCCCCCCCCCCCCCCTGCTTCTGACTGATAACAGAGAAACACAAAAATTACGTCCTGGTGGGACTGCAACTTGGAAGTCATCTTGGAAGCCTACTAACGAGATGAAAAGATGGCCTAGTAAAGTCCTCGGTCAAACACGGTACACCAAGGCAATAGACCAAAATTAGTTTAACTAATATTTGACTACCTGGCAGTCCACACTGGGCATGCCTGAATGAATACCAGGATTTCAGATTACAGACAATGTGTTTTATTCTCTCGGCGAAGGTAACGGGTCGGCTTTAGTCTGCCCATCTGTTTTTAAAAAAATAACGTCATTTGCAACATATATAGAGCGTTATTTACCTTTTCCAGTGGCCAAAATCTATTTGCCAGCTAAATTAGGGCTATGCTTAGCTATTCCTCTATGTTCACCATTTGGCAGTACTGCGGTCCCTAACTTAATGCGTGTGGCAAATGGTGTCTGTTTCGCGTGTGTCTGACATAGTGTTAGATGACTTGACAGAGAGGAAGGGAGCTTATCACACCACACCACCTCACAAGAAGCTGATACCTAGTAAAACGAATCTGTAACACGTCCTTCCTGGTGGCGGTCTTTGTTATGGATAACCGTTTCTCCCTCTAGAATGAGAGAACGACCTCTAGGACTGCATACTCTGATAAGCAGACATGAAATTGCATCGTACCTATCCCACTGATACTGCACACTCAAAGGTTCTTCGTTTTCTTGTGGAATATTTCTCTCAAGTATTTAGGTTGGTCAGACACAATAAGAGCATCTGTGTAGCATAGTGGTAGAGCGCTAGCTTTTCGCGACACAAGTACCGGATTCCATCCTCGTTACACGCTACAGTCGACCCAGCTGTAAATGCATACGTGTATTTCAGTTGAGGAATTAAAGAAATTAAACTGACAACTCCACCTCATACAAATGTTAGGTCTAGTACAACGAAGTCTCTAAAACACCATCCGCGACATCAGTGTGTTTCTATGTTTTCCTTCAGAGATCATGAACAAAATTCCATTTTTTTCTTGTTTTCATTATTACTGAACATATTCATTGTCCACTTCAAATTGAACATCACAAAGGTGATAGACATGGGGATCGCATCAATAAGATTAACACCCGAGTAAGTTTGATCTTGGTAGATGTGAAATCAATTAACTAGCTTCTATTATTATCTTTTGATAATATCTGACAACATCAATGCTATCTTTTTCTTCTTCTCCAAGTGGAGATCGATTGACTTAGATATTTAAACGTATTATTATTTGTCATTTGCTTTTGAAAACTCACATATATTTCACTCATAAACCTGGCCGTCTGTCTCAGACTTCTCTCTTCGCCATACAATGTATTCCTTAAGTTGGTTGAGGGAAAGCCATATTACCCATATGCTCCTCGTTGAGCCGACAAACCTAGAAAATGCATTCTCCTTTTTTCTTATCCATTTAATATCCGTATTGCTGAGTGTCATTTCTGTGGCTTGCTCATCCCACACATCTAAAATGTGTGATGTCATGTACCTTCTTTCTTTGCTCTCTTCTACCAAGTTTGCTACGCTGCATGACAATACACATATCTCAATAGTTATTGCATTGCTATGTAAAGCCTGTATTACTTTATAAATCGAGATTTAGACAAATTTATTAAAATAAAAGGAAATAAGAGCCAACAACGACTTGACTCTCGTAAGCAGGATTACTTACGTTCATGCAATGGAAAATAAGCCAACAAAATTATTACATAACATTGAAAATAAGAAATCTGAAAATAAAGAAACATGGCTGTTCAATTCCATTTGAAGAGACTTGATGATGATGGTAATAATGCGATAAAAGACTGAGTTTATCTGTGTAATTCAAGCTTTATGAGTGGTATCTGATAACCATCACTAACTATCAGCGCGTCACCAATGTGACGATTCAGGAAGGTATTCCGTAATACTTGACCATAAACAACAGGATGCTGGTGGGGATTACACCAGTATTCGGTAATATCAAAAGACAACAACTAAAATGGTTTGGCCACATAGCAAGTCTACCACCTAACAGCACCCCGCAACAAGCAATGCTATTTTTTTTTCAACGTATTCAAGGCCAAATACCGACAACGAAAGAAATACTTACGGAAATATCCGAGACGATGAATGCCACTGCTCATGAATCACACAGTAGGACTCGTTCTAGATATCTCTTCATAACATGACGCTGATGAAAGGCAAAGCAGGACACGAGAAATGAAGATGAAGATTTCTTAATACTCTGTATTCACTTTTTTACAAGAAGACAAAATAACAATTGTGAAATGAAGAGCATAAACAATCCAGAGGTTATGTGGTGTAAGTAAAGTGAAGGGTTGTTCCATAGTGTTTACACTACTGTCGAGGAAGGAAGTTGATAGAGACTTCAGTATGCTAAGTCATAGCTTGTTGTAGGTAGGGTGGCCAGTTCCTTGCCTTTTCGTTGTCTTCTACGGCCCTATTCGAATGACAGGTACCCTATTCAGCTTGGCCGACTGGTTGTAGGAGTTGAATCCAGTACCTTTGCCATGAAAAGCGAATGCTCTACCACTACACTATTCAAACGCTCTCTGAAAGTATAGAGGTTTCTAGTTTATATTTGCAATCGAATGCGCAGACAAACAGGTGATTAGCCTTTTGATCTTTGCCTGATGGAAGGACCGCCTCCTTTTGACTTTCATGCAGGCCAGTGGTTGGTAGAAATGTTGTTTCTTTTTAGAATTGTTTCACGAACAGAATGTTCAACAGCCGAGAGTTCTTATACAGACACAACGTGTAGCTCCAGGTTTATAGTCCGACCAGTAGATTTGATCTCCCTTGAGACCAGGGGACGCTTGAAACTTGCGGGATTTGGATACCAACCGTTTATTATGATTACATCTGTGCTACACTGTTTCTGTTTCTGAGAATCGACGTCACTGCACGCCGGGCATACCCATAGGTGCTCAGTCTCTCTCATCAAATAGCGTAAGGTATGGATGCTGATGGTCCCTATAGCTCGCTGGTTGTACACTCTCCTGCGTCGTCCTGTCATGCGCCCCACTCCGCTCGAACCTTGTTTAATGTCGAAGCTTGGCAGTCTGTGGATTGATGCTTCATCTATTGCTTCATCCAGTAGGCGGTCATTGATTGATTTCAAAATGTCACTTTTTTCCATCAGCAATGTGCCCATGACAAGAGCCCGTGAAGCCAAGATGTCAACTCTTTCATTGCCCTGAACCCCGGCATGAACAGGACAGTAGATCCAGGTCAGCGCCTGGAGGTTTGAGGCCTCAACAGCAGCTATCCACTCGTACCTAAGCTATCCCGTCTGTACTTTCTGAAGCACGGCTTGCACGTCTGTCACGATGACTGCCTTTGTTATAGAAGTCTCAGATATCCATCTCAGTGCTGAGGTCACTGCTTCCGTCTCCATTCTCATACTGAAGGTTGTTGACATATATGCCCTACTGCGATCAGCAACGACCTCTCCTCTCACTCTAGCCGAGAAGCCCCAGCCTGATGTCCCACTGCGCACGACTGATCCGTCAGTGTATATGACAGCGTCACTCTCCTGTGTGTTCTCAGTTATTAGCTGATTTACCTCGTGCTCTGCTCTCTCGTTGTTCCGTTCTCTGCATTCCTTGCCTAAGGTTATGATGACTCTCTGGTACTCTATCATTCTATCACCAGTGTGGACCCATTCTTCCCCTTTGGCTATCGTCTCAGCTGGTGTGACGTGTCCGATTGTTGTCTCAGGCTGTGCCATCCATGACGACCCTCTCTTGACTCTTGATCCCTTGATGAGATACTGCTGTGCAGAGGGTGTCGCGTGTCTATGGTGACAGGCATTTAGGCTTTGACTTGTGCCAGTTTATGTCTAAATGTCACCGATAACAATCCCAACATGTACCGCATCATCACAATCGGGGTATCTCTAGTGCAGCCCAGAACCAGACGCATACCTTCATTCTGGATGCGGCCCAACCTTTCACACTGTGTTCTTGGTAGTGAGGATGCCCAGTCCGTAATCGATGACAGACAGCACGACCTGACAAAATAGGATGAACAGGAGGCGTTGTTCCAAGTCGGCAGCAGCCATGATCTTGAGTGCTCCTAACCCTCTCTTGCATCTTTGTACGATGTGGTCAACATGGCAGTTATAGGAAAGACTGCGATCAAAAGTCACTCCGAGGTATTTCAACATGTCACACCTATCAATGGTACAACCGTCAAAAGTGATGCCCGGGAGTTCAGCCTTTACTATGGAATTATTCAAAGAGCACCACATCATGCAGGCCTTGTTCGGATTGATCTTGGAGCTTGAGTCGCCACACCACTGTGATATTCCTTGCAATGTTTCCTGGATGTCTTTGACCAACTCTTGCCTGTCTGAGCCAGTCCTGTACGTTATGATGTCATCGGCAAATGTCAACGTTCGCCCTGTCCCTGTGGGTTGAATATTGGCCACTTTTACCGTGTAGATGTTGAACAGCCCCGGTGACAGCGGAGGCCCTTGAGGCAGTCCTGGACATATTCGCCTCTGTTCTGATGTCCACGATCCCACGCGTAGCGCAACTGTTCTTTCTATCAGGGCAGCTGATATCCAACTAACCAGCCACGGGTTTAAACCACACTGCTGCAGACAGGTAATTAAGGTCCCAAAACCGTCACGGTTGTATGTGTCTTCCATGTCTCTGGGTAGTGATATTAGACTCCCGTGTCAATGTAGAGCACGTTAAACATACCTTGACAGTTTAAAAATCAAAAGAGTAAGCTTAACGACCGCTGCCCGGACAAAATTTAAAAATTAAAGTTCAAAATCTACCTAAAATATTTGAACCTCCCCCAAGCATAGTAAGCCGCAGGACGTTTAAAATAACCACTACGGATAGCCGATAGCCTTCGGCTACCTGCCAACAGACATTAACAGGCCTGTTCAAATGCCAGGATTCCAAGTATTCAAAGATCCGATGTTGTATTGTTAAACATTTGTCAAAATCTTCATTTGTCTATTTTGGGAATGAATAAAAGAAATGTAACTGCCAGCGTAAGAATGTTGTCAACATATTATTTCCTTTCAGTATATGACGTCCAGAATGTTCCATCTACTGGCGGGATTTCTAGTGGTCAGTCTTCGTCTCGTGGCCTGCCAGTCTCCGACTTCGGATAGGACAACCCTAGGCTATAGTAAGTAACTCATACTTTTTAACTGTCTGTCAATGATCATTGAACCAATAGTGGAAGCTAGCTCAAACCTCATCATAGTAAAGGTATATTGTGCTGCAGGACACGCAAGTTTACCAACGATGAAAATAATGGAACGGCAAACTGAATTTTAAAACAATAAATAAATATAAACAATAATTTCAGAATGTACATGTACTCTGGCAGTGCGTCATTTGTTGACTAATCAAATGAATACGGGCACAAATTTGAAGTAGTTATTGCTGTACTTTGTCATTTTGTTTTAAAATATCTTTCAACCTTTTGAAGGACATAAGCTTTCGTGTGTTAAATTGGGACAGGGATCAAGATGATGAGCAGCGCATGAGCTGCAGTGGTCAGCGACCCATAGCTGACTGCTAGCATCAGGGCCAGCGAACCAAAGCTGCCAAGACCCTTCTACACACCCATGCCGTGATCCTGGATAACAGGCTGCAGCAGGGCAGACTGGCTAAGTAGAATGGATCGAAGAGGGAATGCTAACCCGGTACTCAAAAAATGCTTGCTGAAGTCGGATGTGTTGGACCGAAAGGTGCAAATATCGCAGTCAAGCTGTAAACTACGACACAACGCATTCTGTTCGCTGGACTACATTCTGCTACTTAAGCCCTTTCAGGGTTTGGTAGCGGGAGATTCAGAACGAACGAAGCCAAGCCAAGCCAGTCCCAAAAGTTAATGCCAGCTCGGATCTATTCATCAGAGATTCAAAGACATTGGGTAAGATTTTTGGGAATATTATTTGTATTAGTTGTAGCTGCACCATCGATGTTGGCATACCTCTTAGGAGGGATGATGGGAAACGGCCAGTAGCAAGAGCTCAATCAGTGACAGTTTAACGGTTACCAGCACAGCCAAAGGTTGAGTGCAGACCTTATACTGATGGGTAGGCTAAGTATCAGCAAGGTAAAAGCCTGAAGGCTGGACAAACCAGAGCCTGAAATTATCATGGCTAGTAAGCCACAAGATGGAAAATACACATAAACTTACTACGAATAGTCTCATGAAAGTCGGGCAGGCAAACCAGAAAAGACACGGAACTAAGGCAAACCAGAAAAAACACGAGACTAAGGCAAATCGGAAAAGACACGGAGCTAAGGCAAACCGGAAAAGACACGGAGCTCAGACAACCCAGATAAGACACGAGACAAAGGCAAACCGGAAGATACACAGGACTAAGACAAACCAGAAAAGACACAGGACAAAGGCAGATCAGAAAATACACGGACTAAGACAAACCAGAAGAGACACAGGACTAAGACAAGCCAGAAAAGACATGGCACTAAGACAAACCAGAAAAGACACGGCACCAAGACAAACCAGAAAAGACACGGAACTAAGGCAAACCAAAAACGACACGAGACTAAGGCAAACCAAAAGTACTAAGGCAAACCAGAAAAGACTCGGGACTAAGGCAAACCAGAGGGACTAAGGAAAACCAGAAGGACTAAGGCAAACCAGAAAAGACATGAGAATAAGATAAACCAGAAGGACTAAGGCAAACAAGAAAAGACACGAGAATAAAACAAACCAGAAGGACTAAGGCAAACCAGAAGGACTAAGACAAACCGGTAAAGACACGAGACTAAGGCAAACCAGAAGGACTAAGGCAAACCAGAAGGACTAAGGCAAACAAGAAAAGACACGAGAATAAGACAAACCAGAAGGACTAAGGCAAACCAGAAGGACTAAGACAAACCGGTAAAGACACGAGACTAAGGCAAACCAGAAGGACTAAGGCAAACCAGAAGGACTAAGGCAAACCAGAAGGACTAAGGCAAAGCCAAAAAGACACAAAACTAAGGCAAACCAGAAGGACTAAGACAAACCGGGAAAGACGAGACTAAGGCAAAGTAGAAGAACTAAGGCAAACCAGAAGGACTAAGACAAACCAGAAAAGACATAGGACTAAGGCAAATCAGAAGGACTAAGGCAAACCATAAAAGACACGGACTAAGGCAAACCAGAATGACTAAGGCAGACTAGAATACACGGACTAAGGCAAACCAGAAAAGACATAGGACTAAGGCAAATCAGAAGGACTAAGGCAAACCAGAAAAGACATGGAGCTAAGGCAAACCAGAAAAGACGCATGAGTAAGACCAATCAGAAAAGATACGTAGCTAAGGCAAACCAGAAAAGATACGGACCTAAGGCAAACCAGAAAAGACACGGAGCTAAGGCAAACCAGAAAAGACACGGAGCTAAGGCAAACCAGAAAAGACACATGACTAAGGTAAACCAGAAGGACTAAGGCAAATCAGAAAAGATACGGAGCTAAGGCAAATCAGAAAAGACACAGGTTTAAGGCCGACCACATGGATTTACATGATCGCTTTTACTACACGACATCAGGCACTAATCTGTCTGGTTGGCTATCAAGATTCCAGTTATAGCTGTAACAAGGCAATGCATATCTTAATCATACTGTGTTTTATATAGATTCTTTCATACGCAATATCCACCCAAACCCCACTCCCACATGTAAATTGAAGGAGGCAATATATACACTTTTTTTCATTTGATTATGGGCTTCTTTTCTTAATCATTATTTAATAGGGCATCAAACACATCCGTTTCCTGTCTGCAATGTTCTATATGTAAAGGTCTTTTGTTCAGAAACCTCGTACACTGGCACAGCACGCACGCCTGATGCTGGGACTGGGTCAGAATGATAATAAACATGCATTGTTCTCTGTCGTCTTGAATCTATCTTGCGGAACACATTAACACAGAACAAGAAGATCTTTTTACTTTACACTATTAGTCACATGCCTGTAGTACAGGGGATTTCAGCATAATTAGTTGGTAATTGGTGGCAGGTACTGAACAGTGTATCCTTTCTCGGTACGGTGCAGAGATACGAATTTGTTTTCCTTGTAATATAATAGTCTCAAGCTTCTTCTTGATGTGGTTAGATAAGCATTATGTACCACAGCTCGTTCATGCCATGACCACTGCTTGACATTAAGTCATGAGTGACAGCTGAAGCGTCTCTGGACTGACGACACGACAAATGTGACTTAAAGTATTAGAAAATGGACTCTGTCGACTATGGCGATTTTATATTAGTCAATATTCTAATACCAGAGGTATATAGTATTGAATGACAATGAAACTACTCTTATTTTTTAATCAACTTGTTTCCCACCAGAAAATACAGTTGCCGCGGTAGCCACTCGCCTGCAGTTATTGTATCACCTGTCATTTTCAAAAGTCAAAGCTCTGATATACAAACTTTTCTAATGCAGCAATATATAATTATATATACATAGACACACACAAACGCACATTAATATAGTCTTTTCACTCTAGCCGGAGTCTAGTTGCCGTTCTTTAGGAAGTTCGTACTAAAGCACTTTGCGTACTTATTCAATGATGGTTTCTGTAGCAATTTCTTTTATATGATAAGGTCGCTAGCCCCACGCACAACTCTACCTAGTAACATTTGATCGCTTGCATAGAAGTGCAGTGGTTTTATTCTTTTTTTCACAGTAAGGGGCCCGAAATCCACTCAAGGAACGGTGGAGCAGTTCAATAGCTAAATAGGACCAGATAATATAGACTAGAACAATGGTGGTTGATGACGTATTTTTAGGATATCAGACAATACTTTAAAAATAACATTTTATCATTTAAACTCCGAAATATCTAGAATGAAAATGTTGTATATAATAATGTCGTAATTATTATTATAATATAAATGAGAGAGAGAGAGAGAGAGAGAGAGAGAGAGCGACAGAGAGAGAGAGAGAGAGAGAGAGAGAGAGAGACGGTAAAACTCTGAGTGAGGAATATTAAATAATACACTCAGAAAGTGTCAGGGGTCAAGGCGGAGTCACCTGCAAATTTGGTAAAAAGTCAACAGCTGCACTGAGTGAGGTGAGCAGATACAATCAAAGATGAATGATATTGCGAAGGGCTTCACTCTGTGGGCGTTGAAGATGAGATATAACAGAGGTATAGTACTCTGGGGTAAATATTAAGGACAACAAAGGCCACAGATAATGTCATGATAATGAAATATTGGAATGCGATAGTTGGCATGCGCTCTGATGGGGACATAGTTGGGACGAATGGACTAGGTACTAGGAATGAAAGAGGACAAAGACTAGTGGCTTTCTGCAACCAGGAAAGCTACATAATAACAAACACCTGAAATCAAGCCCCGAACAGAAATAAATACACATGGAAAATTAATGGGAATCTGGGGAGATATCAAACAGATTACATCATGGTGAAAACAAGATATAGAAACCAAGTTAGATAATAGATTTCCTACAGTGGTGCGGGTGCTGATACTGATCATAATTTGCTTACTATGAAATGCCAAATGCTATGGAAGAAACCAGAGCAATGGTAAAAACTAGCAAAGTGGAATATATTAAGTGCTTTGAACATATTGGAGAAAAGAGTTAAATTCCATAACTGTGTGAATGATGCTTTAAGGAAAAAACATGTTCCTGATAATATGAATCAACAGTGGCAGAATATAAACAAGACCGTAAAAGAGGTAGCGGAGATAACATTGGGTAACAAGAAAGCAGAAAACAAGAAACCATGGGCAACATCTGAAATGCTAAACAAAATGGAGGAAAGACGCAAATGAACACTTATCAGAGCATGGCATTGCTAAGTACAAGCGTACCAAGAATGAATTGGATCGAGAATGCAAGATGGCAGGATAAAAATGGTGGATTTAGCAATGCGAGGAAATGGAAGACATGAAGAGAACAGTGAAATTCGATCGCAAAGGATGGATCAAGACAAGAACAGCCACACGCAGCAACAACTTTATAAATAAGCCAAACAGCTCATAAGATCAGCAAACAAAGAAACTTGGTTGAACAGATGGGCCATGGAAAACACGGGAAGGGAGGTATACGGACATGTGACAAGTCCCAGTCCAAAGGACAGTGTAAATCAACTCACAAGGAAGGATCAGAGCACCATTTTTCGACTGAGAACCCAACACATCCCACTAACTAGACACCTGAACAAAATCCAACCACAACATACTCCTGAGTGCCAGCTGTGTACACACCCTTATGAAACCGTTGATCATCATCTCTTTGAGTGCTCAACGCTCAATGATTTTAGAAAAATGCTTCATCCTGCTTAGCCAGATACATGGAACACTTCGTATGGCACTAGACAACAGCTGATAAACACGTGCAGTTACCATTACAAGGCGTTGTGCCGAAGGGCGAGAGCCCTGGTGCAGCTGGATCCGTAACAACAACAATCACGGATGAATAATGATACGAATGGGAAACAAATAACATACCCAAAGAACATAAAAGTGAGATAGAGAGAATATGTTACAGAACTGTATGATTTTGAGTCATGATAACCCTTACTTGACATGTCATTGATAATCTAAAACAACAAAGGACCAGTGATAAATGAGTTTCATATCTAACTACTCAAAGCAGCGAAAGAGAATTTACAAAATTTACTTTTTCAACATGTTAACGGCATTTACAACAATGGAATATGGCCAAAATATCACACAACTTCAATATTGATTTATCTGCCCAAAAAATAAAGTGCAATAGAATGCAGCAAATTCCGAACGATAAGTTTAATGACAAGTGCATCTAAATTGTTTTGAAGATAATTAAGAAAAGAATTGCTGGAAAGATAGAGAAAGTACTGAAAAATAACCAGTTTGAAATTCGCAAGGCCAGAGGTACATGGGATGTTCGGGGTTGTAATTTGGTTATAAAAGTCAATGTTATGAAAGCTAATACTATCAAATTTGCCGATGACCAAGCCATAGTGGCAATGTTGCAAATGCTGCTTCAGGGGAAGAAAGAACGTGAGCGACACAGACTCACCTTTACACCTCAGGCATGCAGAGGCATTGAAGTACGAATCTAAGATTTTTAGAGAGAGCTGCAGAGAATAGCGTCAAATAGAAATACATACTCACTAAGGCAACCTAACAACCAGTCTCAGGACTGATTAAATAGAGGATGATGATGATGATATATATATATATATATATATATATATATATATATATATATATATATATATATATGTGTGTGTGTGTGTATGTGTATACATACTCACTCGTGTACATGGTCAGCCTTTGGCAGAATCCGCTCGATGGTGTGGGAACGTGGGAACGTCGTGGCAATAGCGTCAACCATGCCACCATCATTCCAATCCACTCTACGCCTGTGAAAGCTGGACTGTATACTCTGGATATGCAAGGAGGTTAAACCACTTCCACACAGATTGCCTGAGGCGAATATCCCACATCCGATGGCAAGATTATGTCATTAAAGGTTCTCTCGAGGGTTGACATGCCCAGCATCCACGCAGTGCTATAAAAAGCACAAGTAGGATGGGCCAGAAACCTCGTTCGTATGTCAGACGAAAGGCTCACAAAGAAGATCTTCTACGGTGAGCTCAGAGAGGGATGACGCAAGAGAGGGCGCCCAAAGAAACGTTTTAAAAACAGTCTGAGGAACTCACTGAAAAGTTGCCAGATAGATGTCAACACCTGGGAATGTCTTGCGTAAAAAAAGATATGACTGGAGAAACGCAGTCATAGTGGATGTAGCTAGCAGCGAAGACCACCGTGTTGTGATAGGCTAGAGCAGATGCGAGACCCGGAATATATATATATATATATATATATATATATATATATATATATATATATATATACAGGGCTTGACAAAAGCGCTCATCTGCTCGTCTGTGACGAGTAAACATTGTTGCTTGACGGGTGAAAAAATCAGTTTTTAATTGTTACTACAAAACGACTCTCGCACGATCATATTACGGTTCGAATAGATTGTATATAAGCTAGTTTATGATGGTGAATCTAAATGAACATCCACTGCAACCATTTAGACTTACTAAAGTCATCGATAAATGGTACTACAGTGCTAAAACTATTAAGAATGTTGAAGGACACACACGCCATGAGAATGCAAGATGCACAGTAGTGCATTTTTTTTAAAGAAGGAATAGACTAATATTGTGTAGGTAATACAATAGATTTTAGTTTGCACGCATCGTTATGAAGAACTAAAGGTGAATTAGTGCATATAGTCCGTCTTTTAATTCATAAACAAGATCCGAAGCAATTTTCTACTAAATTGCATTTAATATCCAAATAATTTTTCACATGCAGCCTTAGAATATTAGAAATTATGGAATTTTTTTTTTCTAAGTCATTTTATGTATTTTTTTATAAATGTATTCATTAGTGTATATTCAAATAACCTCAGTGAATTGTAAAACATTTTAACATGTTTTCGATACACAGACGTGCTTTTTTTTAAATAAATGTTTTGTCTTTCAAATTGGCTCAGTAAATACAAATTCTTGATTTTCCCATGCTCCAATTAGACATTTTGTCAAATGCGGAAAACAACAAACGTCATTCATGCAAAACTGTCTAATATGTGTAGTCGTATACTCATTAATAGTCTGTGGTGTAATTATTGTGGCATGTAGTTTCTTTTTCAAAACTTACATTGGTATTAATTTCAAAATGAGTTTGACGTGTATATTTATAACAATGCAGAAGGTTACCGTTTTACTATAACAGTTCTTCCGCAGGGAATTTAAGATAGGTCATTTGTATTGTGAGATTCGTGACCCAGAGAAACGAACGCAATTAGCGGTTGGTCTGGATAGATCATTCTTTTAACGTTGTATTGGACAAGACTCAGTGCACTCATATCAAGCAAGGAAGGAAAAGGAAATTTGACGATTTCGACAGAGATGTCCTAAAACGGGAGATATTGAAACTGCTGAAGAAAAATCATCTAAATTTAACATTGCAATCCGACTGCAGTATTGGAGTTTCCAAAAGTACTCTTTGGATAATTGTAAGAGCCGCCGGCTTTACAGTCAGGAAAACTTTAGGCAGAAGAAATATTATATGTGAAAAGCCACATTTCATTGCTGCCAGAAGCAAATACCTGAGACAGATACGTGAACGGCGTAGGCAAGACTATGATATGGTATACTTGAACGAATCCTAGGGTAAATAATGGCAATCAGTTGCCGGTGAACAGAAAATTCCAAGCAGCAAAGGGCAGCGCATTATACTAACGTATGCCGGAAGCAGTGAAAACGGACTTGTCTATTACGCTGTACTTATTTTCCAATCAAAAAGTAAAGACAGTAGAGACTACCATACTAAAATGAATGAACACATTTTCAGACACTGGTTGACGAATTATCTGCTTCCAATTCTGGATATACCGTGATGCCTCGTAATCGATAATACATCCTATTTCAATGCAGTATCAGAGGACGACAAAGAACCAACTGCATTAAATATAAAAGCTCAAATTAGGACATGGCTAGCTAAGTGAAAAGTGAATTTCGAAAACACGTATTTAAAGCCAGGGTTGTTGCAGCTTGTGTGGAAGACAAATAAGACAAAGGTGTATCATATTGACAAAATCGTTGAAGAGTACGGTCACCCTTCTCTGCGACTACCTGCGTGGCTTGCTCATCTAAACCCTATAGAGTTTGCCTGGGCTAAAGTAAAAAGACAAAGACAAGTTGCCGAACAGAACAGGACATTTAAAATGTGTGATGTTGAAGTGCTGACACGCGAGTACCTTCCAAAAATAGACATTCAGTTCTGGAAGAAGTGTGTTGAACGTGTGCTCATGGAAGAAGAACAGTACTGGCAACGAGATAGATCACAATTTGTCCAGCCGGTAACAATTATCAACCTCTTTGAATCTACAGATTCGGATGATTAATATAATCTTTTGTGGAGATACTGATTAGGAGACTTGGATTAATTAGCGTATATTTATCAAAACAATTAGGTGTACATAAAATGGCAACAAATACATTTCAATACTCAAATGCTTTACACAACACAAAAAATTAGCTGCGCAGTTGATACTACCTTGGAGGTCTAAGGGTGCCCGAAGGCCGAAGTGCTGTACTAATTGTTGCAATTTCGTGCCATTTTTACGATTGTTGACAAAGGGCAACACAAACAACCAATTGATCTATCATGACATTAAGGAGATACGCCTTTGAACAAAATGCGACGAGAAATTAAGCTGCGTAATGTAAAATCTTACATTTGATGCCATTTCTTTGCAATGGTCCTAAAAGATCAAAAGAATTCGCTGATGTGCAAATGCCTTAACATTTATCAACTAAATAATATCAATGTTTTAGCGCCATGAATATTCTAAGGCTACATGCGAAAAATCATTTAGATCTGACATGCAGTTTAGTAGAAAATTGCTTCGGACTTTGTTCATGAATTAAAAAAACGGACTGTAGTTAAAATTTATTAACATAAATTGCATGACTGTAGTCCGACCATTCTGACTGATGAAATTTTTGACTGACTAGTAAGCCACCCTAAAATGTGTCAAGCCCTTTATATATATATATATGTGTATGTGTGTGTGTGTGTAAGTGTGTGTGTGTGTAAGTGTGTGTGTGTGTGTGTGTAAGTGTGTGTGTGTGTAAGTGTGTGTGTGTGTGTATGTGTGTGTATGTGTGTGTGTATGTGTGTGTGTGTAAGTGTGTGTATGTGTGTGTGTAAGTGTGTGTGTGTGTGTAAGTGTGTGTATGTGTGTGTGTGTGTATGTATGTATGTGTGTGTGTAAGTGTGTGTGTGTGTGTATGTGTGTATGTGTGTGTGTATGTGTGTGTGTATGTGGGTGTGTATGTGTATGTGTGTGTGTGTGCGTGTGTGTATGTATGTGTATGTGTGTGTGTGTGTATGTGTGTGTAAGTGTGTGTGTGTGTGTAAGTGTGTATGTGTGTGTGTATGTGTGTGTGTGTGTGTCATACTGAATCAAGTTCTAAATTTATGTTAACAGTCTCATTCCAATTCGAGTAGCGCTCGTGAACCAGCAGAAGAGAAACTCCAGTTGTCTCCAAATAGTGCTCATCGGTTTGCTGTTGATTGCATGCTTGCACGATTTCGGGTGACGTGCCTTTAGTTTGCAGAAGGTGACACCGTGCTGTCAACAATCAGCTGCTTCAGAGTTCCGTGACGGTGTTTCGTTGAGCAGGGATAATCCATGTTTGCAATCCTATCACGAGTCGTCACCGCCTGATGACAAAACATTCAAATACAATGCTACCTGTCCATATTTAGCCGTACCACGTGGCTTCGGTATCAGGCACCAAACGAGGAATGGTGTCGAATGCAGCGCATGTGAATGTTAGTGTATGATTTTGTAGGACGTGTTCTTTGTGCGCAGCACGCACGCATACACACACTCACACACACACACACATACACACACACACATACACACGCACACACACACATACACACACATACACACACACACATACGCACACATACACACACACATACACATACACACACACACACACACACATGTGTACACGCTGAAAGTATTGTGCAGAATAAACTATACTTATTTTATTCAGAATAAGTGACATTATTGCGATCCAGTTTTCAATGTCTGAAAATTATCGATAACGAATATTTATTCCAACTTGGTAATATGTTTATGATAATTTAATGTCTGCTGTAGCTGTAGATGTAGTATGATCAGTGTCGACGCCCTGCCTACATTGGAAATGTGAGATGATAGACTTGTGATTTTAAATATATTGTTGTTGTTGTTGCTGTTGTCATTGCACGTTTTACGTTTAATAATCACAGCAGGAAATGGCGCGAAACTGTGTAAAGTCGTCATATGCTTGGCGCACAGTCGAGACAAGTTCAAAGTGGTGCGTTGTTTATAATAGCGTGTTAGTGTTAAAATGGCATGCCTTTTGAGGGAGAGGAGAGGATGTACAGTAAGGTTACCCCACCTGTCTTTACCTCATCTTCTTCGCTGGCAACGAAAAGACGTATACGCATAGGGATGTGACGTCTGTGTTGGCAAATGGGAAACAGAATATGAGAAAAAAATCCCCATTACTAAAAACGTGTACTATATAAATACGTTGTGCAGTATTTGTATATGGTTTGGCTTGGCTTCGTTCGTTCTCAATCTCCAACTACCAAGCCCTAAATGGGCTTAAGTAGCAGAATGTAGTCCAGAGAATGGAATGCGTTGTGTCGTAGTTTACAGCTTGACTGCGATATTTGCACTTTTCGGTCCAACACTTCCGACTTCAGCAAGCATTTTTTGAGTACCTGGTTAGCATTCCCTCTTCAATCCCTTCTCCTAAGCCAGTCTGCCCTACTGCAGCCTGTTATCCAGGATCACCGCGTGGAGGTGTAGAAGGGTCTTGGCAGCTCTGTTTCGCTGGCCCTGACGCTAGCAGTCAGCTATGGGTCGCTGACCACTGCAGCTCATGCGCTGCTCAGCATCTTGATCCCGTATTTGTATATGAGAACAGTAACAGTCATGTACCGAAGTTTCTATCTAAATTGATCTTTATCGAGGACTGGGCGAACTAGCACAACAACAAAACTGAAACAGTGAACTAAGTCAAATGAATACGAGTAAACAATATGAAGTAAATCCGAAATAAAATCCAAAAATGTGCGATGATTTTCTGGTTTAATACTCAATAGAGGTAATCGATTAATGGACATTCCAATATATTTCTTGCCTGCCAACCGAGGATAAAGTACACGTTTAAATGATAACACTAATTGGTTGATTTTATTCAAGATTTCTTTATACTGGATACTGATATTCCTTTAACTTAGTTCACTGATTTTGTTTGTGCTGTTCTCGTTCGTCCAGCCCTTGATAACGGGCTGTTTAGATCAGGACGGCGGTAAACGTTCGTTGTTTTTGTCATGTAAAGCAACTGTTGAATCTCTTGTTTGTATTTCATCCAAATTTAAAACAGCATGATGTAGTTTAAACGTCTAGACGTATTTTGTGAGCAATAGGTTAGAACCTGACAAGTAGCACTAGGTTAGAACCTGACAAGGAGCACTAGGTTAGAACCTGACAAGTAGCACTAGGTTAGAACCTGACAAGTAGCACTATGTTAGAACATGACAAGTAGCACTAGGTTAGAACCTGACAAGTACAATTGCAAGTGCTCGTTGGCGTGCTCCATATTTTACTAATGACCACCATGATTGACATAATCCATCCATTAATCATATTATTTTATTGTCGATTTCCGATATTCATAAGTTTCTTGGCATTTTACATCCAGTAGTTTGCCATTGCTTTCTGAACGTTGTTCTAGCCGCTTACCAACTATAGCAAGAGTTGAGCATAGAAGAGAACTGGTTTATCAATTCCATTTTGGCTAGAAAATGCAAGTACTTTTGGTCACATCAAGAGACACAACGGCCTTGAGAGAACGGTGATGGAAGGTATGGTGCCAGGCAAAAGAGGAAGGGGTAGACCAAGAAGACGATGGCACCAAGATATCCAGGAATACCTGAGTATGACTGGCGGAGGCTGCTGTTTTGGCATGGGAACGAGTTTCTTTCAGACAGACTGTGATGGGAGCGACGTTCTACAAAGGACATGCTACATGATGATGATGATTCCGATATTCATTCAAGTCTAACAGCAACATCTCCGTCCGTCATAATATAACAGCAACATCTCTGTCCGGCATAATATAACAGCAACACCTCCGTCCGTCATAATATAACAGCAACATCTCCATCCGTCATAATATAACAGTTGCATCTCGGCCCGTCATAATATAACAGCAACATCTCCGTCCGTCATAATATAACAGCAACATCTCCGTCCGTCACAATATAACAGCAACATCTCCGTCCGTCACAATATAACAGCAACATCTCCGTCCGTCATAATATAACAGTTGCATCTCGGCCCATCATAAGATAATAGCGACATCTCTGTTCGTCATAATTCTTCTTCCTCTTCTTCTGCTTCTTTGACGATCATCCTGAAAAGAACAGTATAATGTTGTATCGTAGTTTAGACGTCGATCACACTGAGGACCTCATCTACCTGAACAGCAAACTGACTTCTGATGCACGCCGTGGTCTGGAAATCACTCGGAGGATCGGCTTTGCGACATCATTCATGAACTCTGTGTACATTCTGGTCCTAGCAGAGGCTCTCTCTGGATACCAAACTGCGCAAATATACGCGTAGATCCTGTGTCATTATAATCCTCTTGTACGACTACGAGACTTTGACGGTCTTATAGATAGATCGGAAATGGTTATATATCTTCCACATGAGCAACCAACGTCGTATCCTTGTAATTCGTTGGCAAGACCTAGTCACGAGCATACAGGCCTTCTGATGGACACAACTCTAGAGCATTTCCTCATCGCTGGATCGGTGCCGTCTCTCTTTCTTCGGCCAAGTGACCCGCCTCTATTAGAACGAAAGCTTCTACAACTTCTACACCGTTCCTTGGAAATCAAGCGTGCTGCGTGGGGTTCTACCATCAAACATGATATTGGACGGTCTGCGCGACGTACCCGCGGATTCCTTGACTACTTTACTTTTGATATCAGCGCCTTTGGACCCGATACATTCTGTTTCAGAACACTTTTCAACACGAAAGAAACCTCCGCGAAGATTGTAGACATTACAATCGGGCGTCTACTGGAACCGACCTAGTCGGCTAATTCTTTCACTACCAAAGTTTTGACACAGAAACAGAACAACACATTTTTGGGACCGGGTTTGGCTTTCCTCTCCGATCCCTCTTCTCTTAGCCAGGCTGTACAGGCGCAGTCTGTTTCCAGGTCCACCATTTGGAGTGGAAATAGGGTCTTTGTCAGCTATTGTTTGCTGGCCCTGTCGCAAGCAGCCGGCTATATGTCGCTGACTGCTGTCCGTCATAAAATAATACCTGACTCCGTCTACCATACAGTTTCTTGTTGTTTATTTAAAGCCCACAGTGAGTAAGTTTACTCTTTTGTGCATCTTGAAAAAGGTGTTAAGTGTCGCGTTGTACTAATTTTCCTCACTTCGTAAGCGTGCTGATGAATGTGAACCGCCGTCCTCCAGGTGGTTGCCCACCATATGGTAACAGCCACATCTCCATCCCCCATAAAATAACAGCGATATCTCGTAATACCTTACGATAGCATCGACATCTCGGTTCATCAAGCAATAATATCAAAACCTGCGTTATCCATAAAACGCCAACCCAAAGTCATAGCTGGGGCATCGGTGTATGACAGACGATGGCAACATTTGCAAATCGACACGATAACAGCGACACCTAGGTCTGCCATACGACAGTGATATCTACGTCCACAATACGAAGACGGCAACGGGATACTCTGCTGAAAGTCAGCCACGATTGTTATTGTTTGGGTCTAACGATCTAACGGTCAAACCATTTGTTGGCTAGTGCCTTATTCCGCTTGTATTTGACATACGCAAGTTAACTTAACGTAACGTCTTTATACTGGTTTAGAAGACTCTGCAGAGTCTGTATACAACCAGTTTCATTTACATTTCATTGCTCTAAAAGCTATGCGCATCCAATTTATTCTTAAGTGCATTAACCGTCCCTGCCTCCACTACCTCCTGTGACAATGCATTCCAAGCATTCACCACTCTCTGACTAAAAATATATTTCCTAATATCTTATCTGGAGCTCTCTTTAGTTAATTTGTAGCTATGCCCTCTTGTTCTTGTGGGTGGCTGTATTTTAAAAAAATTGTCATAGTCTAATTTATCCATTCCTCTGATCATCTTATAAACCTGTATTAAGTCACCTCGAATTCTTCTCTCTTTTAGACACTGTAGGCCGGTTCTTTTGAGTCTTTCCTCCTAACAATAATTCTGGAATCCCACTATCAGCTTTGTCGCTCTTTTTTGTATTCTTTCCAGAATGTTTATATCCCGTCTATGATAAGAACTCTACACCTGTACACATTACTCTAATCTAGGTCTAACTAATGCTTTATACAGTTTTACTTCCTTGTTCCTATGTTTAATATTTCTTTTTATCATGCCTAACAGTGCATTTGCCTTTTTCACTGCTACCTGAACTTGCTCACTCACCTTACCTGTATGATCTATTATAACCCATAGGTCCCTTTCCTTATCTATCTTTCTAATATTGTTCTCTCCCATTCTGTAATTATGTTCCATATTGGATCTACCCATGTGGATGACTGTACATTTATCTACATTAAACTTTATTTGCCAGCTTACAGACCATTCTCGAATTTTATCTAAATCCGACCTCAATATATTCCCTCCGGCTCTAGACACGACACACCTGCATAGTTATGTGTCATCAGCAAATTTTTCAATCATTGATCTTATATCAATGTCCAAATCGTTTATATATATCAAGAACAAAATTGGTCCCAAAATCGAGCTCTGTGGCACTCTACTGTTCACCTCACACCACTCAGAGTACTCCTTATTTATGCCCACTCTCTCTTCTTCCCGTTAACCAATTTTCAATCCATTTGGCAAGTTCCCCACCTATTACATGTGATTTTAACTTTCGAAATAATCTTTGATGAGGTACTCTATCAAAGGCCTTTGCAAAGTCTAGATAAATAACGTCCACTGGCTCCCCTTTATCTATCATTTTAGTAACCACCTCCATGAATTCTAATAGATTTGTTAAGCATGATCTCCCTCTAGTAAACCCATGCTGACTATTTCTAATTAGATTTAATGTGTCTAAATGCATTACTATGTTTTCATTGATTATTGACTCTAATAATTTACAGACTATGCTCGTTGAACTCACCGGTCTATAATTCGCTGGATCAGATTTTTGTTGCCATTTTTTTAATAAGGGGATCACTCCCGCATCTTTCCAATCCAGTGGAACAATCCCCTTTGCAAGTGATTGAGAACATAATATAGCCAATAGTTTTGCTAGTTGGTCTCTAATTTCAAACAGCAATGTTGGATGAATACCATCTTGACCTGGACATTTATTTACTTTCAACCCCTCCAATTTTTTGAAAACCATTTCCTCTGTAATACAGATTGATCTTAATTCCACTGTATCCATGTCTCTTTGAAAAATATATGTAGGCTCTGGGATCTTGGAGCAGTCCTCTTTTGTGTAGACTGTGTCAAAGTACTGATTAGGTAGATTAGCTGCCTCCCTATTCTCACTTATTATTTTCCATGTACTGTCTATGGGAGGGCATACTTTGTCTTTCGTTCTCTGTTTATTTCTAACATAAGAGAAGATTTCACAATAAGTCTTGATCCTCTGAGCAAGTTTTTTTTCTAAGTCTATTTATGCTGTTTTATCACTTTCTGAGCTATGTTCTGCTTGTCCAAATATTTTTAATTGGTTTCTTTTGATTTACCTGCCTCTATATATTTATTACCATGCTTTATTTTTAGATCTTCTATATTTAAATACAAATTTAGTTTTCCAATTTTTATGCTTGGGTTTACCTCCCTACATGGAACACATTCCTCTTTTAACATTTCTAGAAATGTTTTAAAATGTTCAACATCTGTTCCTCCTACAATATCTTTCCAGATTGTGTGGCTCGCTGCCTCTTTCATATTCTTAACATCTGCTTTAGAGTAGTTGTATGTTCGCGTGTTTATGTTTACTTTATTCCCTGCAATAAGATCCCAACGGATGATTTAATGGTTACTGGAGCCAAACAGTTCCCCAACGGTAACATTTTCAATCATATTTTCCCCTGTAGTAAAAACTAAGTCGAGTGTGTTTTTGCCTCTGGTGGCTGCTTCTACATGTTGAATTGAAAAATTGTCAGTCATGCACTTAACAAAAGGTTTTGACTCTACAAGTGTTTCTGCCATATCCCATTTTTTTCTGGAAAGTTGAAATCTCCCATTAATAATAATTTCCCTTCACTTGCCTTTGCTATGCTACTAATAAGCTCCTCATCTTCCTCTTTTTGACTTGATGGACATCTATAGTATACTCCAATCACTGTTTTTTCACCCCAACTTTCTATTTCTCCCCAAACACTTTCATTTTTGTTACCAGATGATAAATTATCTTTGATCGTTATATTAACAGAATGTATACAATATAATAAAACGCCACGCCCTTAGCCTTGTCTCCAATTACCCTATCTTTCCTTCACATTATATATCCCTGTATTTCAAGTTCACTATCTGCAATGTCCTCGTATGTCCATGATTCTGTTAACCCTATTATATCTGGTTTTTCTTCTTCTACATAGAGCTCCAATTCTTCTCTTTCATTTACTATGCTTCTCGCATTTTAGTTTGTAATTTTGTTGTTTTTCCACTTTTTGCTTTTGCTTTATCATTTTAATGTTTGCTTTTTCACTACATTTCACACTTCCCTGACCTAAATTCTCCCCCTTTAACTACATCCTCTATAGTTGTCCTGTGTGGTTTTCTAAGTATCATGTTTGCTCTGTGAAAACAACCGCCTAGCAAGAACGTGATTCCTCTAGCAATGTGGACAAGGTCAAGATAAAGATAATTAATTTATGAAAGAAAATCAAAATAATGGAGCAGTATAGGAATTTGAGAATAACAAAATTGCTCCTGTAGATGCGGCACAGGAGTAGCCATTCTGCTACTCTGTTCTGCGTCTGAATAAGGCAGCCGATGCCCTTCTAATACTCTGTTCTGCGTCTGAGTAAGGCAGCCGATGCCATTCTGCTACTCTGTTCTGCGTCTGAGTAAGGCAGCCGATGCCATTCTGCTACTCTGTTCTGCGTCTGAGTAAGGCAGCCGATGCCATTCTGTTACTCTGTTCTGTGTCTGAGTAAGGCAGTCGATGCCATTCTGCTACTCTGTTCTGCGTCTGAGTAAGGCAGCCGATGCCATTCTGTTACTCTGTTCTGTGTCTGAGTAAGGCAGTCGATGCCATTCTGCTACTCTGTTCTGCGTCTGAGTAAGGCAGCCGATGCCATTCTGCTACTCTGTTCTGCGTCTGAGTAAGGCAGCCGATGCCATTCTGCTACTCTGTTCTGTGTCTGAGTAAGGCAGCCGATGCCATTCTGCTACTCTGTTCTGTGTCTGAGTAAGGCAGCCGATGCCATTCTGCTACTCTGTTCTGCGTCTGAGTAAGGCAGCCGATGCCATTCTGCTACTCTGTTCTGTGTCTGAGTAAGGCAGCCGATGCCCTTCTAATATTCTGTTCTGTGTCTGAGTAAGGCGGCCGATAATATCCAACCTGCTATTCACAGACTAATTATCACATCCCCCGCACCATGTTGTGTATCTCAAGCTAGAGCTGATTTTATCCATCATGTGTATCTAATATTGAGAGAACTTTCACGTGATAAACAGCATCAACTCTTACTCATGTGTCATATAAGACTTCACGACGAAAATGGCACTAAAATATGAAAAACGTTGTGAATAGTTTGTTATGCTTTATGAATTACTTCATTAATTTGATAAACTGTAGTTGAATGTGGCCCGTCGTTCACTCACTGGCATGGCTTTCTGACCCATGACCAGTAGAAGGCTGGCGACCTTTGACCTAGAATATAATGATGTCTGCTTTACAACCAGGTCGTCCTACATAAGAGTCAACGGAACAGAAACCCGATACCTGTACACATCTCTGGTCAAAATTAAAGTAAAATCACGGGTGATCTGCAGCATTCTATCGCTATTGGCTGAGGTCATGTATGTGCACAGGTTAAGATGGTCCCATATCATACACTGCGGTTGCGGATGAAGTGTTAGAGATTTTGTTTAATTGAGTGACTAGTTCCCCTCCTCGCTGCTATGCATACTCTAAGCCAGGTATTCAATTACAGCTCGGTAGACTAGAGCATGTCGACGTGTATCCAACATATTTGCACGAGAAGCAAGCGGTGTAACCACTCTTGCTAGTTAGACGATAAGTGTATGTATACTCCAGATCCGCGTAATCGTTATCCGTGTGTGTTGTGCATTTTGAAAACTAATCAGCAAAACCACTCTGACAACTTGCCATCTAGAATAAAACCGTCACACTTAGTGACCACGTTAAGAAATCATGTCCTCATTGATTAATGCACATACACGAGACTTGATTAGTCCGTCCGTGTGTAATGGCTGAGGACCTTCAGAAACACAGGAGGAAACTGAACTGAGCGTTCCCAGTATTTGACTTCCTTCGACCCGTAGATAATCATTTCAACATATTTGGCTGGTGTCCCGTGAATGCTAAACATCTACCAAGCTAGCTTCCTCGTTTGCCGACATTCCTATCGTCCGACACTGCATGACATGACACTATTGTACATTTAATTTAAAACTTAACGCACGTGTTGAATGTGGTTTCAACGAGCAATAATTTTCCCTTATTACATATTCATTGTTAGTCTACGAATATAAGAGATCATCTACTTGTGATAACCTTCGGCTTAACCTCTCATTAAACCAAGGCTAGTGCATTAATAGGGTTCGTTTTAACTTGTATCTAAGTCTGTCCATGACAGGTTAGGATGTACTTCAAAACTGTCACAAAACCTGCAGCATTCCTGATTGATTTATCTAAATAAATTAATAGGTTGAAAAAATTACAGCTACTAAAATCTTGAAATAAAAAGGAACCATAATTCAGGAGAACAGCAATACAATATGCAAAACGTTTCACCATTTCGATCCCAGCTTATGTACTGAAACCAGAGCGCAAAAGCGTTGGATACTTTAACAATTAATAGCAGATCGTCATAAAACAACTTTCGACGACGTCTACTAATATCTCATATCCGATCCGATAATCCTACTCATAGCTGTAGGTCAGGGCAATTGTGTGGCAGATGTGTACATCGAGCTATTTATTATATATCACAAGCAATCAGTCGTCAGTTACGACGGATGTTATTAGCTGTCAATGAAAATAAAATAGGACAATTTATAAGGTTTGGCTTGGCTTGGCTTTGTTCGTTCTCAATCTCCCACTACCAAACCCTGAAAGGGCTCAAGTAGCAGAATGTAGTCCAGAGAACGAAATGTGTTGTATCATAGTTTATAGCTTGATTGCGATATTTGCACCTTTCGGTCCAACACATCCGACTTCAGCAAGCATGTTTTGAGTACTGGGTTAGCATTCCCTCTTCGATTACTTCTCCTTAGCCAGTCTGACCTGTTGCAGCCTGTTATCCAGGATCACCGCGTGGAGGTGTAGAAGGGTCTTGGCAGCTCTGATTCGCTGGCCCTGACGCTAGCAGTCAGCTATGGGTCGCTGACCACTGCAGCTTATGCGCTGCTCAGCATCTTGATCCCATTTATAAGGTTTGAAAATACAACTTTGAAATAAATAAATTCTCGGGGGTCGGATGCGAATCATCGCTTTAAAGAATTATATATTTTCTAAGGCAAGAATTTTGACTATTGACATAAGTGGCTAATGAGGATCATGTGGTACTGTGACCAACAAACGACGAGAATTATGTTATTGGGTATCAGAAATTGAAAACAAAGACACTTTACCTATGTACACGCAAATAAATTTACTATTGCAATCTTGAAATAAAAATGAAAGATAATTCCGGAGAACAGTAATACAGTAAAAAAAAATATGTATATTCACTGTAATGGTATAACATCTGAATAAAGATTTTTAAACAACTGGTATAGACTACTGATACTTACAGTGAACGTATAACGGTCAAGGTAGCCCAATGGTAGACAATGATGTCGGAAATGAAATGTTTATTGCACTAGACCTTCGTTTTTTATAAGGTTGTGTGATCAGTCCTCTTTATCGATTCCATCCCTCACTTAACAGTAAGTCAGGTATACATTTACAGTTGGATTGACTGGAGCGTGTTGATAATGGGGCTCCAACGCGGTACCTTTGACCCGAGAAGCAAACGATCTACTCCTCTGCTACTGAAACTCTATGTAGATAAGTCATAATGCATGAAATAATAACCTGGGTCGGGGAACTTGTAAAGATAATATCCTAAATATATTTATGTTAAATGTTTCCCAACACCCCACTCCAACTCTCCCCACACCCGCTACATTTCTCCTCCACCACCCCCACAGCTTCGAGCTATTTGCTATGACAATAAAGAACAATTTTGCTCTGAAAATTAAGAACAGATTTTAAAATACACACATATTATAATAAGCACAGCACACATACACAACTCATTTAAAGGATTGAAGAGCTGAAGCGTTACATTTAAAATAGCAGCACGTCAGGTTTTGGATAAAATATGCCGTTTTATTTTGGATAATGCAGCATTAATATCATCAATTTGTGTTCGAGCAGATTGGGTGCTTTCTACAGGGTCCAGATGATTTCTGTATAGTTTTCTAGTTCATAAGGATATACAATATTTATTCACAAAGGATGGTTGTTGGAAAAGAGCAGTACTGTTGTCGTTTCCATATGTGCAATATTAAAAGCTTTTTTCAGTTTTTGGCATCCAAAAAGACAAGAGATCTGTCTTCTGAAATTCCATTCGCTCTTCATTATTGGAGAGAAGTTCAAGAAGTGCATCTGTCAATCGTTCAAGCTCTTTAAACACATGAGCAAGTTGTCTGTTGAATAGATATACAACTTAACTGACAGTATGCGAATAAAGCCCTGGGAAGGAATCAGTTGCTTGAGTTTTGTCAGATGCCTTGTAACTGACTTCTTGGTGTCCCAAAAGACAGATAGATCTTCACAATCTTACAAAAACTCTGCTAGCATCGGAAAGGCGGTTACTTTGTTTTGTTTCACATTTTGGTTTCAGTGCATTAGCTTTTATCCCAAATGCTCAAACATATTCTCTTGTTAAAATAACTGGTGTATTACCCTCGGAATTTCTTGTTCAATAAAATCACATGCCTAAAGATGGCAGCTAAATATGCAAGATGTGCACGCCAAGTAGAGGCTCTCAACTTTTATGCAAGGACATGCCACCAGAAATATTTTAATTCATTTCTGTGAGTCTGCAGTCGGTTCTGAATGTTTCCACGAGAAAGCAACTTCATTTATGTATGAAAATTGAGGCCTGAATATTTAGGTTCACATAAATCACGAATTAGCTGTGTGTTTAGTGTATGCCATTTGACAACATTACCTCGCTTATTACCTCATTCATTACAGCTTCCGGGTCAGATTTCGACTGCTTTACAATTTCTGCTGATGGATCATGCAGTTCGTAACTTTTTGTTGTTGTTGACGAAGCTCCATCAACATACACACTAGAAGTTTTTACATCAGTATTTTGTGCGTTGATGTATTTATCAACCTTTTTGGAGACATCAATTTAACGAGCTCTCATCTCAAGAAGAGAACAGAATAACATTGCCCCTTCAATTGCACCAAACCTCTATATAAAAAATACATTATCAGCTGCAATTTACTACCAACATATGTAGTCTTATCAAGCTGAATAGACCGTTCTAACACTACGACTAATTTCATCAAACACTGAGGTCTTTAACAATGTACATTCATACAAATAAATGGATGCTGAATTGAAACATTCTTGTCGACTTTTTTATTATTTGTTGAAGAAGCCTAAATCCCTGAAAATGTATCAGAACTTCAGCACAATGTCGTAACTACTATGTAAATATTGTCACATTGCTAATAATACAACGTTTAGTCACTACTAATGTTCCATTTTACTTCTTAGATATTACAGTTGCCCATACTTTCGGCATTACCATTAGTACATTATACTACTAGACTATTGCAGCTTAAGCTGTTAATACTGTTGCATATTTTATTATCTCTGCAACATGATTTTCCCCTTCTTTTTAGCACACTCATTTTCTTTGTTTCTGAGTGTCCACCTATAATATTTTCTTCAACAGAGACAAATTTAGACATTGCAATGTCGTAAACTATGGGACGCTGTAGAAGCTCTATTTGGAAATTTCTAACAAAGATTAACAAGCACAAAATTATGAGATTTTTAAGAGGTCCCTTCAGAATGTGTGGCCCCGAGCTGTTACTTGTTTAGCTTAAGTTTTAATCCAACCATGTTTATGTATGTGTGTGTAGATCTGCGGGTATATGCATGTGTGCATACACACACATAGAGACAGCGTACACACACACACACACATACACAAACACACAACGTATACACACAGACACACACATGAAGTGAGTAAGGTAAAAAAGGGTGCCTCTTTTTTTCTGAAACACGAGTCCCAGACTCTTGCTCCATTGGGCAATTACAGTGTCGATTGTAGCTTGATGAAATTCATTCCTAGTGCCTAAAATTCTTTGTTTTATCTCGGTGACGTTCATTCGGCGAAAGATTTGTTTTAATCATTAAGCCCCACGTTTTCAGACAACAGGATTTAGGTCGGGACTGTTCGGTGGTCAAAGTGTTGGACTACAAAAGCGGGAGTCCCAAGTTGAAGAAATTGAACAGCCTATCGTTCAGGATGAGCTGTTGCACCCCCTTGTTGAAAGATTAAAAAAAGTCTGAAAATGATCAAATACCTGAAAGAATATATTGCTTCAGCCGAGCATCCTGGTAGAAAGAGTTTATTTTCATACCTGGTTCGATTACGTGATTAAGTTATCATCGTTAAATAACATTTAATTGAATATGAGCGCTAAATATATGTTTAACAACGGTTGATGCAGTCGTCCAGCTACGTTAGTTCAGTCAATCTCCTTTCTTTTTTTTTTTTCTTTTTTTTTTTTGCGTTCGCCTTATTTCTCTAATCCACAAGGCGGTGTGCGTTGCACTGCGGTTTTTATTTTGCGCCTGTCGGCCCAGTGCATCCGACTTCAGCATGAATTTTATGTAAGGGCCTGCTTCCTCCTGCATTTTACAAGGTTTGCTTCCCCGGGGTAACAGCCGGTGCTGTGATGGAGATCGAACCCAGCACCTTCTGGTTGTGAGCCGTGTCACTTAACCACTAGGCCACGCCGTCCCCTTACTCTTTATTTGAAAAATGTCAGTTCATGATCTCTTAATAATATCCCGAATCGATAACTGTAAAAATGTTCAAATCTCTTGCAATTACCTTTTTCGGTACAATAAGTTTTAGGTTGATCTTCCTGACTAAATATCAACTGTTGAACATTGCCAATGATGCTCTGGTCAGCGCACAAATATCTCGATTTTTAACTCGGCACGGCGTTTGCCTGAATCAGGTTTCCATCAACGTTAAGCAAAAGTTAGTCTAAACCACCACGCGACCAACGGTTGCTGTCTGTAAATATCATCTTGAAGTGTCACTTTTAGTTTTACGTAAAGAACTTCTCTCGCGTCTTTCTTCTGAAGTGAGCCCCATTTTGAAGCAGCCGTATCTAATGAAATCATCCAACAAATCGTAAAAATATGGGTCAGTTCAAAAAGAGAGGGAAACTGAATTTTTCATAACATTTCATCAATTAATAACCATTATATGATTAATTTGTTCTATTTTTTCCTGCTCAACCTTTGTATATAAGTATTTACCTCACATTGATAATATTGATTAGTTTCTAAAATTAGTTTATATTTTGTCCTAATCTTCCAAAAAATGATTGCTCCATCAGGTGTCAATGCTAGACTGTTCAATTTAACGGTCGACGAGTATTTTATCGCTGGTGGTCTGGAGCTGTCTCGAAATGGTGCTGATTGGGGCGAAGTGTGTGATAGACATTTGATCGTTGACACTGCAAGGGTTGTGTGCAAAATGTTTAATTACACATACGGAGAGGTAAGTTGTGAGCAAAATATCATTTAGCAGGTGAAAATGTTTTTTTTTTTTAAAACTGTGATACTTATTGTTATTACAATTAACAATCTCTAATAATATTAGAGATATATTAAAATACTTAACGAATTCTTGCTGTGAACAATTACAATAATTTCGAGAATATCAGCCGTTATTGGTGTGTTTTATCTTTAAAAGTTTTGTAACATCTTAAGAGTATGCATATCTCGATATTCTTACACTTGCCAATGTGGTGCTGCTACTACTACTACTACAACAACTACTACGACTGCTACAGCTCTTACCACAACAACTACTACTACTACTACTATTACAACAACTGCAACTACTACTACAACAACTACTACGACTGCTACAGCTCTTACCACAACAACTACTGCTACTACTACTACTATTACAACAACTGCAACTACTACTACAACAACTACTACGACTGCTACAGCTCTTACCACAACAACTACTGCTACTACTACTACTATTACAACAACTGCAACTACTACTACAACAACTACTACGACTGCTACAGCTCTTACCACAACAACTACTGCTACTACTACTACTATTACAACAACTGCAACTACTACTACAACAACTACTACGACTGCTACAGCTCTTACCACAACAACTACTGCTACTACTACTACTATTACAACAACTGCAACTACTACTACAACAACTACTACGACTGCTACAGCTCTTACCACAACAACTACTACTACTACTATTACAACAACTGCAACTACTACTACAACAACTACTACGACTGCTACAGCTCTTACCACAACAACTACTACTACTACTACTACTATTACAACAACTGCAACTACTACTACAACAACTACTACGACTGCTACAGCTCTTACCACAACAACTACTGCTACTACTACTACTATTACAACAACTGCAACAACTACTACAACAACTACTACGACTGCTACAGCTGCTACTACTATTACAACAATAACAGCTGCAATTACTAACTAAAACAACCATAACAACTACTACAATTACTTTTTGAACTGTCTAACGGCTTTCTTCATTCCTCCAAGTCCCTGTCGAATCTTCTCGAGGGTTCTTGCTAATTTCCTTTATTCATTTCATTAGATGATAAGTCTCGTGCATGAGAGAAAGTAGTATATAGCCTATAATTATTCATGTTTTCGTAAATGCTGGCCCCTACACTTCAGAAGTGCATATACAAGTTAGGAGCCATTACTGTTCATTACAATAAGAAAGCAATTTATAGATAATTTTCTTTGTCCTACACTCACTTAATGAGAGCTACTTCTTCATGGATGTGGCTTTTTATCACATATCTTATATTGTTGGCCCTAATTGCGTTTTTTGTTGTTGTTGTCCAGTTCTAACTTTTTTCACATTATGGAAAATGGTGTGTATACTGCAAGCGATCTTTCAAATAGTTCACGCAGTAATCATTTTCAAAAATGGTTTTCGTGAAATTTTGACACTTTTCACTTTTCACAAATAAAAGGTATCAAAGTAATACACATGCATCATCTTCATGCTCTTTGTTTTTGAAGCAACACGTTTGTGTAATCTTTACTCTTTACATGATTATAATACATATTTTAAACGATTAATGATTTCGCCAATTTCGATCCACGTTGACATAGGGCCACTACTACACCTGGTCTCCTACTCGAAGCATATATCCGAGAAACTGTAGTGACGGTTTTAATAGCAATGGCTTTACGTGATGAGGTGAACTCCAGACAGAACTCTTACGAGTCTTACGACATGCTCAAATGGTAGCAACGGTTTCTTCTTTTCATCATTGATACCGCTCAGATGAAAAGCATGGACTGCATAATTATAATTTTCTAAGCGACTTTAAAACATAATTTTACTCCAAGAAATATCTCGAATTTAGTTGGTAATCTCCTTTCTTGCCCTTATTTTCCCATTACACGCAGTAGCGATGCGTTAGAATAGACAGGATAGGTTGGGCTACCCCAAACGATTTTTAAGAATTAAAGAAGATATCCCTTTGCATAAAACATGTGAAATAAACTAGAAATTGAACTTGTAATGATCATTTTTGTTTAAGAGTAGTACACGTTAGTATTTTGTTAGTATTGTTACAAACGTGCGAAGCGGAAAGTGAATTTATCAGTTACTATTATTGGGAAAGAAAGCTGATTGCCTCCAGCCTAAACAGTGTAAGAATCAGACGAATTGGTAGCTAGGAGACGATCATTTGGTTTGTTGATTTTACCCACAGCCAACTGGCCACATATTAGGTCGGCCTTCTATGACTGAGACAGAGTGCTTGATTCCAAGTTCTCAAAGTGTGCTTCAAATGTGTTATTTAAGTGCAGTTTTATTTAGTTTTGTGATTGCGATTAGAATTTTATTATTATGTTGCGTTGCACGTCGTTCTTGACTCCATTTTAATGCAGATAGAGGTACGTTTCTCCAACTTTGACGAAGTTGCATTTGTTGAACTCTTAAACCATGCAAAATGTATGCAGTTCAAAAAAAATATTTTCTTGACAGTCAATTCCAAAAATTTAAAAACACATAACTTAACTTAACGTCATTATACTGGTTTAGAAGACTGCAGAGTCTGTATACAAGCAGTTCCATTTACATCACCTTGCTCTAGAAGCGGTACGCATCCAATCTATTCTTAAATGCATTAACCGCCCCAGCCTCCACCACCTCCCTTGGCAATGCATTCCAAGCATTCACAACTCTCTGGCTAAAAAAATACTTCCTAATATCTAACCTGGACCTCTCCTTAGTCAACTTGTAGCTGTGCCCTCTTGTTCTTGTTGGTGGTTATATTTTTTTAAAACTTGTTATAGTCTAACTTATCCATTCCTCTGATCATCTTATACACCTGTATTAAGTCATCACGAACTCTTCTCTCTTACAGACACTGTAAGCCGGTTTTTTTAAATCTTTCCTCATAACTCTTTTTTTGTATTCTCTCCAGCATGTCTATATCCCCTCTCTGATAAGGACGCCACACCTGTACACAGTACTCCAATCTAGATCTAACTAATGTTTTATACAGTTTGACTATCACTTTCTTGCTCCTATGTTTAATATTTCTTTTTATCATCCCTAACATTGCATTTGCCTTTTTTACTGCTACCTGAACTTGCTCCCTCACCTTACCTGTATGATCTATTATAACCCCTAAGTCCCTTTCTTTATCTATCTTTCTAATATTGTTCTCTCCCATTCTGTAATTATGTTCCATATTGGATCTTCCCATGTGCATGACTGTACATTTATCTACATTAAACTCCATTTGCCAGATTACAGACCATTCTCGAATTTTACGTACCCTAAGGTGTTTAACTTTATAGCACTAGACAATAAACTGGTAAATATTTACAGCTCAGAAGATGAAGCCAAACTTTGCATTGAATTATTAGGTTTCATTTTAGAAAACAACCTTCAAACAGTATATAAACAAACGTACACGTTTCAGCAACTGATTCTCAGTATTCCTACAAGCCTGGCTACTACAGAACGTTCAATGAGTACATTTAAAAGAATTTAAAAAGCACATCTGCCTAACTCTAAGACCAATAATGGACTATCGAATCTGGCTACTATTTCAATAAAAAGGAACGTTCTTGTAAGTGCTGCTCAAGATCACTTGTTAAAGGAGAGTGTAATAGATATTTTTTTCAGAAATGAAACAAAAACGCATATAACTGATTTACAAGAAAACGTAGACAACTGTACAGAAGTATGTCGACAGAATGGGTTTCAACTACCTTATTTAGGACAAACGTGAAGTACTTTTCAACATTTTTTAGACATCGTTAAATGTGCCCCTTTATGTTCATGACTCTACCCTGAAATTATCATCACGCTTTGCTACTGATAACAAGTATTCCTTTCTCAGAAAAAAAAAGTAATAACAAAAGAGAATTGCTTTAATTCTGATGCCTCTAACTAGCTTCCTTTGAACATTGACTTCTCCCATCATATCTTTTTCCTTTCTTACTTTACGGCAAGTGTCTCATTTAGGGAAATGACGTACTGGCAAGATGGACAGAGTACTGTTCCGAGCTATATAACTATGAAGGGCGAAACAAACCTGAGAAAACATTCCCCCCAACACCAACACATATAGAGGATAACCAACTGATAACGAAGGAAGAGGTAATTGCAGCGGTAAAGACATTGAGAAGAGGGAAGGCGGCCGGCGTGGACAATATACCAGCAGAGCTCTTACAAACAGGTGGAGATGTAGTGGTGGAAGGCCTGACACACATCTGTAACAAAATATGGGCGACAGGAAACTGGCCGGACTTATGGACGAAATCAATAGTTATACGTTACATAAGTCTGGAAACCTAAAGATGTGCCAAAACTACAGAACAGTAAGCCTCATTAGCCACCCTAGCAAGGTCATGCTTAGATTAATCCTCGACCGATTGAAACCCCAAGCAGAGAACATTATTGCCGAGGAGCAAGCAGGGTTCAGACAGGGAAGAAGCACTACTGAACAGATATTTAATTTAAGGCTGCTAAGCGAGAAATATCTAGAACAGCAGCAAACACTGTATCATGTGTTTGTGGATTTTAAGAAGGCGTTTGATAGGGTATGGCATAAAGCGCTTTGGGCAACCATGAGGATGTATAATATCAACGGAAATATAATAACGGCCCTTGAACACCTGTATAACAAGGCGTCTAGCGCAGTTCTTGTGAATGGGAGGCGAGGAGACTGGTTTCGCACATCAGTTTCTGTGAGACAGGGGTGTACGCTCTCTCCAACTCTTTTCAAGATATTCCTTGAAGGAATTATGAGTGAGGCCCTTGGAGGTCACGTTGGTACTGTCAAGATAGTGGGCCGAACGATTACCAACCTTCGTTTTGCAGATGATATCAACGGGTTGGCGGGTTCAGAAGCAGAACTCTAGGAATGGGTCAGAAGGCTCGATGAAACAGCTCTTGACTATGGTATGGAGATAAACGCTGGGAAGACAAAATTAATGACCAACAACGCTACGGGATTCAACAGCAAGATAAAAGCTAACGGTCAGGAACTCGAAGTGTTTGACCGTTTTAAATATCTTGGGATGTGAAGGATCAAAATGTGAAGTGTTGGCCAGAATAGCACAGACAATAGCGGCGCTTGCACGGCTTAACAAAATTTGGCAAGATAAACGGTTAGCACTAAGCACGAAAATCAGATTAATGCGTACACTGGCCCTGTCAATATTCCTCTATGCGTGTGAGACATGGACAGTTACAGCTGACCTTCAATGAAGAATACAGGCCTTGGAGATGAGATGTTTCCGAAAACTTTTAAACGTCACGTACAAAGATCGAGTTACAAACGAGGAAATACGAGATAGAATTACAACAGCAATAGGGCCTTTCGAAGATCTCTTGGCAACTGTCAAAAGAAGGAAACTCATTTGGTACGGTCACATATCGAGATCAAGTGGTCTTGCAAACACAGTCCTCCACGGGAAGGTGCATGGCAGACGACGAAGAGGCCGGCCCAAAAAGAGATGGGAGGACAACATAAAAGAATGGACCAGTCTCCGACCAGAAGAGTCACAGGCAGCGGCATCTGACAGAGAGGGATGGCGTGGAGTTGTGAGGATGTCTTCATGTGTGCCCCAACGACCTCACTGGTTACGGGATGACCCGACCTGACCTGACTCTACTTTAATGTTCTTAAATAAAACCACGACTCTGCAGTCTCGTATCAGGGTACAATATATAGATAATAAACATGACTTCTGCAACTGACCATCACGCACATGCCCCTTACTAATTGTACTAGCATCATAATTAAGAGTAAAAATAAGTTGTTGGTCTGTCGTTTTGTTGGTGTGTTGTATTGGTGATGAGTTGTATTGTATCTATGATTATTACTTATAGGGTGTAGCTGGTGGCAGATTTGGAAAAAGCAATGGCCCGTTGTTCCCAAATAAATTTTCCTGCAGTGGAAGAGAGACCAATTTAATTTCGTGTATTACTGAAGGAGCTTTTGGTAATTGCACAAACACAGCTGGAATAGTTTGCTTCAACGATCCACATCAAGGTATTTTGACTTGTATGTATTGAATGTTTACTGCTACAAGTTGTAATAGATAAGGTTATCATACCCTTACGTGCAGCCTGCTGAAAACCTCGACCTCACATTCACACATTGTGACTGTGGAAACAGACTGTGTTACAACCTGATGGGGATCGACACTGTGATCCCTGTTTTGGTGAGCCAGTTGAAAGGTCTGTCACTACACTGCAGCAATGTGGATCCAGGTCCACCTTCTTCAGTTTGCCTGTGATATAAGAAGAGGCATTGCTACCATAAACAAGAGTGAAGACCTCACATTCGTATAGCTATGAAAGCAACAATGTCATGAGTTACTTTGGTGATGCTTTTTGATGTAGAAATCATTATTACATTCACTTTTGCGGGATCACTTTTAGTATGTAAATAATTTTCCAGACTGAACAAGTTAATTAATTCAGGCGGAGGCTTAAGTGGACAGAGGTGGAATTGCAAAAAGAACAATCTGTTGGTCGAATTTTTACCCCCTACCTCCCACCTCGCCACATTCCTTCATAAAGAACCAGACCCAAAATTCTTGCTAACATTTACAATTTATAAAAAAATGTTAGTGGGATCAAGGTGCTGAGTAGCGCATGAGTAGCAATCAGCGACCCTAAGCTGACTGCTAGTGTAAGAGCCAGCGACCCACAGCTGCCAAGACCCTTTTCCACCTCGATGTGACGATCCTGGATAACAGACTGGCTAAGGAGATTGGATTAAAGAGGGAAGGTTAACTTGATATTCAAAAATGCCATGCTGAAATTGGATGTGTCGGAGATGCAGATATCGTGGTGAAGTTGTAAATTACGACACATCGTATTCCGTTCTCCAGACTACATCCTGTTTCCTTTTTTTTTCTTTCTTTTTTTTCTGCAAATGCCCACAATCAGTAGATTACTCTTTTGTGTGCCCTGAAAAGTACGTTGAGTGGTGGGTTGCAGTAGCTTTCCTCACATCCCGAGCGTGCTGATGAAGGCGGACCAGGGTCCTCCTGGCGGTTGTACTATGCTTGCCTTCATCTGCGCGTCGCTCACTACTACAGGGAACAAGTCGAACCTCACCTTGTAAGCCAGACTGTTGTCCTCAACAACAGCCTGTTTCTAGGATAACCAACGAGGAGGTCAGGCGAGGGTCTTGGCCAGTATATTTCTCCTGACCCGGGCTAACATTGTCTGATCAGTGGGTCTGACCTGACATTAGCCTCATCGTCCCTAAGAAGATTAGATGCGCATAGCTTTTAGAGCAATAAAATGTAAATTAAACTGGTTGTATACAGACTCTGCAGAGTCTTCTAAATCAGTATAAAGATGTTAAGTTAAGTTAAGTTAAGTTAAGAAGAAATAATGTTAGTCAATAATAACTGAAAGAGTTTTAAAATGTTAATTATTTGTAAATGAATTATTTCTCTCTATAGCCTAGTTCTTATTATTCCATAAACATAAAGAAAACAAAAACTATGATTCTTGGGAAAAGTGACAAGAAACTATGTTTGAAGATCAAAATAAAAGATCAATTACTGGAACAGGTGCAGAGTATCTCCTATCTATAATAATGGAATAAGGTAGCTGTGAAAAAGAAATCAAAAAGATAATAAGGTGGGCCAAAATACTATTCTGCAATATTCAACACTTACTGGCATCCAAATAGATAAATCATAAATTGAAAATGAGAATTGTCAGGTGTTATGTATATTCACCATTGCTTTATGGCTCAGAAACATGGACACTAAATAACAAGTTGGAAAAAGAGTATCAAAGCCTTCAAATTATAGTTATACAAATGGTTATATGGTATTTCTTGGAAAGAGAAGAAAACAAATATGGAGGTATTGAATTCATTAGGGGTGAAAAGATAATTAATGACCAAAGTCAATATTAGACAGCTAAGATATTTTGGCCATATAACAAGACTTACCTCATTGCTGAAGACCATACTAGAGGGTAGGGTGGAAGGCAGTTATCCAAGAGGCAGATAACTTTATAAATGGATGGATATCATTGGTCGATGGACTAGAAGAAACCAGTCAGATTGCACCATTACAGCAAGAGATAGAGTACACTGGAGTTACAATATTCAATGCAGAGATGGCACTTAAATTAACCTGAACTGTTCCAAGAAGGTAAAGTCAGATGTTTCACCATTGAAAAAAATAAGAAATCATATTTGTCTTTCGATTAGCATCATTTATTGAATTGTATATGGACAAAGTACTTCCTAACTGAGCAAACAATCCAGACAAAGGTGAAGGATGAAAGCTCTTCTAAAGAAGTTTTAGAAGAAGGATTACCACAAGGCTCATCTTTAAGTTGTACTTTTTTTCTGATCTATATCAATAACTTGGCTGACCAGGTCAAATCCAAAAAAGTTTTGTATGCTGATAACCTGACTATATGGCTGAGCCATGAAGACATTGAGAATGGGTCACAAGGTCTAAATGGAGACCTGAGGAGACTGCATGACTACTGCATTGAAACTAAAAATCAACAGTGTATTCCATTTTCACCAAGAGCCACAAGGTTGCCAAATAAAATATAATTTTGAGATTAGAGAAGAATCCATTTTTAGAGGAACACCCCACATATCTTGGAGTCATGCTTGACCGACAAACACCCCACATATCTTGGAGTCACACTTGACTGACAACTCAGTCTCAAGCGTCACATTCAGATTGTGAAGAATTAAGCAGGGAGATGTCTACATCTATTAAAGAGGTTTGGTGGTACATCATGGCGATCAGACAAGAATAGTTTGAGAGGCTTATACCTTTGGTTATGTGCGCTCAGCAATAGAATATAATAGTGCATTTTTAACAACTTGATCAAAATCTAGCTTGGAATTTATGACATGGAGCAAAATAGTACTCTACGCTTCATTAGTGGAGCAATGAGGACAACACTAATAGCAGCTTGCAAAATCCACATACAAGTGGAATCTCTTGCAATGTGAAGAGATAAAGCAGTTCTGGAATTTTATGAGCAAAGTAGCTGAATGAAACGGGATCATCCCAACAGAACCCCTAATGGTAAAATGGCAGCCAAAAAGCAGAATTAAATAAAAGTCTGTACTTCACCATGTTAATGAAATGAAAGACAGATACCAATTCCGACAAGAGCTGCAAAGAGTATTAAAAGATAAACGACCATAAAACATTCCTTAAAATACCAGAAATACTGACAAAATTAATATATGATACCACCAAAAGTTCAGATCCAAAACTCTCAAGCAAGCACCTCAAAGAACAATGAATGGATACATGTATTTTTACTAATGTATCTGCATTTGAAGCCACCATCAAAATAGATTTTGGCATTTAAATAGAATACCAGGACGGATCCTCTGATGAGCTGTCTGATGTTTGCTGGGAGGTTAACTTTAACTATAAAGCTGAAATCACGGCACTTGAAGCCACTTTGTACCATCTGAGGATAGTTTTTTTCCATCAAAGACCCAAAACATTGTAATTTTCTCAGATTCAATGTCAGTCCTTTAAGCATTAGAAGTTACTTGTCATTGTAGACCTGATCTTATCCAAATATCTCTAGATATGGACAACATTATCACTGCCATGTTGTCAAAATAGTTCTTCACTGGATCCCTGGACACTCAGACACACCTGTAAATGACAAGGCAGACAGACTAGCAAAGAAGGGATTAATTCAAAAACAGCCACACACAGAAACAATTTTCCAAATATCCAAACAGCTCATAAGAACATAAACAAAGAAACTTGACTGAACTGATGTGTCATGGAAAAATACGAGGAGGGAGGTCTGCAGACATATGACAAACCCCATATCCAAATGGCAGTATAAATCAACTCACAAGGAAGGATCAGAGCTGAGAACCCAACACATCCCACTAAACAAATCTAAATTGTCAACTTAATTACCCGCTGGTCTGCAATTTATATTGTCTACATTTTGTTTATAATTGTGTACGAGTATTAAACATTTTTTAATGTTAAAAGCATAAACACATAATTAAAAAATAAATTTTATCTAGTTAATGATAATATTAATTTCCCAAAAACTGTAACTGATACAACAATAATGTATAAGTTGTGCAATAGGCAGAGTGCATAATTTTTTTTGTATTAACAAATTTTACATTATTTTTGTTTGAAAGATGAGTTCTATAATTGTTATTGAATGTTTTTTTACTTTACTTGACTATTTTCATCCATGGAGAACTGATTTTATTTCTTTTGGACCAATGTGCTGCATTGGCTGTTGTAAGTCTCTGTTGTAGGATTTGTATTATGTCACTTATTCATTTGGCATGTGTTCTTTCTTGTGTCTTGCAATCAGATGTTTCACATTATATTTTTGTGTTATATGCACCCAGTGGTTGCATTGTTATATGTGTCTTGCTTTGAATCCAGCATAAAGAGCAGTTCTCAAAATATTAATGATGTCATAATTTTACAGCTGACCTTCAACGAAGGATACAGGAATGGGAGATGACATGTTACCAAAAACTTTTAAACGTCACGTACAGGGATCAAGTTACAAATGAGGAAATACGAAATAGAATTACAACGGCAATAGGACCTTTCGAAGATCTCTTGGCAACTGTCAAGGGAAGGAAACTCACTTGGTACGGTCACATATCGAGATCAAATTGTCTTGCAAACACAATCCTCCACGGGAAGGTGCATGGCAGATGACGAAGAGGCCGGCCCAAAAAGAGATGGGAGGACAACATAAAAGAATGGACCAGTCTCCGACCAGAAGAGTCACAGGCAGCGGCATCTGACAGAGAGGGATGGCGTGGAGTTGTGAGGATGTCTTTATGTATGCCCCAATGACCTCACCGGTTACGGGATGACCTGACCTGACCATAATTTTGTATTCTATTTGCTCTGGTGACATTGATGGCTCTCAAACATTTCGTTACAAACGCTTGTAATTTCTGATACTGATAGTAAAGAACAAATTAACAAATTAATGAAGTGGTAGACTTCTTTAAAATAAAAGCCAATAAAAATGTTCAATGTGTAAATGTGTAATGCCACTTATCTTTAAACTTCCACCCCTCCATCATCACAAAATATTGAATCACTTCTTTTCACTGTATGAAATCTGGTATTTCAGTTTTTGAGATGAGAGTTGTTGATGGAGATAATTCAACACGACATCAAGTAAGCGGTAGACTGGAAGTTCGCCTTAAACCCTTTTTGACTTGGGGTTCAGTGTGTGATGATGGATTTTCAGCCAGAGCTGCAACAATAGCTTGCAAATACATGGGATACAAGTTTGGAGAGGTAAGTAACATTTCTTAAATTTTTTTAGTAAATCTAAATATGAAACATTCTGTTGACTCCTTGCTTAATATGCTAATTTTATATGTGATATTTTGGGGCCACACTGAATTGATATTATTTAAGCTAAATTTTGCTGCAGAAATAATTCATCTTTCACATAGTAAAGGTCATTTGCATACCATTTGCCTACCATCGTCAAACTGAGAGTTATGTTTTTTCTAGCTGATGAATATTTTGATAAAATCTGCACATTGTATTGCATTAAATGTCTCAGAAAAGTCACTTTATCTATCATAATCAATCTATCTCTTTTGCTCTGATCGGAGCCATGGGCCATCATTGTTCCATCTCAGGCCTCAGTTTTGGGACCAATTTAGTTCTTGATATATATAAATGATTTGGACAATGAAATTCGATCCATGATTGCAAAATTTGTGGATTATACAAAACTATGCAGAGGTGTCACATCTAAAGCACAGGTGGATATACTGAGGTTGGATTTAGATAAAATTCAAGAACTGTCTGATAGCTGGCAGTTGGAGTTTAATGTAGATAAATGTGCAGTCATCCATATGGGCAGATCTAATATGGAATATAATTACAGGATGGGAAAGAACAATATTAGGAAGATAGAAAGGTACAAATACCGAGGAGTTATAATAGATCATACAGTTAAGGTGAGTGAGCAAGTCTAGGTAACAGTGAAATAGGCAAATGCAATGATAAAATGAAATATTAAACATAGGAGCAAGGAAGTGATAGTCAAACCTTTTGAAGCATTAGTTAGACCTACATTGCAGTACTGTGTTCAAGTGTAAAGTCCTTATCGTAGAGGAGATATAAACTCGCTGGAAAGGATATAAAGAAAAGCAACAAAACTGATAGTGGGATTCTGAAATTATAGCTATGAGGAAAGGCTCAGAAAAACAGGCTAAAGGTGTCTAGAAAAGATAAGAATTCAAGATGATTTAATACAGATTTTTAAGATAATGAAGGGAAAAGATAAATTAGACTAAAACAAGTTTTTCAAAGTACAGTCGGCTACAAGAACAAAAGGGCACAGCTAAAAATTAATTAAAGAAAGGTCCAGATTAGATATTAGGAAATATTTGTTAGTCCAATAGGGGTGAATGCTTGGAATGCATTACCACAGGAAATAGTGGTTCCAGGGTCAGTTAATGCATTCAAGAATAGATTAGATGCACATAGTTATTTTTATATCAGGTGGGGTAGAAGAAACTGGTTGTATACAGACTTTGCTGAGTCTTCTAAACTAGTTTAGAGAAGTTGGATTCAGCGTTGGCCTTGTTTCATAAATTCTAGACATTTAAAAAATAATAGTGATGGTTTCTGTACTACTTTATTTTAAATTATGTGGCTGACAGATCCAGGTGTAACCCTCTTTGGTCATCTGTTGTGTCAATCATAGTATGGTACAGTTGTCATATTCTTTACTCACCACTAATTGGGTCAGAATCTACATTGAACATTTTATTTATGTCTTTCTCAAGTTCATTTACCAAACTGAATTGTCCTTCAAATAGTGTTAATTATAAAAACAATTAGCTGGTGATTCTAAATATTTGGTGTTTAAAGGTAGAGTCTTTTAATTTTTATATATTTAACACTTTCAATGGTAAATGTTATATATTCACCATTTCAGTGATAGAAGAAATATCTACAACTCTTTTAGTATAATATGTTTTGTCTTCAATACTTGCAAAAGTAAATATCATATGTTCAACATTTAGTTATATATTCAACTTCTTAATAACAGATACTATATCTTCAACACATTTTATATTATATGTTATATTTCATCCCTTATGGCAGTAAATGCTTTATGTGCAACACTTTCAGCAGTGAATATTATATAGTCAACATCTCAGCAGTATACTCTATATCACCAACCCTTGCAGCAGTATATTTTAAATCTTCACTTTGATCAGTAGACATATTTCCAACACTTTTAACAGTATATTTTATATATACACTTTGAGCTGCAAACATTGTTACTTCATTACTTTCAGCAGCAGACACTCAAGTTCCCCACCAATTGAAGCTAATTTTAATATGAGCAAACTATAATTTGTGTCCATTTCTTTTGAACACTAACATTCTTCTTATTATTCTTCTTCTTCTTGGGAATTCATTCTGAACGGGATGTTATGACATAGTTTACAGAGAGGCTTTTATATCTCCACCTTTCGATCCAACAAATCTAATTTCAGCTGGCTAATAAAATACCTTTGCATGTGCATGTTCTATTTTCTGTATCCTTATCACTTCCTTTAAAGCATAAGGGATGCTACTACAGTTGACAATAAAATAAACAGGTATGGCTCAGTTACTGTACCAGAACAGAAACAAAATGAAACTTACAGTTGTCCCACTTACTGGGATTCTGAGTCAAAGCAATTTATTCACTTCTGCATTTGTGGTTTCTGTGTCAATCTGTTTTAGTTATCAAGGTCACTAGTTCTATGCATGCAGAACTCAGTTTAGTCACCTTCTATGACATGTTTGGAATGTTGCAGCAATTATATTTATTTTTTTCTTGGATACCTAACATAACTTTTCACTTATACTTATTTCAAATTATAGGGCAGGAATTACATATTCTGAAAGAACTAAAAAGTTTTAAGTTCTGAATTTATCTGATTGGTCTGTGTTATAACATTTTTGCAGTTCTCGTGTACTAAATAACTGTAATAATAACCAAAGTAAGCCCATGTGTGTCTATAAATATTATATAATAAATAAATATATCTTCTTCTTCGTCTTTTGGCTTACTGCTCAGGTGTTAGGTTTGTGCTGTCATTAGATGTAACTTCATGAGTGTGTCAGAGACATCCTCAATCCACCAACATTCGACATTGAGGTCACCCCTTGCACGCGGACTGGAGACCATATTGCATTCTGACTAAATGACCAAACAACTTGATTTGTTGCACTAACTGGGTCTGTCCTCACTATCTGTCTCAGTGAGGTGTTGCAAATTCAGCCATGGATTGTCTTTCCAACTGCACTTCTCACACAGCGCATCTCACGCTCTAAATCTTACTCTTATGTTTTTCAAGTAAGGACAGAGATTGACATTGGTAACACAATGTGCATCTATCAGTTTCTTAGTTGAAAGAAATACTCTAGGGTGTTTTAAAATCTATGCAGGTGGCATTGTTTGCCTTCTGAATTCTATGTGCAATCTATCTGTCCACTTTGCCACCATCAGTAGGTATTTTAACTCCCTTACTTGCCTGACACTTATTTCACTTCTGTGAAAATGTCTCTGTACGAATTCATATGTTATCATCATAACTTAACTTAACGTCTTTATATTGGCTTAGAAGACTCTGCAGAGTCTGTATACAGCCTTTTTCTTTAACTTCACTTGATCTAAAAACTATGCTATCCAATTTATTCTTGAATTCATTAATTGACCCTGCCTTCGCTATTTTCTGTGGTAATGCATACTAAGCATTCACCACTCTCTGACTAAAAGAATATTTCCTAATATCTAATCTGGTCCTTTCTTTAATTGATTTGTAGCTGTGCTCTTTTGTTCTTGTATGCAGCTGTACTTCTAACAACTATGCTATTCAATTTATTCTTGAATGCATTCATTGACCCCTACCTCCACTATTTTCTGTGGTAATGCATACTAAGCATTCACCACTCTCTGATTAAAAGAATATTTCCAAATATCTAATCTGGACCTTTCTTTAATTAATTTGTAGCTGTGCCCTTTTGTTCTTGTATGCAGCTGTACTTCTAAAAATGTGTAATATTCTAATTTATCCTTTCCATTGATTAAATCACCTCGAATTCTTCTCTTTTCTGGACAATGTAAGCTGTTTTTTCTGAGTCTTTCCTTATTTTTAACTAAAATTCCTGAATCATGCTATCAATCTTGGTTGTGTTGATTTCATTTCAAATTCATTACATGCAAAAATGAAATAGATTAGGTGGTGTTGTAGGCTTTCTCCATTTTATTAAAAGATGACCTGTTCATCAGCAGACACCAGTTCATTGAAGGATACCTCATGGAAGTAAGCCAACAGTGTGATTTTATCCATATAAATTATTAATGAAAGTGGAGAAAGAACACCCCTGTTGTACACCACTCAAAACTGTAAACCAATTTGTCATAGCAACATTTGTGCATACTGCATCTTTGCTGTTTACGTTCAAGGCACAAAAGTCATCCAGTAGTTGACCCTTCACATCTTGTTCTTCCATTACCTCCCATAGTTTACATTTGTTTACCTGGTAAAATGCCTTTTCCAGATGAATGAAGGCCATGTGGAGTTTCTTATTATATTCTATGGTTTATTCCACTTGAAGGTCTGAGTGTAAATATAGCTTTTCCAGAATCATGACTGTGAATCACTGAACAGTGACTCCACAATAGCTCGTAACTGCTGCTCAAGGATACGTACAAATATTTTTCTGACATGGCTAAGGAGGAATATGCACCTATACAAACTGCAATCCTTTTTGTTGCCTTTGTTTTTCTGAATATATACCACCATTGCTCTTTGCCAATCACCCGGTACCTCCCCTTCAATCCTCATCTGATTAAAGATCTTTGTGAGCCATCTTACCCCTACATCATGACAAGCTTTTATGGCATATACCGATATATTGTCTACACCTGAGGCCATGTAGTTAGGGCTTATTGTAATTGCCTCTCTGACTTCTTGCTCGAGTATTAATCTGTTGTTATTCGCAATATATTTTGGGGTTTGTACCATGGAATGATTTTGCACAGATGTTATACTGTCATCTGCTTGTGCACTTAGGACATGTAAGTCTGTGAAATACTACAATATGAAATAAATATAAGGCATCTTCAACACTTCACACTTTCAGCAATACATGTTATTGTATCTTTTAGAATTAGTTGCAGTATTTATTGAAATAAAAGTAGCATTTGGACAACAAGAAAAATGCAAATCAATTCAATAAAAATGACTATAGAAAACCATTTTCACACACATAAATAAGACAATATGAGAATAAACAAAGTCACAAAAAATAATAAAATACTCATGTGGTACTAAGACCTCAAAGGAGTAATAGAATAATAATACTAAAACAATCTGTCAAGCATATTAAAAGAGGCAACTGAGTAGGGTTAAGCATGCGGCTGACTACCCCAACCTGTAGAAACTTTAAGCCACACAAACTTCAACAGATATTAGCAAGTCTACGTTTTATAACTAAGCATGTATTCGTTAAAGACAAATTTCATCCTACACACTGGACCAAATTGTGTGTTCTCGCTGGTTGGATTTCAGGGATGTTGAATAATGTAGGCCGCTGTGACCTCATCAACTATGCTTGCCGAGCCATCAATATTACTAGCAATTTTCAATACACATGCCATTTTAATAGGAATATCATGCAGAATGCCCTGTTCCAGATTTCTCATCAGTGCACATACCCAAGGAACAGCCAATTTACAAGTACATGGTGGGTGGCAGATGCAGAGGGAGCGAAGCAGCAGCTAGACAAAAGTAGTGAAACCAGCAACCACTCTGCTCAAACCTGGCCCACTTATCAGGAAAGAGATGCCCTATACTAAACCCAGTACCAACCAACAGCCCAGACCCCTTCAGCACCAGCATGACCGCATGTGGGTGACTTGGGGGGATGTATGACAATTCCAATCATCCACTGATCACTTTGTGACAAAACTACATGACTGTAATAAGAAACTGGTTTTCTACAGACTCTGCAGAGTCTAAAAAACCAGTATAAAGATGTTAAGTTACATAGGTAACTGAAAATGTGTTGAAGAAAAATGATGAAAGCTGAAAGAATTGTAAATTAACTGACAGAAGTTTTTTACAACAATACAATAAATCAATTTGAAACTAATGAATCTATTCACATTTCTGATATTATAAACTAGTGTTCATTGATTTTTCAGTAAAAGTTTTTATCAGAATTGTTTGAAAAATAAGGAGCATCTAGGCAGCGAGTTGTAAACAAATTATGCCTGTCATTGTTAGTGACAATGATCATAAAAACAAGTATTTTATTATTCATTATATATGTTTTCCAAGTATAGAAAAATATTAGTCTCTATGATCATTGCCACTAAGAAGCATACATTGTCAGGAAAGTGAAGCTTTTAAGTGAAATAATATTTAGAAATTGTTATTTCGTTTTAAACTTAAGCTTCAGAACATTTAAAGTGTGACAATTATTATTGGGATATACAAATAAAATAATAGTTGCCCATCACATGTGATGAAGACCACTCTCTTTGTTCAGCCGTGTGGACAGTCGTATCTCTTGCTGTGTTCGCTGAAATGGGTGACTTGCGCGGAGATTTGGATAAAAGTGAGGAAGAAACTGCGCCTTTTGTCAACCTCACTCACAGAGCCTAAGCTACCTTTTGCCAGTGGCAAGACATTCATCGAGACGACTGGAGATAGCATAGGATGCAGATTTTGCCTCAGGGTTACCACCGAAGCCTTTCCGTAAACATGTAACCCGCAGGGTAGAAAGGTTGGAAGGCATCTAACGCAGTTTGTCGTGCCTTTTCGATAACCACAAGAGGTCGTATGGACAACACTCAGCATGTGAGTGAGTCTGGCATCTCTCTCCAGCTGTATTCAGTTCATCATAGTAGCATCGAAAATTGCCACACGCCAAATTCGTGAAGGTGAACCGGCAGAACTAACCCGTGAAATACGACACAGGTATAAGCGTAGTTCCATTCAGCCGGCGTCCAGACCAGGATAAACGGATGGAAGAAATCATAAAAAAAGAAAGAAATAACAAGTCCCGACGGAAAACAACACCACGTTTCCGTGAACACAAGTGTAAGTCGTCGACTAGTATGAATTCCAGGCAAATCCGTGGTCTGGCGGCATCCATAATAATCCAAAACAGTAGAGAAATGTAGACTCGCAGCCAGTTATGGCGCCATCTTTGCCAGATTAAAAAGAAAATAGGACTTGCTAATAGGTGTCAGCTGCAGTAATGGCCTACTGCTTTTTAAGTATCAAATAGAGTAAAAAAAAGAATACATTGTAGATCAGGCAAATGATTGTCTCTTAATGTATTCTGACAAGAAAGTAATGTGTTCATTTGAAATATAGTTTTGTGTCTTTATTTTCAACTATATCATTACACCATCATACTTTGCAGGCAGTTGTACATACAGGTTGGGACTGGTTGGTAAGATATTTTGCAGGGGGAGAGAATTTCCCTATTAAGTCTAGTATGTATATGTAGCAATAGCAGATATGTGCATTATTGTACTGCACTTTTTTCTTATTTTTTTCACACTACTTATTATAATTCTTCACTGCTTCTAACATACAGCTTGATTGTCAAACATAGTGTGATATGCTTCAAGTTGCATTCATTTTATAACTGTAGTAAAACTTGTAAGTAAAAATCTCTAAATTGTTAGGAGTTTCAAGATCTATTGTTTGTGTTCTTACCATGTGTTGCATACTAGTATAAACTTGAGACTTGACTCCAGCATTTCCTTTCTGCTACTTGGCTCAACTTGCAAGACGGACAATAATTTGGCATTGGTAAGTAACTTGCCAAAATCAAAGCACAATGCACATATACAAGTGTAATACATTTATACATTAATTGATTATCAAAAATAGGCAACATAGACTCATAAAATTATTAGTCCTGAAGTATTTAAAAGGCAAAGGCCGCCGTCCATCGTAGACAATGATGGCATAATTTATTTACTAGCGTTATTTTTAGTAAGGATTAACTGCGCTACTTTTTATCCTCACTCTCTTGTCTCGAGCCGTCCAACCCCAGTGGCAAGTCAAGGATAAGATGACTAGGGGACGACTACGAGATGCAGGGGACTCCGCATCAAGCACCTGTAAAAAAGACGGCGGAGTCCGAAGTCGGACCCACACCACCTGATCACGAGGCCGACGGCTTAACCACTTCACCACGAAATTTACTCTTATAAAAATACAGATCGGTCGGCCCTAATGATCGCATGCCAGACAACATATGGACACGTAGAGTGACATCCTGGTGGCCCTACAACATTAGGTGCACGAGGTTGAGGTGGATAAATGGCCTGATGGCTCTGGTACTGCAAGGCAAAGAGCGAAATGGGTTTACTCAACATTTGACTACCTGGCATCAGACACATGTGCCTGACTGAATATCAGGATTTAGAGATTAGAGTATTTTCTATAGAACCATCTAAAACTTTGATTATCCCTCAACTTTTGACTCAACTTGAAACTTGGATTGACGACTTGACCTGATTGCTGAAGATATCAGACTTGACTTGGGCCTAGTTAAGTATGACTTGTACCTTGACTTAAATTTCTTTTTCTTCTTTGTGTTTTGTTTCATGTAGTTGCATTATGCCACCAGATGGACCACCTAAGTGGTCCACCAGGGTTTTTGTGTATGGCAAGGACAAGAATAGCACCACTGCCCCACAGAGAGCATGTCATAAGAGGCGACTAACTGTGTGACAAGGACAAGAATAGCACCACTGCCCCACAGAGAGCATGTCATAAGAGGCGACTAACCGTGTGACAAGGACAAGAATAGCACCACTGCCCCACACAGAGCATGTCATAAGAGGCGACTAACTGTGTGATATAACATAACACTGGCCATGGTTAGGTGGTTTGTTAAGAGCAGCATAGATGGCACCTGACAGGCTGTTGGTCTATTTTGCTGTAGTGTTTGAGTTTATTAAGATGGACTTGCACATTGGTTAACCACTCTCTGTAGCACTTGTCCCAACACAGTAGAATAATAAACTGCTCGAGCCTAGTTAACTAGGCAGAAAATCCTCCTCTCAGCTATATCCAGCTCATGCCAGAGCTGGGACCTGCACAAGGACATCCACCCCTGTAGGAGTACAGGTTGACTAAGATGGGCCACTTTTATAAAGTGGCACGTCAGTTGTAGGTCCTGAATGGCTCCCCGCAGTTTGTCTCGCATGTTTCTTTCTTTGGGCCAGGTCTGCTCATGGGAGTTTTGATGCAGTGAGCATGTTTGCAAGATGTGTTCTGCTGTCTGGGGCCCTCAATGACATATGCAATGTTCAGTCCGTGCTGCTTTCATTGTATGCATGTGTTCATTTAGCCTGCAATGACCAGCGTTATAAGGTGGGAAATTGTGGTAAACTGTTTCCTGTTCAGTCTGTTGATGGGATCTTGTGGGTGTTTTCTCTTTGTTCTCTTTTCCCACAGTTGTTTATATTTGTTTTGGATGTGTGCCCTAACTTCTGGAATTGAAAGTGAGAAGGTGAACTGTTTTCCTTGTCTGCCCTCCCTGGCCAGTCTGTCTGCCTTTCATTTCCCAATATCCTGCAGTAAACTGAGATCCACTGAAGAGTGATTTTATTGTGGTCTAAGAGTTTATTTAGCTAACAGATAAGTTTTCTTGTTGTTATCTTAAATAATATATTTAGTTTCAGAAAAAAATGTTTGAAAGAACCAATAAATATTTGAGCTGTCTTTATTAATTTCAGAACCTTTCATGAATACTGTTTGCTTTTTAAAGAACAAATAAAACTTTACAGCTCATTATTGCTTTGTGATTGAGTTATGCATTGTAAACGTGACAATTTATATAGACTTATGTTGTATATGAAATCTCTTCTAACTGCACCATATATTTCGATTTTTAAAACTTTGATCAGAGTATATGTTGCCGTATCAAATTTTTCTCTGGTTTTCTTTTCAAAGTAATTTAAGTTAATGTTTCATTAATGTGCAGTTTAATTTATCCTAAAATATTGTTTCATTACAGTTGGGAAACTTTTTTTTTTTCTTCACACACACAAAAAATATCCTTCTTCTTCCAATTGTGTCTTTGATAAGTAAATAAATTCAGTTACAAAATGAAAACATAACATTTAATAAATTCAGTTACAAAATGAAAACATAACATTTAATAAATTCAGTTACAAAATGAAAACATAACATTTAATAAATTCAGTTACAAAATGAAAACATAACATTTAATAAATTCAGTTACAAAATGAAAACATAACATTTAATAAATTCAGTTACAAAATGAAAACATAACTTTTATTAAATTCAGTTACAAAATGAAAACATAACATTTATTAAATTCATTTTCAAAATGAAAACATAACATTTATTAAATACAGTTACAAAATGAAAACATAACATTTATTAAATTCAGTTACAAAATGAAAACATAACATTTATTAAATTCAGTTACAAAATGAAAACATAACATTTATTAAATTCAGTTACAAAATGAAAACATAACATTTATTAAATACAGTTACAAAATGAAAACATAACATTTATTAAATACAGTTACAAAATGAAAACATAACATTTATTAAATACAGTTACAAAATGAAAACATAACATTTATTAAATACAGTTACAAAATGAAAACATAACATTTATTAAATACAGTTACAAAATGAAAACATAACATTTATTAAATACAGTTACAAAATGAAAACATAACATTTATTAAATTCAGTTACAAAATGAAAACATAACATTTATTAAATACAGTTACAAAATGAAAACATAACATTTATTAAATACAGTTACAAAATGAAAACATAACATTTATTAAATACAGTTACAAAATGAAAACATAACATTTATTAAATACAGTTACAAAATGAAAACATAACATTTATTAAATTCAGTTACAAAATGAAAACATAACATTTATTAAATACAGTTACAAAATGAAAACATAACATTTATTAAATACAGTTACAAAATGAAAACATAACATTTATTAAATACAGTTACAAAATGAAAACATAACATTTATTAAATACAGTTACAAAATGAAAACATAACATTTATTAAATACAGTTACAAAATGAAAACATAACATTTATTAAATACAGTTACAAAATGAAAACAAAACATTTATTAAATTCAGTTACAAAATGAAAACATAACATTTATTAAATACAGTTACAAAATGAAAACATAACATTTATTAAATACAGTTACAAAATGAAAACATAACATTTATTAAATACAGTTACAAAATGAAAACATAACATTTATTAAATACAGTTACAAAATGAAAACATAACATTTATTAAAATTTATGTATTATCATTTTCTACCTAGACAGATTATGTAATATTTTACTCAGAAGAGAACCAGCTGAGAAGAAATATTTGAAAATGACAGTTACAAAAGTTAACAGAAGAAATCAATATGTGAAGGAAATGTAGTCTATTAGGATGTATCATCAGGGAAAGAGATCAAAAGATTTAAGAATCCATTCAAGTATATCTATCATATGCAGAGGCATTTGAATGAATCACAATTTAGGGGGTCTGTGTGGCGAAGTGGTCAAGAAATTTGCCTCGTGTTCAGACAGTCGGAGTTCGAATTCGAGCTGGTTCATGATGTAAATTTATTAGGAGTTCCCTGGGTTCATCGCTGGAGCTATGCAATACTTTTCTGCTAAGAGAGACTGAGCCATATCGGCAAACCTGCAGCAATGAAGTCGAGCCCTCTTCTTTAACCTTTAACACTTAAGCATCCTTCAACGCATATGACTTTCATTTCTTGAACTATTTTCTATCTAGTTTCAAGTCATTTATAGGAAAGCATCACATGTAATGATTTTATGTATGTGGTTGTTATTTTTTGGAATTGTTGATTTTTTAAAAATCTATTCCAGATTTTTTATCATCTTATTTGCCGCTTATTAACTTTGTGTTTGCAATATTTTATGTACTTGCTGAACTCTTAAGATTGACATCAGTGTAGTGACGATTGGAACACTTAGTTGGCATTTTTACCCAAGCTAAGGGAAAGGACTGTCTTCTGGGACTTCAATTTACATAGATTATTTGACAAGTCTTCAAACTGTAAACATGCTGCTACTGTCATGTATAGCCTCCCCTATTTTATTTACAGCCATTTGAAAAGAAAAAAATTCCCTTGGCAGACCCCAGGAAAGACATTCATTGCTTTCATAACATTATTCTTGTATATCAGCAATGACAGTGTTACTGCAAACTTAAAATTCAAGAGTCCCACAAACTTGCTTTTTAAGTTCAGTTCTTGTGTGAACCAAACAGGTTTATACTAATGTTAAAAGTGTCATATTATGTGTGTTAAATTTGCTTTCAGACACTTTGTGTCATATTATTTAGATGCAATGAAATTTGCTCTGCTCTACACACACATGTATGCACACATTCATGCATACACACACACACACATGTACACACACTAAACTTATTCTTGTCTTGTTGTGCAATTGTTCTCAATCTCCTGATATCAAGCTCTGAACAGGGATTTGCAAGTAGCAGGATGTAGTCTGGAGAACGGAATGTGTTACATTGCTAGTTTACAGCTTGACTGCGATATTTACACCTTTCTGTGCAACACATCCGTCTTTGGCAGACACTTAACTTAACATCTTTATACTGGTTTAGAAGACTCTACAGAGTCTGCATACAACCAGTTTCTTGAAGGGTGGTTTTTACCCATGTGTGAGTCCATCTTAATAGACTCAAGAGCAAAGTAGACCCACAGCCAGTTAGGCACCATCTATAGCTGCTCTTAACAAACTACCTGGGGAAAGGTACAAATAACTTGGGTAGATTTTTAATTTCAATTTTGTGCTGACAGCGGCCATTAAGCCTGCCCTTTTGTATTTCCAACTGCCAAGGAATTTTTACCGTTCTCGACACTGAACATGGGAGTTCGATCTTTCTACCCATAGATCAGGAGAATTTTTTGCCAGAATATCCACATGAAAAAAATCCGGTCTCTTGTGATTCGAACACACAACCTCTGGAACCCGAGGTGGACACCTTATCTCGAGACCACCAAGTCTGCCACCCCACACACACACTGTCTCTCTATCTCTCTCTCTTCTCTCTCTCTCTCTCTCTCTCTCTCTTTCTCTCTCTCTCTCTCCCTCTCTCTCTTTCTCTAAAGGAAACTTTTAATGTTTAAAGTCTTTAAACAAATGTTACATGCAGTGCTAGACAGAGTAACCAAATTATTAATGTGAAATGTCCCTTATTGACCATTATTTTCCTAACTGTCATTGACTGGGTGATGCAGCAGACAACAGATGACACAGCCTTCACACTTAAAGATCTGGAATATGCAGATGTTATAATGCTATTCACACACATACACTACTAAGACATTCAAGAGAAAACTGAAAGACAGAGAATGTATAGACAACTAGGATGACTAACCATTTATCTCAAGATACTGCCCTACAGATGACATCAGTCATAATGGCCACTAATTGCTTTGCAAGTCATTGACCAATGGTCTAAGAACAAACAGCAAACAGAAGTGACTGAATTGTAATACACTTCTTTCATATTAAATATATGAAGTATAAAATAGACTAATCAGAAGTAATACAAAGTATATGCACTTAGATGTATGAGATTTGAGAAAGTAATGTATACAAATGTAATAAGAAGAAGTAGTGTGTTCAAAAAGCATCTGACCTTAATTTTTTTAGCGGAGACAAATAAAGCATGAGTTTTGTCCTTCCGCACAGAGGTATAGAAGACCTTATGCGTGAATTTTTTCCCTCCCACAGATTTATTGCATCCGTCACTGTTTCAGTGTTGAGCACTCGTCTGGTTTTCATTAACCAGGTGTGCAGCAATGTCAAAGTCATGTTGATCGTTTTCTTTTAGTCCTGTGGAGTTGTAAATATCAAAACATTACCAGAGAGTACTTCCTCGAGGTCATTCGTCATCTTCGTGATACTGTTCTATACAAGTGACCGGACCTGTGGACAATAGGAACTTGGCAGCTCTGTCCTGACAGCGCACCCACTCATTCTTTTGCATCTAATTCAGACTGTCTTGGCTAAACAGAACATTTCTCTGGTTTACCAGGCTGCCTATTCTCCCGACATGGCTCCTTGCAATTTTTGGCTGTTCCCCAAGCTGAAAATTCCACTGAAAAGGACTCGATTTGAGTTACAAAAAGACATTATACAGAATATGACAACCCAGCTGTACTCCATTCTTAAAGAATCCTTCCTGAAATGCGTCCAACAATGGTGGGACTGCAGGGAGAAGTGTGGAGTCCCAAGGAAAGTACTTTAAAGGAGAATAGGTTTTTGAACCTCCAGGTAAAGTTAACAAACTCCAAAACCAAGCCATGAGAGTTATAACAGGAGGCATGAAGTCAACACCAATTGTAGAACTTGAAAAGATTACAAAACTGCAATCCATGACCGATAGAAGAGACTGCAGAGCCCAGCTGCAGTCAGAGAAACTCCGAAGACTGACTGACCATCCAATGCACCAGAGACTAAACAATTTGGGAAATGGGAAGCTAAAGCGGAGAAACTTTGCAGAAATAGCCAAAGCAAAGATGCACGAAGAACCCATAAACGCACTAACAACACCAAAACCCATCACTACTGTACGAAAACCTACCTGGAGGCAGGATATATTTCCAGAGGTGGTAGAAAATATACCAGGTATTGGAAACAAAAACTGCCATACTGAAAAAGAAAGGAGAGATACTACCCTAAGCTTTATATCGGAAAACTACCCAAGCATGGACTGGACCCATGCATACACCGACGGTTCTTTAACAAACACTACACAGAACGGAGGGGCAGGAGCATTCCTGAACCTACCAAATGGCAGACAAATAACACTGTCATTCGCTACTGGTAAGTACACAAGCAATTTCAGAGCGGAGGCAGAGGCACTGAGGGCGGCAGTGGAAGAAATGGTGACACAAAAAGAAAATGAAAGCCATATAGTCCTGCTTACAGATGCTCTCGCCGTAGTCACAGCGCTAAAAGGCCAGAAAAACACTGAGCTTAACGACTTAAGAGCAGCACTCTGCAAACTGTGCCAGCAGTCCGCACCAAAAAGGGTAGTGGTACAGTGGGTCCCATCCCACTGCAACATCCAAGGTAACGAGGAGGCAGACAGACTGGCAAAAGAAGGTCCAAGACTACCCCAAACAGAAACTAGTATGACATACGAAGAGTCAAAACGGCTCATCAAAGCCAGATACATGACCAAATGGGAAACCGAACATACTGGTTACACCAAAAACGATGCCTATTACCAGTTGAACAGAAGAGAGCAGGTCGTTGTCTTCAGACTTCGGACTGGCCACAATAGACTGAGGTACCACCTATTCAACAAATTGAAGATAGGTGGTACCGACAAATGCCCATGCGGTACCGGTAAAATGACCGCTGAACATCTGCTGCAAAACTGCCCGACATACGAGGATCAGAGAGAGCAGATGTGGCCATCACCAGTGGAACTGCAAGACAAGCTCTATGGCAGTGTCGACAGCCTCAGGATAACCGCCGCTTTTTTCGAAAAAATAATGGTTACTGTCTGACTGCGTACGAAGAAGAAGAAGAAGAAAAAGAAGAACCTCCAGGTGAGTAATTATATTTTTCCGAAACAAAGGTCTGATGCTCTTTGAACACACCTTGTATATGTAATAAGAGGTGATTTAAAGAATGTGCACTCAGATTATGAGGTTTGTGTACAAATATAAGATATACCTAATTAAAAGAGATATGCATGCATAAATTAGTTTAGAGCTTGAGTCCCAAACTCAGAATCCAATCTCAGTGCTATGTAACCAGGTTCTCAGATCTAAAATCAAGTGAAGTCAAGTTGATGACCCAATGACTCAGCAGTATCATGTTGAAGTCATGTTAATTGACCCACGGATGTATGAAGTCAAGTTAATCTATCAAAGGCCATGTGAAGTCAGATATTAATGAACAAGTGATGGCTAGAGACACTTTTGTGGGCCATAGAATAACACTACAGCAAAACATGTTTATGTACTAGATAAACAATTATTGATAAAAATACAAGTATAGTCATTCTTTAACATTACTGCATAAAACTGTTATGCAGCTTGTATATCTATCATTCATGTTTTCAAATGTTCACTTATTTAAATATCTGTCCTTCTGCCACAATCTCACATCTTCCTTTTGTAAAAATTTTGGAATTTCATTTGTTATTGCTGAATGCACTTCTTCTCCAACTTTGATATTGCATATCCCACATTGGGATACCCCTGGTGTTGAGGGTCACATAATCCAATTTGAAAGACTGCATGTGACCCAATCAATCTTTGTAAGTGACTCATGGCTTTAAAGATGTATGTAATATTCTAAATCAGATTAAATATTAAAAAATGACATTTTTAAAAATGAGATATGTGTTCCAATGTAGCTTGATGTAAATGTGACATAGTAATTAGTATCAGAAGTGTGAGATATGTAAATGCATATTCTATATAAGACATGTATTTGATTAGAAGAGTTATTTAGTATAAGATGTAAGTTTAAAGAGAAGAGTGAAATAAGAATTATACATTTGATAAGAGGAGTAGTCAGATATGAACTTAAAATAACTTATTAAATCATTGCGAACAGAGCAACCTTAAGATTATATTAAACATTACAAATATGGGTTAGAAATATAATGTAATTTGCTTAACTAAAATATGAGGTAATTGAGGTCACCAAAGTAGGCAATTAAATTATATTGTCTTTTAAATCAAAATACCTTGAACCTTATAGTGGGTTCTGGTTCTAGTCAGATGTTTAAGCCTTTATGTAATAATTTTCCAAAGATTACAGAGATTTTTTTAAACAATACTGACACCAATTACAAATAATGATATACTTATATTTTTTGACAATTATTATTACGTCTTCAACATACAACATTATTTTACATTTTAAATAATTCAAAAACAGAAAATAAAGAAACATTTTAGATACAGCTCTAGTGTTACCCAGCATAGCCAGTTTCTGAAATATTATGAATAAGACATGTTGTTCAACTGACCTAAAATCTTCAACCAAATTAAAGGTTTCACATTAGAAGGTATACAAATTGTTAGCTGTTACATACTGTTACATAAAATTGTTTTAATGAAAAGTATGCAGTTTGCACTAAATGCTATTAACATCTCTTAAAAATATAAATTAATAATGTTTTAAGAATATAATGCAATTGTACTATCAAATTCCTATTTGTTTTTAGGTCTCAGAAGATGGGGTGTTTGGATCTAGCAATGAGATCTACCTGGATGAAGTTTTATGTCAAGAAAATCAGACATTTCCTTCCTGTGATCACAGTCTCTGGGGTCAACATGACTGTTCATCCGTTGAGGATACAGGTGTAATTTGCTTGAACACAAGTGGTAATTTCCTTCATTTATTTTTGTAAATATTTTTGTTAAATTTGTAACTTTTTTGCCTTTAGCAGTTGTTTTTTTTATTCATAGAATACTTAGATGTTTTTAAGTTGTAGTAGAGTTACTGAACAAACACAAAACTTTCTTTGGTATCCATATATGAAGCTAAGAGCATGATAGATAATAAGATTTATTTCTTCAGAATTCTTACACAATTAATGTTTGCTTCTATTTTAACTGCTTTTTTAAAAATGTGTTCAATTATTTTGTTAAATCTTATACATTTACTTTTGGCACAGTAATGATTCTGGGTATATTTTGGATTTTGATTAATCTAAAGACTCCATTATCAATATTTCATTTTCCACATTTAAACCAAATGAGAATCTTCATTGTAAACAGGCTATCTATCTGTTACTCTATATGTTGTTCTTTAAAACAATTTTAAAGAATATGAGATTCTACATGATTATATTTTATAGCATAAAGGTTTTTACATTATAATTTTGTAACCTGCAATTTCGTTAAATTTTTCAATCCTAGTGAGACTACTTTCAGCTGTCAAAAAAGACTTCCATATTGGCTCTGTTGAGCTCTATCTGGCAGGTCATGAAGGATGGTATGAGGTCTGTGATGCTGGATGGGATGACATTGATGCTAAGGTAAAACTAAAGCTATAATATAAATGTCATTTTGTATTCCAGCTGAACATTAAAAAAATATTATTGCCCATCGCGAAACAATGATGGCCACATCAGATGGTTTAGTCTTAATAATGTGATGTGCGCTATATTTGGATTAAAGTGAGGAAAAACATGCACTGGTCATCAATCTCACTCTTATCCTGAGTTACCTTGGATCAGTGGCAAGACTATTGGTCGAGACAACTGGGGGTAACTCGGGATGCAGGTAGTCTGGTCTTACCTTCAGTGAGACCAGCGGTCGCTTGAAACTTGTGGGATTCAATCGCCCACCGTTTCCGTTCTTCACTGTGAGAGGCGAGTGCCTAAACCTCTTGACTACAGCCACCCCCTTATATACACACATACATGCATCACCTCACATTGCATCACATCACATACATACAGAATATATGATGATATTTTGCAATTTTGTTTTGTGTAGTAGACTTATTAAATATATATATATATTGAAAATCAGAAACTTTGTCAGGATTTATGTTGTCTTTTGTTATTTATTTGACAGTAATATTTGTATAGATAAAATTGTAAATGAAATGGATTTCATGCTGAAACATTAAGGAAGACCAATTAACAATAACTGCTGCAATTGATTATTTAAGGTGGAAGGGCAAAGTTACAACAGTAATTAAAAAGACAAAGAGCAAGTACAAAATATGGGTTACAAACAAAACATGACAGACTATACTGAATTTGCAAGAAAAGGGTCATTCAAGAGATGAAAACAAAATCATGGAAAGAATATGAAGAAAATCTAAACTCTAAACTTTTAACCAAAACATCAAAATAATGAGACATAGAGACAAGTGTTATGGCCCAACTTCTAGAAATCATAAGTGATGAAAAGGGAAATGATATACACAACAAAAGGAAGAGAGTGGAAAGAAGACAACAGTATTTCCAAGAGCTACTAAATACATGGAGGAAAATAGAAGCACAAGATATTCTTCTTCTTCTTCTTCTTACGCTGTCAGACATTGACCTTTATTTTTTCAAAAAAAGCGGCGGTCATCCTGACGCAATCGACACTGCCATAGAGCTTGTCTAGTGTTGCCACTGGTGATGGCCACATCTGCTCTCTCTGATCCTCGTATGTCGGGCAGTTTTGCAGCAAATGCTCAGTGGTCATTTTTCCGGTACCACACGGGCATTCGTCAGTGCCACCTATCTTCAATTTATTGTGGCCTGCTCTCTTCTGTTCAACTGGTAATAGGCATCGTTTTTTGTGTATCCAGTATGTTCGGTTTCCCATTTGGTCATGTATCTAGCTGTAATAAGCCGTTTTGACTCTTCGTATGTCATACTAGTATCTGGTTGTGGTAGTCTTGCACCTTCTTTTGCCAGTCTGTCTGCCTCCTCGTTGCCTTGGATGTTGCAATGGGATGGAACCCACTGTACCACTACCCTTTTTGGTGCAGACTGGTGGCATAGTTGACAGAGTACTGCTCTTAAATCATTAAGTTCAGTATTTTTCTGGCTTTTTAGCGCTGTGACTACGGCCAGGGCATCTGTAAGCAGGACTATATGGCTTTCATTCCTTTTACCTGTCACCATTTCTTCCACTGCCGCCCTCAGTGCCTCTGCCTCCGCTCTGAAATTGCTTGTGTATTTTCCAGTAGCCAATGACAGTGTTATTTTTCTGCCATTTGATAGGCTCAGGATTGTACCCGCCCTTCGGTTCTGTGTTGTGTTTGTTACAGAACCGTCAGTGTATGCATGGGTCCAGTCCATGCTTGGGTAGTTTTTCGTTATGTAGCTCAGGGTAGTATCTCTTCTTTCTTTTTCAGTCTGGCAGTTTTTGTTTTCAATACCTGGTATATTTTCTACCACCTCTGGAAATATATCCTGCCTCCAGGTAGGTTTTCGTACAGTAGGGATGGGCTTTGGTGTGGTTAGTGCGTTCATTGGGGTCTTTGTGCATCTTTGCTTTGGCTATTTCTGCAAAGTTTCTCCGCTTAAGTTTCCCATTTCCAAAATTGTTTAGTCTCTGGTGCACTGGACGGTCAGTCAGTATTTTTGAGTTTCTCTGCTTGCTGCTGGGCTCTGCAGTCTCTTCTGTCGGTCATGGATTGCAGTTTTGTAATCTTTTCAAGTTCTACAATTGGCGTTGACTTCATGCCTCCTGTTATAACTCTCATGGCTTGATTTGGAGTTTGCTAATTTTATCGAAGTTCGCCTTTGCTGCTGTTGTCCATGCCGCAATGCCATACTCGAGAACTGGTCTCACTCTTCCAGTGTACAGTTTCTTTAGTATACTTTTGTCTGCTTCCCAGCTTGTGCCAGCAAGTTTCCTCATGATTGCCATTCTTTCTCTGGCTCTCATTCGGTTTCTCTCGATCTGACTTTTCCATGTCATGCGCCGATCAAATGTGACTCCCAGGTAGTTTGGCTTGTCGTTTGGCTGCAGGTATTTGCCGTAAAGACTTAATTTGGTGTTTTGGGGTTTGTTTGATAGCGAGAATTTCATACATGTCGTTTTTTCCTCATTTATTTTGACCAGCCATGAGTTCGCCCACTCTTCCAGCAATGTTAGGGCCTGCTGCATCCGATTACTTGCTATGGTGAGATTTTTTTCAGAGGTTCACATAGCTAGATCATCTGCAAATATTGAGCTATTGACTCTTCTTGGTATATTCTCTGTTATGTTATTTATATACACCAGGAAGAGTGTGGGTGACAGTACTTCCCCTTAGGGTACTCCCTGCTCAAGTGTCACCTTTTTGCTCATCTGCCCTTGTTCTGTTTTTGAGGTAGTGACTGATCTATTTGTACATTTTCCCACAAACTTCACTTTTTCTTAGCTTGACTCTTTCTAGACTTTGTCAAATGCCTTTTCTAGGTCCACCCAAACCGCTACTGTGTGTTTTTGCTCCTGGTAGGCATATTCTATTTCCAGGGCTATGAGGATGACCTGATCCTCAGTGGATCTGTGCTGTCTGAAGACTGCTTGCTGTGGAATTAGTATGTGTTTTTCTTCCAGATGCCACATCAGTCTGGTGTTTATCATACGTTCCATCAGTTTGCCTACGCAGCTCAGTAGGCTAATAGGCCTGTATCCATTTGGATCTGTTTTGTCTTTTCCTTGCACAAGATATTAACATAGAGATCGCTACAGAGCTAGAACCAGATAGAGGCAGAAACAGCAGCCCAGGATCATGTATGCTGGCGGAATGTTGTCAATGGCTTGTGCACCATGGGGAGTGACAGGCTTAGATTGACTGATTTGATTAGCAAAGCACAGATGGGATTTAGGAAAAACAGTAGCTATACAGATGCAATCTTTGCACTCAGGCAACTAGCAAAGAAAATAATTGAATATGATCAAATTAGTACGTTGCTTTCATGGACCAAGGGAAGAATTTTGATGTGAATAGATACCAACTCTGGACAGCATTAGAACGTTTTGTAGTAAATAAACATTTCACCAACCTATGTAAAAGTCTTTATGTAAATCCCAATGTACAGTAAAAACAAATGAAGGATATTTAAAAAAATGTCATATTAGATTCAATGTACAGCAAGGATGTTTCCTATCTCCTTTACTGTTTATCATATATATAAACAAAATATGTAAAAAAGCCAACAAAAGTGTGGGGAAACAACCTCAGTGAACACTTGAATGAACTTCTCTTTGCTGATGACCAAGTAATAATAGCAACCTCAGAAAAACAACTACAGGAACATATCAACAATTGTTACGGTCTGTACGGATTACAGTATGAAAATCAACATAGACAAAACCAAAGTTATGACAATTGCAAGGAAAAAAATAAAAACAACAATATTCATAAAAAACCAACAAATAAAGCAGATGAAAAATTTCATGAATCTGGATAACATAAACTCAACAGAAATCCAAAACAGATGTAAAAAGCAAGTCAAATCAATGGGCAAATGTCCCCAATTTTGCAATGTAGGAATGTGACAATGAATACAAAAAGAACGCCATACTATACGATTTGCTACCCACATTATACTATCAATGCCAGAATTGGACATTAATAAATAAAGATAAAAGAAACATTGTAACAATAAAGATGAAATGCCTACAAAGAATGCTTGGAGTAACAAGAATGGATGGAATCAGAAACAACAATATCAGGAGAAAGGTAAGCACAACACCAGCGCTAGACTTCATCAAACCAAATGGTTTGATCATGTAACATGACAAATACCAGATAGTATCCTTTAGAAAGCATTGTTATACAGATACAATGGATTCCAAGCCAAGGGCCAACCGTGCAAAAGATGGATAGCAGAAATAATGGAAGCAGTAAAGCTCCCCATGTATGAAACATATACTAGGGCCAGGTCAAGAAACCTCTTCATAACCTGATGCTGAAAGGAAGAAGCAGGATAAAAAGTGAAAAAACGAAAGAAGTAAAGAACAAAAATCAGGTATATGGATAAAACATTAACAGTTTCAAAATGAAAACTATGATAATTGGAAATTTAGTTTACAAATCTACTCTCCGAATAAAAATAGATAGGCAAATACTGGAACAGGTCAAGAACATCTCCTATCTTGGAAATATAATAATGAAAAATGGATGATGGAAATGAAAATGAGAAAGAAAATAAGGATGGCTTAATCTGTTTTCACCAGTATGAATCATATATTGTCCAAACAAGCCAGCCACAAATTTAAAATAACAATGATCAGGTGTAATGTATGCTTGTCTTAACTGTATGACTTAGAAGCAAGGACATTGAATAAATGATTGGAAAAGAGAATTTATGTCTTTGAAATGTGAAAATATAGAAGAATGAGGAACATCTGCTGAACAGAAAAGAAAACAAGGAAGTCTTGAATGTTAGGTAATATCTGCTGCCATTCTCATATAAAATTGCTTTTTAACCTTTTGTATTTTATGTAGAGAAAATACAAACTGTAATAATTAACAAAGCGGATGAAATTCCAACAAAAATATGCATAATTTGAGAGGTAATGAAGGCAATGAAAAAAACTCTTTTTTCTACATGGAAATATATGAAACAGAAATTAGGACATTATTAAAAACCACCAAACATGCAATTAGAAAATGTTAGAATTACGAATAAGCATTTTGGAGACAGGACAGTTTAGAACCTACAGATTGGTTATTTTGTAGCCAAACAAGATATATTTTCAGTAAACTTTGAAAATGTTGTCTTTCATATACATTTTGTTTGTTTGTTTTATCTTTCTATTTTATTAATTACTGACATGACCACTATATTCTATGTGTAAAGATAAAGATTTGTCCTATAGTAATTAGACTACTGTTGAGGAATGAAGTTGCTAAAGACTTCACTATACTAAGCTACAGTTTGTATGTGGTAGGGTGGCCAATTCCTTTTCTATTTCCCTTTTACTACAAACTATGTTTAAGAAAATGAAAGTCAGAAAGTAATGGTGTCTATAAAAATGTTATATTAAATAATTCAAGTTGATCTGTGTTCCATTGTTGGAAGTTATAGTCTATATAAAGATAAGCCAGTTCAATTACTTATTTTTTAGTGTTCATTTGGCAAATTGTTTGAATATGTGTTTTTTATGCAGCAAGATCACGTTTTAATTTGATGGACTGAGTTTGAATCTTCAGATTGCATATTTCTTATTTTTCTTTTCTGTTGTTTTAAGTATGCTTGCTTCAGTACTTATTAAATACTTTTGGTTGCTTTGCTGATTAGAAAAAGGCTGTGAAGAGTTAAAAGTGTTGAAGTATTATAGAGTAGGAAACAATAAGACTGTTTTTAGATATAGAATTTGCCGAAAATGGATGTGTTGGACTGAAAGGTGTAAGTTTCGCAATCAAGCTGTAAACTAGGGACACAACATATTCCATTCTCCAGACTACATCCTACTACTTGCAGGGCTTGGTAGAAGGAGATTGAGAACATATGCAGAAGAAGAAGAATATATAGACTAACTTCAAGTGGAAAGAGAAATAATGAAATAAATGTGAATCTAATAAAAATGTTTTCCATATAAAAACAATATTTGCCAACAATAACAAAGGGAAGGGCTAAAAAAAATTGGCCAGATGACTTTAATGTTATCATTGGAAATGAAACTTGACGATATAATTCTTCTTCTTCTGAATCCCAGAAAAAAATTTGGATATTCACTCTTTACACCGCATACTATATTGGGTAATGATTCTAGTTTCCTTTCAAGCCTAGAAGGCTACTTCACACTGAACAGGCTTTTGACTTTCATGAATGTTTGGGTATGCAATGCCATGAGTTGAAGGAGTTTTCTACTCTAGAGAGTGTTAGGAAGTAGAGTGCATGTACTAAAGGCAAGAGAAATAAATGTTTCCTAACCATTGCAACCAACCTTCAAAGCTGAGTTAGTACTTAACCTTAAATAATGTCAGTGATTGCTACCTCTGTTTATTATCCTCTTTTTTCTTTATTTTCTTCTTCATTTATTTGAGCTTAAAGAACAATAAAATTAAACATGCTTTCCTAGGTTGTCTGTACACAACTGGGTTTTCCAGATGGCAGAGCACTATTACAGAATACCCTGGGTTCTGTCCACTATGGTAGTGTAACAGCTCTAGGGTCCGTCACAAACATTTCTTGTTCAGGCAATGAGCTTGACCTGTCATCTTGTCCAATGCAAACGACTACCATATGTCCATTTAATGGATCAATTATCAATTTGGCTGCAGTCATTTGTTATGAACAACATGTTTCGGTAGCTGATTTAGGTGAGTAATGTAAGCATCTTCAAAATAAAAATACATTGCTGCTGCTTTCCTTTCACAGCTTACCAAGACCTAGTGGACTCAGTACCACATAATTCATTGACTAAAATATCTCATTATATCTGGTCCTCATTCTCTCATTGAATGTTTCTCTATTTTTTGTATTTGCTATTTTGTAGCTTTACTTCAAAGATTCATCTCCAGATGTCACTAGGTCTATACTTTTCTCATTTCTCACTGGGTTACAGTATATAACTTGTCTTGGCCATCTCACTCCTTTGTTTCTATTTGTTATTTAATTCTTGTTTGCCCTATTCTACTTTTCAAAGGTATATCTTGTGTTTTTCTTAGAGATTTACATTTTAATCCTTTGTTGTTTGCTCATGCATTTTCAAGTTCCCCACATAATACTAGTGAACAATTATTATTTATGTGTTAACTATGGTTTTGTACTGTAGATCCTGGATCACCATTTATGACACAATCTTTTCTTCGCTGAGTTTGCTTTCCAAATCATCTGTTTAATTTCTACAATTAGAGAAGTTCCATCTGCTATTGTTGTACTTGCAATGTAAGCAAACACTGCAATCATATTTATGTTTTCATACCTAATAGAAAATGCATATTTTTTGCCTGGTTTTACATAACATCTGATCTTGATTTTCAATCTGTGCACTGTGGTTCAAATTATTTCATTTTTGTATGTTGATTTTTTTCTTGTTTGTGTTCTTTGATTTATTTGACTTATGGTGAACATGTTATCATCAAATATTTATTGCTCTTAAGTATTTTTAAGGTTTCATGACAATTCTCAACAGTGTACAACTGGGGCATTTTTAGGACAAAAGGAATCAGTTATATCTTAAAAGATAGTGGTCTTGGTGTACGCCTTGAGTGCCAGAGGTCTCGAGTTCTAATCACAGTAGAGATGAAGATTTCTTTACTTGGATCTCCTGGTAAAAATTCCCCTGATTTTTGGGTGGACTTCTGTGTTCATTGTCGAGCATGTTAAAAATCTCTTGGCAGAAATCAGAAGGAGTAGGCTTAAAAGTCACTGCACGGACAAAGATTCAAAAATTATAGTTACAAATCTAACCAAATTATTTGCACCTTCTCCCAGGTATAGTAAGCTGCAGGAAGTTTAAAATACCTACTGCAGATAGTCTTTGGCTTCCTGGCAACAGGTATTAACAGCGTGCCTGTTTGAATACCAGGATTTCAAGTAGTGTACATTTTTCATTATATTAAATCATGCAACCTCTGATCTTTGCCATTTTCTTCCTGTAGCTCTTACTACAAAGACAAATATTTAAAATGATACAAAAACGTAAATTGGCTGGGTCTTAATATAAAATATTAAAGTCCTCTACAGAAGATACTAGAGGGCAAGATTCAGTGAAAGAGAGGAAGGGGTGACAAAGACTAACACCTTTATATCTCAGGCATGCAGAAACATTAAAGTACGAACCTATGCTAAAATTAAGAAATTAAAGTACGAACCTATGCTAAAATTAAGAAAGCTGCAAAGAATAGGTTTAATTGAAGAGACATACTCAGACAACCTTACAACCAGTCACAGGACTGATCAACTAGATGATAATGAGCTCTTACTAAACCATAAACAAAATGCTATCATTCATAAACTGCAAACAATTATAAAGTAAACAACATCTTCAACATTCCTTTTCACTTCTTCTTCTTTTTCTTTGATAAACTGATGCTATGCTATTAGCCCAGTCAGGTTCACGAAGGAGACTGTGTTTCAGGTCTTCACCGGTCTCCTACAGGTTTTTAACAATGGACACTTCTCTTTTTCTCTTTGGCCTACATATGTAGGGCAGTTCTGCAGGATAAGTGTCGTTGCTTCTTTATTGGTCTGTGTTTTGGCTGATAAGAATCCTTGTTGCTGCATGAACAGCTGTTGATTCAGCTCTGAAATTGGTACAGGTTTCTCCTGCTGGTATGGAGTGATTGTCTATGTTGATGTTAGAGTGAATGATGTAGATCCCACTCCCTTCTATTTTTTTGCTCACCAAGGCCGATCCATCTGTGTACACATGTGTCCAGAAGTTGCAAGGGTACTGTCTCTTGAGCTCCTGCAGAACATGGATTTTTGTTCTGTTGCTGACTGCTCACTTTTCTTTGTTATCCCTGGAACCTCTAAGATTATTTTAGACCGTCCTGACTCTATATAGATGTTTCTGGAATGAATCTTTTGTACTTTTCTATTTCAACTTCAAGAATATCTGCATGTTTTCTTTGGGCCAGATACTTGGGGCTTTTTCTTAGTAGTCTGTTTTTTTGTTCTTTCTTGAAAATTCTGGTACAGAGGGGGTACAGGTAGCCTCTTTAGTTTATCAAACTGAGTAACTGATTTGTATTTTCTCCTTAATTCGAAGGACTGAATATTTAGGGCGAAATTAGGGCAGCACTTGACCGGTGTAAAAACTCTGCACCAGGGCTCGACGATATTATGTATGGGGACAGACTAGGAGTTGACTAGTCTGGCTGGGACGTTTAACAACAGTGTTTAGTGTGGCATTATTAACGAAGACTGGCTGCACAACTACCTGATACCACTCTCTTAACCCGGCAAAGACCAGACTAAGATGCAAGGTTTTCGCATAATCACCATGCAGAACACGGCGGGCAAGTAACTGGAAAGGATAATAGCAATGAAGGTAATGAGGCACATTGAACGGTTTCAGCCTTTTCCTTCAGCCCTTAGGAGGGTACCGTCCACACAGAGAGACCTGGTATAATGCGGGTGTCTTTGCTTATGACGTTATTGAAAGTTTCCAATCACGTAAAGAAACGTGCTGTGGCCATTGGTTTGCAGGATGCGTACAATTGAGTCGCGGTTAAGTTCTTGACGGCGCGGCTTGTAGAACTCCGGCTTTGTCCCTTCCTGATTGCCTGGATTTCTTGCGCTCTTTCTCAAAGGAAAGTCATTCTTAGGTGTAGTTGCTCGGTGTCAGAACCAACAACGATAAGCCCGGGCCTCTCGCAGGGATGACCTTTGTCTCCAGTGCTGTTCAATGTGTACTCGATTTGGGATTTCTGGTGAGCAGATAATTACAGACAATGGTAGAACTTTATCTTATGCAGACGATGTCCTGGTATACCATCAAGGGAGTCAATGGGAGCAGGCAGATTGCAGGGGAGCTACAAGCAGAGCTAAACCGCATTGGTAAATGGTGTAGAGAATCTGGGGCATTGATTAATCCGACAAAGTCTGTAGCAACATGGTTCTCTCTGAACAATAATATCATCCACAAATCGTTACCACCATTATGCTTACCCGGGTCACAAGTAGAAAGATCCCACACATTTAAATATTTGAGAGTCCTCTTCATTATCCAAGCCCGCAAAGGTCAGCCAGCGATGAGGCTGATGGCTGAGGTTCACGGCAAACAGAAACTCTTATTGGTGTTATTTCAGGGGTTTGTCCTTTCCGTAATAGAATATACCCTGGCAATTCTCACGCTCAGCAAGACGCAGCTAGAAAGACTGAAAAAGATTCAGAATGAGGCAATGAGAACCATTCTCGGTTGTACAAGAGACACAGCCATAACTGCCATGAGGTTTCTGTTGGACCTGCCAACTGTGGGGTTTAGGCGGCAGATGTGTCAAGCTCGAGCCTACTTCCACATCAGCGCGAACGAAGAGCATCCGTTGCAAGAGGGGTTACGAAAGACGAAAGGCGCAAGACATGTGAGGGGACAATCATGGATGGGTCAGAATGAGGCGGTTGTTCAAAGGGCGTGTGCGTTGGGAGATATTACGCATGGCAAAGAATGGATAAAGTTACCTGAAAATGTCCTGCACAATTTCCGTGTGATTATCCCACTTGACAGAGTGTGTATTCAGCTGAATCCGGTTGATTTTATGTCAGAGGTTAACGTTTTGATCAATGAAAATTCCATGGATGATGATGTCATTATCTACACAGATGGATTCGTCATTCGTGGGTTGAGAAGCACATTGGTCTTCACAGCTCAGAGGGGTGGGAAAATGATCAAGGAGGAGTCTGGAGCTTTTGCAGTGACCACAAGCAGTCTGACCATGGAGATCATGGCTGTTACGAAGGCGATGGTCTGGCTTAAAACAATGAGTGGCATACATGTGTGCATCCTCAGTGATTCAATGAGGATGCTCAGGAAGGTGGAAACAGGTTGTGCGCAGCGCCAGTGGTTGGAGTCAGTAGGGCGGTCAAGGTTGCAGAGAGTCACCTTCATACTCATTCCAGGACATTCAGGTGTCGAAGGGAACAAGAGAGCTGGTAGTTTGGCGAGTACAGCTATAGTGGAGGGTAGAAGATTAATGGACTGATCTGATATTCTAAATGATGTTAGGGAAATTGGCTGGAAAGAAGATTCGGAAGTTGATCCAGAATCTACGTCCTTGGCGCGACTGATTGAATTGGGTGTGAAACAAGGGGCAGCAAGGAAGGAACATCACCCAGGGATCCAAAGACGTCTGGTTAACCAGCATAGGACCAGAACGGTCAGTCATCACGTGCTGGCAGACATGCTGAGGATCAGATCTGAGCACGTATGAGTGCGATGAAGATGATTTTAAGACTAACTAACTCAATATTTGCTGTTTTCCCTACCTCTGAAATAGGAGTGCTTTTCAATGCCAAAGGGTAATTATGAGACCCATATTTTGGACTTGGTCTAGTTTTCCTGTGTTTGTTTTGCATACTGTTGCCTAGTGCTAGAAGCATATTCCGTGATTTGTCTAATTGCACCAGTGTAGACTTGCTTTAAGATTTTTTTTCCCCCATGATGTTCCAACCAGTTTTTTCATCACTGAGAGTCTTTTTATGGCCCTTGTCTGGATTTTTTTCTATATTTTACTTCCATGTGAGTCTCGAGTCAAATTTGACGCCAAGGAATGTAGGTGTGTCAAACTGGGATATTTGTTAGTTTTCTATCTTAATTGTTATTGTCTCTTTATTAGAGGACAGTGAAAAGAGAGTGGTGAAAGTTTTGGTGTGGGATATTTTAAGTCCCCACCCTTTTGTTCAGTTCTTCACCTTCCCTACTGTCTTTTGGAGAAAGTATGAGGCTGTTGTTGCATGTTCTGTAGCTGTCCATACAGCAAAGTCATCTGCGTTTAGACTGTTTGAGATATGCTAATGGCAGTATTTAGCAATGTAAATTATATATATCAAGCTATTACACTTTTCAGTGGCATTCCATCTCTCAGCCTGACTGACCTACTGGTATAGTTGTCACATTTAACCCTGGCAGATCTTTGAAAGAAGTAACTTATTATTCATGAGAACATATTGTTGGTAACTCCTCCTTGATGGTTTTTCAGCTTCAAGCCTTCTCTCCATACAGTATTAAAGGCATGGCATAGATCAAAGAAGATGACTAGAACTTCATAATATGTAAAGCGTTTTCTATGTCCTGTGTTAGATATGTTAATTGGTCCTCTGTGCTTATGTGCTGCATGTATCCTGTTTAAGTTGGGGGAAGTCATGAGTTGATCTCAAGGTATGAGGTGAGTCTTGTTTATCAGTCTTTTCATCAGTTTCCCTACACAGCTAAGGAGACTGATAGGCTTGTAGTTTTTAGGATCTTGTTTGTCTTTTCCTGGCTTAGGAATAGGTTGAATGCAAGTTTTCTTCCACATTGACGGAACAGTACCCTCGTGCCAGCTCTGGTTAAAAATTTCAAGTAAGAAGCTTTTGCCTATAAGGCTGAGGGGTTTGAGAAATTTGTATTTGTAATACCATCTACCTCTGGTGCTTTTTCTCCTTTAGTTTCTGAATTTTGTATTCTAGCTCCTGTAAGGTGAATGTCACTGTCATGCACTCTGTTGGAGTGCCTTAGCTGTAGTTTTTTTAGGAGAGCTCTGATCTGTGTTCTTACTTCTTCAATTCAATGTCTTGAAACTTACATCTTACTTTCTGATTGCTAAGTTATGGTTATTAGGTCTGCTGTTGCCTTGCCCATCACCTGGCCTTTGATTGTATATAAAACGGTTTTGGTTCTCTCTGTCTTGTTGCCATTTAGGGTTTTGGTGATATTCCATAGAATCTTAGTATCCCTTTCCAGGTTTAATAAGATGGTAAGTTTGTGTCAGATTTCTCTTATACTCTTATTCTTCTCTTTTATGAAAGCTGCCTTTGCTTTGTTGGGCAAGATTGTCTTTTCACTTCAATTCTAGAAGTGACAAATTTGTTTAGGAGCTAGAAGACAGGTAAAAAAAATCATGGAGACAGGCACTGTACTGGATATATGTCATGAGGGAATTTGTGCAAGTAAATATGACACTGATTTTAGAATGTTTGGTGCCACAGTAACATTTCTAGGTATTATGACAACCTGGCACTCAGGATTTGTCGTGCCTCTACTTAATTTATTCCTCTTCATTTGTTTTCAAACTCTCGCTACCAAGCTCTGAAATGAGTTTTGCAAGTAGCAGAATGTAGTTCGGAGAACGGAATGCTTTGTGTTGTAGTTTATAGTTTCACTGTGATATTTGCACCTTTCAGTTTAACACATCTGACTTCATTTTTGGGTATCGGGCTAGCCTTCCCTCTTTGATCCCATCTCCTTAGTCAGTCAGGATCAACACGTGGAGGTGAAGAAAGGTCTTGGCAGCTCTGAATTGCCTGCCCCAACATTAACAATAATCTTTGGGTCTCTAACCACTACAGCTCATGCACTGCTCAGCATCTTGATCCCTGACTTCATTTGAGACTTGAAGCTACCACAGTGGTATGTGTTTAAGCATGAAATGTGCCAAACCATTTTTGTGCCTCTGCAACCCCTTAGCTTTGTTTGTTTTACATAATGATGATGTTAGTCCCATGGACATTATTCTTAGCTGTCTGTTACATCATGTATAGTAGTGTGTAATGGTTTTATTATTTCCTTCACAATAAGATGCACTGGGGTCCGCTGCAAAATTGTTTCAAATGTGATTTTTATACAACTATTGTCAGCTATTACTATCTTAGTCAAAGTCTTAGTCAACCTCTACATTTACAAAGACAGTTACCCTTGTGCAGGACCATCTCGTATGCTACGACTTTGTGGTAGCCGGTAGGAGCATTTTTCTGCTTAACAGGCTAGGCTTGAGCAGCACTGTGTTTTATGTGGGTTTCAGCTCAGTTTTCCATCAGGTCTGTCTTGGGCATGGATTGTCCATTAAAAGGCTAACTTGCTTGTTTTAGGAAATAAACGTCGTGCAGCTCAATCGAATGTTGTCACCTGGGGGAGGGGGGGCATGCTGTAGGACATCCTTGACCTCTGACAATGCCCGGATATTACTGTTGTGTAAGTCTATCTGGCACTGTTGTCTAAGCGATAGGTCCACGAGACGGTGCTCAAGTGAGACATGTGTTGTCCTTAGCTGGTTCTCTATTGCTTTTGTCAGGACCAGGTTTTACTTCCATAGCATAGCTGGTAAGACCACAGAAAAGGTCTGCTCATAGTCTGGTATCTCTCATGGTGTCAGTTAACATCATTATCAACTTGAAGGTAGATGTATTCATTGACATCCTCTAGGGGTGTATCTTTTAGGAACACCGTTCTGAGCTCTGCAAAGCGGCTGCACACAGCTTTCATTTTTCATATATTTATTGTAAGGCCTGCTTTCTTGCCCTTTGCTTCCAGCGATGTTAGCAGCTGTTTTGTTTTGGTGGGTGTCTCTGTGATATCATTGGCAACTCCTAGGTGGTTGAGTAACCGTTCATTTATGTTGATGCCGTACTCACTTCAGTCGCAATGTCTCATTGTCAACTTCAGACAAGCAGAAAATAGGTTGGGCACTCCTTTTTTCGTAGCGATAGTTATTGATCATGTGAATGGGTGAATGATGGGGATGTATCCATAATAGCAACGTTTCAACATATCTGTGTAGCCAGCTTCAACTCCCTGCTCTTACAGAGGTTTCCACACATATTCTGGTTTAGCTGAGTCAAATACCTTTTTGTAGTCGATGGCTGTCAACACTAACAGTGTGTGGTGCGCTCTTGCTGCCTCAATCAAACGGCAACACGTGGTTATGTGGTCCAGCGTGTTATGGGTACGTCTGAACCCAGCTTGCTCTATGGGTTACCTCTGGGATGTTGTGGATCCTTGTCAGGAAGCATCTGGTGACTACTTTGTACAGTAGTGAGACGAGGGGGATGGGGTGGTAGTTAGCCAGGTCCTTTATGTCTCCTTTCTTGCATAGTAAGACAGTCTTTGACTCTTGCAAGCTTGATTAAATATTCTTCTCTTTTAGAAAATGGGGGAATTGGTGGGCAAGAGCTGTATAGAGTGGGTAACCACATCCTTTTAGTGTTACTACTGTGATTACATGCTTGTCTGTGGACTGGCAGAAGCATGCTTTCAATAGCATTTCAGATCTTGGAGACCAGGGAGGGAGTAGTGAGGGAAGTGTCAATGATTTGGTTGGAGGGGTTGAAGAGGTGGGGGGAGGAAGTGATGACTTGAATAAGTTGTGTAGATGATTCTTTCTATCTGCAGATGTGAGGTCAGCTAATACTACTGTAGATAATTTACACTTATTTTTGCATCACAGTCTATATGCCTGGAAAAATTGAATCATTTATTTGAAGCATTTGTTATAACCAAAGTAGTAGCTGAATGATTGATTATATGTGAGTCGCTTTCCATGAAATTCTATCCTATGACGCAGTAAAAGACAGAGAATAATCTTCTTTTTACAAATCCCCACAGTTGATATGGCTCGAATAATCAGTGACCCTGGAGCATCTCCTGATGCTGGATTTCTTGAAATACGACATATGGGAGTATGGGGTAGAGTTTGTGAAGATAGTGCCATCTTTAATGAAGTATTGACAGATAAAGAAGCTACTGTAGCTTGCCGAATGATGCACTACAGTGGAGGGAAAAGGTTTGTTATATACATTGATCTAAACATATTTTTAGAAAGTTATTTGTATACTTTTATATGCATGTGTTGTTGAAGAAAGTTTACTGCATGAACGTGTCTTCATTTAATGTTAACTCCGCTATGACCAGTCACAACACAAATTAGAAAAGGGAAGGTTAGATATAGGGCTATTTCCACTACACTATTAAAAACTTTCTTGCTATCAAAATATTATCAACATATCTAACAAGCCAGCCTTGAAAGAGAAAGGCCCTCTATTGAGAGTCTGTGGTGTAGACAAACCAAAGCAGCTACTAGGAAACTGGTTTGCCAATGCTCTTTCTATCAACAAATAAGACCTCCAGACAGCACCTGGAATGTGAGAACTATGTGGGAGGTAGAGAAAATAGTTCAAATTGCAATAGAGAGGGGAAATATAACACAATCAAGTAAGGTACAGTTTACATCAGGCACAGAATTATATGTTCAGGTTCGAAGAAAAGAATGCACTGAACAGTGAAAGGGTAATACTTATGATAGTCTCAGAAGAACAAAGTGGTATGCAGCTGGATTAATACTGATCAAGCACAAGAAACAACTGGTCATTAGAGAAAGCATGTTCTTTCATAAGAAAATTCATAAAGTAATATGGATATCCCCAGATCACGTAACTCAATCCAAGAATAACCACATCTGCATAAATAGGACATTTAGTTAATCTCTGAAGGATGTAAGGATTTACAGAAGAGTGGATGTAGTCTTAGATCACAATCTAGTTATTGACAAATTAAGCTTAAACTACATAGAACAAAACAACTCAAGTCAAAAGGTATTGCTGTAATGTAGGACATTGTAAAGGAAATGAGAAAAAAAAAATGAGTTCAGAATTACACTTAGCAGTAAATTTCAAACACTGAAACAACTAGAACTAGCGGCTGGCATTGATTAAAAATGGGAAGAGCTACAAACAATCTGGGAAACAACGTGAGGATGTTATGGCTAAAAAGAAATGCTAGTACAAAGAATGAATAATGGCAAAAACATTCACAAAAATTTAAGAGAGACATGAAAAGGAAGTACATTATTCAACATGAAAACTAGAGCCACTGAAGCTAAAGCACCAAAATACTATAAAGAGGGAAACAACAAAGTCAAAAAAGCGTTCAGGTTGCTGATCATGACCAAAGATGGTGACAGCATCAGATTTGTGTGGGCAGACATGGCAGCGTATGTGTCTGCATGTGGCTGTGTAGCTTTTTCCTGGATAAGCCTACTCTTCTGCATGAGAGACACAAGTGGATGATATTGGTATCTGCATCATCTTGCTTGGTGACCTTTCATTGATTGTTTGCTCAGTCAGGTGAGCCTCTTGTGTGATTGCAGAGCATCAGACTGTGCACTTTGTCCCAAGCATCTCCCAAGAGGTAACATTAATTTGGAGCAATCTGGAATGACTACTGCACACTGTCCAAGTCTTGCAAGCAGAACAAGAAAAAGTATATTGATAGTCTGACTACAGAAGTCAAAGAAGCTGCAGCTAGAGAAATTTTAAAGGCCTGTCTCTGCCTGTTAAGAATCTTCCACTCTAATGTAAAGTTGGTCAATCCTTCTATATGGAGCAAAAATATCGATGATGACTAAATTCATTATTAAGAAATTACAGGGCTTTATCAACAAATATGTGGAAAAAAATTCTTGTGGAACTGGTAATCTTAGGAGGAAAGTGGCACTGGATAGACCACATACTGCGAAAGCCCCAAGCAAGTATCATCTCTGTCTTTAAACTCATAAGAAAAAAAAAGGGCAAAGAACATATGAAGAAGAGATTTGAGGCCAATACAAGAAAAACAGAGAAAAGCTGAAAATACCTGGAGAAAATAGCACAGGACTGTTCCTCTTGGAGAGGGTTGGTTGATTGCCTAAACACACCGAGGTGATAGGACAAAGAAGATGAAGAAGAATTAAATTTCATTTCCAATAAATAATTTTGACAATATTTAGAACCACTTTATGTTTCAGATTTTTATTGATATATTTGTCAAATGTGAAGTTTCTATTTTGCTATTCTACTTCTTTCTTCTTCTTTTGCATTCGTTCTCAATCTCTCACTACCAAGCTCTGAACAGGGTTTTGCAAGTAGCAGGATGTAGTCCGGAGAACGGGATGAGTTGTGATGTAGTTTACAGCTTGACTGCAATATTTGCACCTTTTTTGTCTGACACATCTGTCTTCAGCAAGAATATTCTACTTATTTTGATCGTTAATTCAAAATCAATCAAAACCCATCAACTCCCTTCAGAGCATAGGTCCTCAATAAATACTTACCAAGTCTTCCTGACATACACCATAATTTCCAGCTCCTCCCATGTGTTTCCTGCCATTGTTAGGTTTGCTTTGACTTCTGTTCCCCTGAGAATTTTAGAACATTGATTGCCTTGTAACATTATTAACTGGTTTCCATTATGTGTGTTCTATCCATCACAAATACCTTCTCTTTACGTCTAGCCTCACTGACATCTGTCTGGTTCTTTCCCACAGTTCTATATTAATGGCATTATCATATCATTTTATTCCCTCAATTTGGCGCAAGCATCCATTAAAAAAGCTTTGACCTTTTTAGTTGTACTTTTCTTTGTTCCCCACGTCACAGAGCCATAGAATAGAGCAAACTTGGCTTTGGAGTTCAAGATCTGTATTTTGTGTGGCAGACTTAATTTTTTTTTATTTTAACATATTACCAAAAGCAATAAAAGCCCTTTTTGCATTTTATATTCATTAATTATCAGATTAATAAACACTTTGCAGCTGCATTAATTTATGTTTACATTTGTTAACTAGTGGTGTGTCTATAATTTCAGATGTAGTTTCCTCAATTGTCAACATATTTTTTTTAAATGATATATTATTTTAAAGATAAATGAATGGGCAATGTCCAACAATCATCCAATAACATGTACATATACTAGTATTTATACTTGTAATCATTTATGTAACTGCTTCCACTTTTCTGTGATCCATTAGCTTTTTGGATCACGCTAAACAATTTATAAAACTTTCTAACAAATTTTAAACCTACAAATATTTTACAATGACATTGATTATTAAAACCTACAGACATTGTTATGGCTTGCAAAGATCATTTCCTGTTGTATTGAAAAAATATTGATCAAATTTTTATTGTAATTAGTCTTGTTTTAGACTACTTTTCTAACTAATCCAAATTTGTCACCTGTACCGGATTCTGGCCATAATGGATGCATATAAAAGCCACTCCCAGTAGTGTGCAATAGCGAATTTGTTAATTTGTTAACAGTACCTCCAACCTTCTCTATAGCACCACCAAAATATATGAGTGAATCTACTCATGCAATACCATGTCTCCCAGTATAATTTGATCATTATTAGATGCTTTTATTGGAATAAAATAGACTATTCATTATAATGTTGACCAGGTTATCTTAAAATGTGTAATGACAATTTATTCTCAGGTCTACAGTTTAATGTCAGCATATTTTATTTAAGTGCAGTAATATTTTGTATGTTTCTGTGGCATAAATGGGAAAATATAGAAATGCTTGCAGTTGCCTTCAGTAAGTTAAGCAGTGTCTGAAATGCCAGTTTAACACGCATTTAAAGTCGGTACTGCTCTATGGCAGAACTCAAGAAGACAGCACAGAATAGAAACAGATGGAGAGCATCTGTTGTGGCCCTATGTTACAAGGGAACCAAGCAGTGTCTGACATGCCAGTTTAACACGCATTTAAAGTCGGTACTGCTCTATGGCAGAACTCAAGAAGACAGCACAGAATAGAAACAGATGGAGAGCATCTGTTGTGGCCCTATGTTACAAGGGAACCAAGCAGTGTCTGACATGCCAGTTTAACGCGCATTTAAAGTTGGTACTGCTCTATGGCAGAACTCAAGAAGACAGCACAGAATAGAAACAGATGGAGAGCATCTGTTGTGGCCCTATGTTACAAGGGAACCAAGCAGTGTCTGAAATGCCAGTTTAACACGCATTTAAAGTCGGTACTGCTCTATGGCAGAACTCAAGAAGACAGCACAGAATAGAAACAGATGGAGAGCATCTGTTGTGGCCCTATGTTACAAGGGAACCAAGCAGTGTCTGAAATGCCAGTTTAAAACGCATTTAAAGTCGGTACTGCTCTATGGCAGAACTCAAGAAGACAGCACAGAATAGAAACAGATGGAGAGCATCTGTTGTAGCCCTATGTTACAAGGGAACCAGACAGAGAAATGATGATGAATGACATGCCAAAGAAATAAATATAGACAACTTAAGGTACAATTCATATAATCCTGGTAAACGTCTATATGGACTACAGATATCGCAAACTTCTATATGGTATAGTATTATTTATATGTAGCAAAGAAATACGTCACAATAATGAGATAAACTTTTATACTATGCATAGATCATTACAAATAATACAGAAGTTCTGAACCTTTGTATGAGAATAAAGGGTAGAGCAAACACTACATTGGCATGACATGGAAACTTCATTATATAAGTTCTAAACTTTTGCAAGATGGGGCACCATGTCTCTTCCTTGCCACCTTCCTTCTTTCACTAAAACGCACTTACCAATTTACATCTAGGTAAACTAGAACATGCTGTGACAAGCACAAACCTGGTCCCTTTGCTATGGAAGTTAATACCAACCATTTTTTCATGTTGTCACTTCAGTCGATTTTAGGACACAAATTGTAATAAAGATAAATGTTAGTTTTGTAAGAAAATTTTGAAAACATTTTCTGCTTGTGTCTCTTCATTTAACTTAACGTTTTTAAACTGGTTTAGGAGACTATGCAGAGTCTATTTACAGTAAAAATACAGTAAGTTACCTCAAATGAAAAAAGTTTAAACTTTGTGTTGCTTTATCTGCATTGTTTCTTGTGATTTTATTGGTTCTTTGATTTCTAATTTATAACTATCGTTAGGACATCATATTACACATTTTTTTAGCTGAGTAGAATTTAGATATACGTTACTGCTGAAGACGGATGTGTCGGACAGAAAGATGCAAATATTGCAGTCAAGCTGTAAACACATTCCGTTCTCCAGACTACATCCTGCTACTTGCAAAGCCCTGTTCAGGGCTTAGTAGCGGGAAATCATATTTTTACATTATTTATAATTTTTGACAAAATACAAATAGCATTGAAACTCAGCGTTGAATGTAATTCTGGTAATTATTTAGACATACTGTTAAACTTATGATCTACATTTTTTCTGAACAGGTTGGGACGAGTGAACAATTATGATGAAGATTATCATGTCTGGCTTAGAGGGTTCAGCTGCAATGGAACTGAAAACTATATAGCGGAATGTAAGACTCCAGCCTGGGGTTCACCTGGGATGACTAGTTGTAGAGCACCAGTACGCATTATTTGTTATCACAAAGGTTTGTTCTTTTGGTACTTTGCTTAGTTTTGCTCTTGTTTTTGAAAATGTGCTAATATCTACAAATGAATTTATTAATCATTAATGAATTGCTTCTTTATTGCTCACAAAGCAGTATGCAGCCAGTTCTTCAGTTGGTTTCACTGCAAGAAGTCCATGCTAAACCCTCTACAATGGATAATGGTTTACTCAGCACAGAATTTTACAAATGAGAATTCTAGCCTTATGCACTACCCTGCTTAGCTGCCTTTTACTACGTGCATGCTTGCAGTTGTGCAGTGACACTTGCTTCTAAATATTTAGTTCCAGTATTGGCGTGAACCAAAGACCAAGCTGATGTTGCATGGTTTTGTACATTTGAAAATTAAAATGAACAAATTTTGATTTAAGAAATATCCTCATTGTAAAGAATTGATATCCAAGTGTAACAATTGTAATTATTTGAACAATGAGATCATAAAAGATGTCTATAAAATTAGGGCACTTTTTTTAACTTTCTTCCCTATGTCCACCTCTGTCTACTTCTGATGGATCCCTTCCCCCCCCCCCCCCTCTTCTCTTGTAGACATCCACTCCACATGACCTTGTTGAAACACACAAGTTTTAATGTTATAATCATTTTCCTATAACTAAGACTTAATTTAGCCTCAGCAATGGGGATAAATGCTGTAATAATAATTTCACCAAAAATTAAAAAATTGTAAGTGGTTTTACGATTTCTTGAAGGCAGTTTATATGGTCCCAGGTCTTATCATTCATTTCCTGTCCTTAATGCTGACGGCACTGGGCTGATGACCAACAAAGTCAATACTCTGTAGCACTGGTCAAAGCACTTCAGTGGCTTACTAAACTGTCAATCCACCATCATGGACCTAGCCATAACACACATGCCTCAAGTTGTAATCAACAACAGGCTTGGTATACAACCCAGTACAGGTGAGATCAAGAAAGCAATCAGTCGAATGTCCAATGACAAAACCCCTGATTCAAATGCAATTTCTGCCGAGCTTTACAAAGCAGGAGACCCTGTACTGTACTGCTAAACAGGCTAACAGACCTCTTTCACTCAATTTGGAATGCAGGTCATATGCCGCAGGAACTGAAAGATACCACCATTGTCCACATGTAGAAGCACATAGGCAATTGCCAATCTTGTGATAACCACGGGGAAATGTATCAGTTTTCCACCAGTTTCATGATGGCAAGTCAGCTCGTGTGCTGAATGATGGTGAACTTTCAATAGCATTCTCAGTTATCAATGCAGTGTACAGGCCCCAGTGCTCTTTAGGATGGTATTTGCAGTCATGCTTTCTGATGCTACATGTTGCTGTGACACTGGCATGCATCTCAGATACAGGACAGATGGGCAGCAGTTCACTCATCGGCGCCTAAGGTCCCTCACAAAGGTGAAAGACACAACCATCTTAAATCACATAATTAACTCATGCTCAAAGCAAAACATGCAGACAACCATGGATGAGTTTTCCACTGCAGGATTTAATTGTGATCTTACGGTCAACGCTAAGAAAACAGGTAATGTTTCTACCTATGCCGAGAAACCCTACCACAAACCAAATATCACTGTACAGGGCCATCAGCTACAAACAGTTGATGATAGCTTTACTTACCTTGGTAGTACTCTCACCAGAGAAGAATATTGACTCTGAAGTCCACAACATGATTTCCAAGGCTAATACTGCTTTTGGATTACTATCAGCAAATGTTTGGGATTGACAAGGAATCAGTGTTGCCACAAAGACCAATGTGTATTGTGCTGTTTACCCTTCTGTATACATGCAAACCATGGACAGTCTATAGCAGGCATGTTAGGAAACAATCATTTCTATGTAAACTGTTTTCGCACGCTACTCAGTATCAGCTGACAGGATAGAGTGTCCAAGAATCAGGGCAAGCTTCACCAGCATTCATATGCTGCTGCAGAAAGCTGAGACCAGATGAAATGGGCATGTTGTTCCCATGTCAGATGAGTGCCTCTCTAAGCAGAAGTTGTATGGTGAGTTCAGGACATGACAGCGCTTGCCAGGGGGACAAAAGAAGCAATACAAATCACTCCAAAGCTTTCTTTGTGTAATTTCTCTATTGATGTCACTGCCATCACTCAGGTACTTGCATTGCTGAGCAGAGAACCGTTACTGTTGCACAGGATAAGCAAGCTGCACAAAAGGACAGAATGCAAGACAAACCAATTATTAATGCTTTTATGTATACCCTACCTGCAGTAGACTTTGTCACACCCAGATTGGGCTGTATGGACATATGTAGTCAAATATGCATTTCATGCCTGACGCTGTCACCATCTTTACTTACAATAGACAACTAACTTACTAACTAACTAACTAATTAACTAACTAACTAACTAATTAACTAACTGACCAACTAACTAATTAACTAACTAACTAACTAAAAATGAAATCACAACACTTGTGACAGCTATCCTCAGAGTTAATATACTATTAAGGTTATTTGTTCCAGATAATGAAAGCATGGAAGTTTAAACATCTCTGTATTCAAGATTTTGAATCTATAATCAATGAAAGAATTGACATGAGGGACAAAATGCAATGGTTTATTTTGGTTTAGCTGAACAGTAAACAACATTCAAAGATAAGAGTTTTTGTTACTTTTGATAGATTTGTTTATGACCGAGAGCTGCCACGTGAACGTCTACTTTCAACTTTAAAAAACTACCTCCTCCCCATGGTCACATTTGTCCCTTTTTCACAACTTCTCTCTCCCCTGTTCCCTGTGAATGTCTTTTATTGATACCCTCATGTTTGCAAACCTAATTTGCTAAATATTTGCTACTGTACTATTGGTATACATACTTTTGCTGAAATGTCTATCCATGTTTGGATATTTAAGTACACTGGAAAGCAACATATATTGATTAATACAAGAATTTGATGCTCACATCTTTTAAATCCTGCTGAAGTCGAATGTTTTGGACAGAAAGGTGCAAATATCGCAGTCAAACTGTAAACGATGACACAGCGCATTCCATTCTCTGGACGACATCTTGCTACTTGCAAAGCGCTTTTCAGGGCTTGGTAGTGGGAGATTGAGAACAAACTAAAAAGAAGAAAAAGATATCTTTTAAATTTGCTAAGGAATCAAGATGCTGAGCAGCGCATGAGCTGCAGCGGTCAGCGACCCATAGCTGACTGTTAGCGTCAGGGCTGGCGAACCAGAGCTGCCAAGACCCTTGTACACCTCCACGCGGTGATCCTGGATAACAGGCTGCAACAGAGCAGACTGGCTAAGGAGAAGGGATCGAAGAGGGAATGCTAACTCGGTACTCAAAAAATGCTTGCTGAAGTCGGATGTGTTGGACCGAAAGGTGCAAATATCACAGTCAAGCTGTAAACTTAGACACAACGCATTCCGTTCTCTGGACTACATTCTGCTACTTAGGACCATGTCAGGGTTTGGTAGCGGGAGATTGAGAATGAACAAAACCAAGCCGAATTTGCCAAAACTTTCAATGAAAAGTGAAACTAAAATTGAGAAAAAGAAATTTGTGTGGAAATTAAACATCCTGGTATTTTACACCATGGAATGAGTCCCCATTAAAACAATAGTTTCTTGTATTATGTTAGTACAATACTTCTGCGAAGACGGATGTGTCGGACCGAAAGGTGCAAATATCCCAGTCAAACTGTAAACTAGTGACACAACACAAATCCATTCTCCAGACTACATCCTGCAGCTTGCAAAACCCTGTTCAGGGCTTGGTAGCGGGAGATTGAGAATGAACGCAGAAGAAGAAGAAGAAGTACAATACTAAACTTGGAAATATTCTATGCATGTTTGATGTTCTTTCAGAAATTACACTGAGCCTGCGAGATGGAAATAATCAAACTGGTCTTCTGCACATCAGACATGATGATACAGAGATGATGGTCTGTGCAAATAGCTGGAGAGATTATGAGGCTAATGATGCTTGTCTGGAGCTAGGCTTTAATGCAGGAAGGACCTGGTCTAAAGACAGTAACAGCACAAGTATTACTACAAGGTAGCAGGCACAATATTCTGGAATCTAAGCCTCATTTAGATATCAAAGTACCAATCATCATCATCATTGTAAAAGCTTTGATAGACAGACTTGTGTAATATTTGATCTAACCTTTTATTTTGCTATGATTTTGCATATTCTGAATGTTACAAGAGACTAGATCTCTACCTCCATCTATCAAAATATTTTCCCTTTTTTGCTAACTTGCTCAATATATTTTTGTATCCCATCTGATATTTTTGTCAAAGTTGAAATAATACTTGAAAATGTTGCCTAAGTATATTTTGTTTAAGTTAGATGACACATTTCTTAAATTAAAAAATACAGACTCACAGCTGGAGACTACAGAAATAAAGTGGAGATGAATGGGCCATGCTTTCAGAAACAACCTACCAAGATAACCAGCTATCCATTTGACTGAAAGCACACTAAAAAAAACACAGAGAATGAGACACCACAGAGAACTTTTTAAGAAGAGTAGAAGAGGAAGCTAAAGCAAATATACCCTTGTTAGCAGAGCTGCAGAAGATGAATAGTAGAAAAATTTGTTTTGAGAAGTAGATGTAGCTGAATTTACCTACAACAATAAATAATAATGATGTTTTCCATTATGGAGATGCAGATTTCCAACTTTTGAGTGAATCTTACATATAATCTCTTTTCACATCCCATGTTTTCTTCTATTCTTACCTTCTTTATAATTATTCTCTTTTATTATATCAAACTTCATTTCACACCTCACCCAAACAAAATGGAAAGATATAATATATTTGTATGCAGCACTGTGGTTAGAGATGTGGCTTGTACATCCAATAATCGTAAATTCTACCACTGCATCAAGAATAATTGGGGTGTTCCAAAGACACAATGTAACAGTGGACCTGCAGGTGTCAGCTGTTTCAAAACAGGTATGTATTTGATGGTAGCAAGAACCAGTTACAATATTTTTCAATCCATATTTTGACTCTTATTCTTCTCAGATGAAAAGCAAGCATAATAGCGATATAATTACTAAAATGTAAAGATTGAAATAGATTCACATACAGTGTAATCTAAAAACAAGCACTTTGCATACTCAAATAAATACAGCCCAGAAGGCAAAAACAAAACAGACTAGGCAAAAATATCAGATATGATCTCCAATGGCAGAGGGTTGGGCCCCACCTGGTTAAATACATTCTTGAGGCACATGACTCACACACTGAACAAGCAGCAGTGAAATGGGATGGCACTATGACATCTTTAAGTTACGAGAAAGGCAAGACCAGATGAGAGTAATTGAACTCTTAGTTTACACGCTAAAAAAACCATGTCTTTACAAGAAGTTACTTTTTATACTTGTCAACTGTTACTGATTTTAGATTAGTATATTTATTTATAAGGATTAACTCAAGTATTATTGGTAAAAATATGCAGAAATGAAAAGCGTATTATATGAACATAGTTAAACATATAAAAAGTTTCAAATATTTATGAAAGACACATGAAGATTTGAATAGAACAAGTAAGAATCTCACCATAGCAAGAAATCGGATACAGCAGGCCCTAACATCGCTGGAAGAGTGGGCGAACTCATGGCTGGTCAAAATAAACGAGGACAAAACCACGCGTACAATATTCTCGCTATCAATCAAACCCCAAAACATCAAATTAAGTCTAAACGGCAAATACCTTCAGCCAAACGACAACCCAAACTATCTGGGAGTCACATTTGATCGGCGCATGACATGGAAAAGTCAGATCGAGAGAAACCGAATGAGAGCCAGAGAAAGAATGGCAATCATGAGGAAACTTGCTGGCACAAGCTGGGGAGCAGACGAAAGCATACTAAATAAACTGTACACTGGAAGAGTGAGACCAGTTCTCGAGTATGGCATTGCGGCATGGACAACAGCAGCAAGGGTGAACTTCGATAAAGTTAGCAAACTCCAAAACCAAGCCATGGGAGTTATAACAGGAGGCATGAAGTCAACGCCAATTGTAGAGCTTGAAAAGATTACAAAACTGCAATCCATGACCGACAGAAGAGACTGCAGAGCCCAGCTGAAATCAGAGAAACTCAGAAGACTGACTGACCACCCAATGCACTAGAGACTAAACAATTTCGGAAATGGGAAGCTAAAGCGAAGAAACTTTGCAGAAATAGCCAAAGCAAAGATGCACGAAGACCCTATGAACGCACTAACCACACCAAAGCCCATCCCTACTGTACGAAAACCTACCTGGAGGCAGCATATATTTCCAGAGGTGGTAGAAAATATACCAGGTATTAGAAACAAAAACTGCCAGACTGAAAAAGAAAGAAGAGATACTACCCTGAGTTTCATTACGGAAAACTACCCAAGCATGGACTGGACCCATGCATACACCGACGGTTCCGTAACAAATACAACACAGAACGGAGGGGCAGGAGCATTCCTGAGCCTACCAAATGGCAGAAAAATAACATTGTCATTCACTACTGGAAAATACACAAGCAATTTCAGAGCGGAGGCAGAGGCACTGAGGGCGGCAGTAAAAGAAATGGTGACAGGTAAAAGGAATGAAAGCCACATAGTCCTGCTTACAGATGCACTGGCCGTAGTCACAGCACTGAAAAGCCAGAAAAATACTGAACTTAATGAATTAAGAGCAATACTCTGTCAACTATGCCAGCAGGCCGCACCAAAAAGAGTAGTGGTGCAAAAGAAGGTGCAAAACTACCACAACCTGATACTAGTATGACATACGAAGAGTCAAAACGGCTTATTAGAGCCAGATACATGACCAAATGGGAAACAGAACATACTGGCTACACCAAAAACGATTCCTATTACCAGTTGAACAGAAAAGAGCAGGTCGGGGTCTTCAGACTTCGCACTGGCCACAATAGACTCAGGTACCACCTATTCAACAAATTGAAGATAGGTAGAACCGACGAATGCCCGTGTGGTACCGGCAAAATGACCGCTGAGCATTTTCTGCAAAACTGCCCGACATACGAGGATCAGAGAGAGCAGATATGGCCATCACCAGTGGCAACACTAGACAAGCTCTATGGCAGTGTCGACAGCCTCAGGATGACGGCTGCTTTTTTCGAAAAAATAATGGTTACTGTCTGACTGCGTACGATGAAGAAGAAGAAGAAGAAGAATAGAACAAGTATAAATTTGCAGAACAGAATAACAAATACTGTACTCACAGCAATATTTAACTCCTTCAGCAATACAGAAACTTATGAATTCAGGATCCTTGTAGAGTATATTCAATATTTAACTCCTTCAGCAACACAGAAACTTATGAATTCAGGATCCTTGTAGAGTATATTCAATATTTAACTCCTTCAGCAACACAGAAACTTATGAATTCAGGATCCTTGTAGAGTATATTCAATATTTAACTCCTTCAGCAACACAGAAACTTATGAATTCAGGATCCTTGTAGAGTATATTCAATATTTAACTCCTTCAGCAACACAGAAACTTATGAATTCAGGATCCTTGTAGAGTATATTCAATATTTAACTCCTTCAGCAACACAGAAACTTATGAATTCAGGATCCTTGTAGAGTATATTCAATATTTAACTCCTTCAGCAACACAGAAACTTATGAATTCAGGATCCTTGTAGAGTATATTCAATATTTAACTCCTTCAGCAATACAGAAACTTATGAATTCAGGATCCTTGTAGAGTATATTCATTTTCACAGAAGTTAGGAAAGTTTTATGTGTGTCTTGTTATAAATAAACATTCTGCATGCATTTTGAAATTAGTTGTCACAATTAGAAAAAAATTGTATTTTACAACCAAATGTAGACTAAACTTTCTATTTTAGTATTTGCATTTCATGTTGTAAAAATAAAACTATATTCTTTCAACATTATGAGGTGTACTTAATCTTACATGTCTAAGTTCGGATCTATCTTGATTTTCTACTTGTTATTTGGAATATGATTTGTTTGTCTAGTAAGTAATGGCTTCTCTACTACACCTAGAACAAGTCACTAGGTCCAGTCAGGGTAGATGTCCGCATGTCTTCAGTCTGACAACTTTGTCAACTACAATAATTATCTGAATACTAGTCATATGAACTATCCCCACTTAATAAATCCTCATTTTTCAATTCAATCCATGAATGAATAAGTGCCAATGCTTGCTTGACCGAGAATCTTTGCTTGTCATCATTTGTATTTGAAGCCATTTCTCGTTAATGAAAAAATTTACTAAAAACTACTGACCACACAACATGCCAGTTTATTTCAAATGGACGATTATTGCCACATGAAGTTTTCTGAAAATGTGATGCAAATATTTAATGTTGATATGATTGGACAAAAATGTGGGTAAACTGTCTGTAACTCTGTATAAAAATAGTGTTAAAGAAACAGTGGTTGGTTTCTCAGGTGGAGCCCCGGAAAAATGAGGCTGCGGAAATAGTTTCTGAGGGGATGCCTCGTTTAATAAATGTTAATTAATGATGTTTCACTAGAATGTTTATAATAATTATAGATATAACCTACAGATAGAAATAAGTTACTTTGTTCTTTTTCCTTTTAACAAATATTTAATACTTTTAAATTCAATCAGTATCTTAAATAGACATGTTCTAGACACTTTTATATGTACACCATTAATTGTTATATGTGCCCAGTATTCATTTTAATAAATGAAGACTTGATTACAGTTTATGCTATCTTTTTTGTAATATGTCAGAAGTGAACTATTTTTATAAAATGTTGTTTTCTTAGTTAAAATTGACCCTGGAAATGGCGGAGCTGGAATTCTTCATATTTACAACAACTCCGATGGAGAGTATTCTTCTGTATGTCGAAATGGATTTGATGACACTGGTGCTACTGTTGCTTGCCGGGAATTAGGCTACACTCATGGAACACTTCTACCTGTTGAAGTATTTGGGTTTTACTCCTACAATCCAATGAGATCTAATGTAGACTGCAATGGCTCAGAGAACTCTATTCTTGATTGCCCATACAGCACCAATATTGGAAATTGCACCTCAAGTGATTATGTGTCTGTCTCATGCACTGACACTATTTCGTCTGGTAGGTTTGTGTTGCAGCTTTGTTTTGTTTTCTGTGATTGCTATATATTAAACAGGAACTGTAATGTTGAAAGTAGTTTTCATTTGCTAAGCAATTTCTTCCGTCCTGCTCTTAATTTTCTGTTTTATATTTGTGAATGAAATATAGCTTATTTTGTTTGGTTCACAAATATAAATTTGTGACAAAATGAAAATAACTGAAGAATTTTGTTTTTTACCAAGTCCCAATGAAGTGGCAGACTTGAGGAAGTCTGTGACACAGTATTTCAAGCATTTTTGCCTTTGTGATTTTTTTAGCAATTTATTTGTACATAATAAAGTTGACATTACAACTCTTATTAATTTACTTTTATACCTGCTTAATTGCTCTCTAACTATATCCACTTGCATGGTTAGTCGTAAAACAGTGCCCCTTTCAGAGTACCGTTTGTCCACGGGACTTTCATCATCATTATTTGTTTACTCCTTATGCAAGAAGAGTTTATCTACTTTACTTTATTTTTCTTCCATTTGTGTCATTCAGCATCATGGGAAGGTTAAGTTGCCTTTTTTAGGCCACGTGTGGTATGTCAGTTGTTGTGAGCCCATGTTGTCTTCCTTGTACTTTCTAGCCAGATCGTCTTGTGTTGTGAGGAAATGGTTTTAAAAAAATTGGAGGGATTAAAAGTGGATAAATGCTCAGGTCAAGATGGTATTCATCCAAAATTGCTGTTTTTAATTAGAGACCAACTAGCAAAACCATTGGCTATATTATGTTCTCAATCACTTGCAAAAGGCATTGGTCCATGGGATTTAAAAGATGCAGGAGTGATTCCCTTATTCAAAAAGCAAAAAAAATCAGATCCAGCAAATTATAGGTTGGTGAGTTTAACAAGCATAGTCTGTAAATTGTTAGTCAATAATCAAAGAAAACATTGTAATGTATTTAGACAAGTTTAATCTAATCAGAAGTAGCATGGGTTTACTAGAGGGAGATTGTGCTTAACAAATCTATTAGAATTCATGGAGGAGGTTACTAAAATCATAGATAAAGGGGAACCAGTGGATGTCATTTATCTAGATTTTGCAAAGGCCTTTCATAGAGTACCTCATCAAAGATTATTTTGAAAGTTAAAATCACATGGAATAGGTGGGGAAGTTGCCAAAAGGATTGAAAATTGGTTAACGAGAAGAAGGCAGAGGGTGGGCATAAATAAGGAGTACTCTGAGTGGTGTGAAGTGAAAAGTGGTGTGCGACAGGGCTCAGTTTTGGGACCAATTTTGTTCTTGATATATATAAACGATTTGAATAATTGATATAGAAACCATGATTGCAAAATTTGACTACACAAAACTATGTAGGAGCGTCTCATCTAAAGCAGAAGTGGATATATTGAGATCGGATTTAGATAAAACTCGAGACTCGTCTGTAAGCTGACAAATGGAGTTTAATGTAGATAAATATACAGTCATCCACATGGGTAGATCCAATATGGAACATAATTACAGAATGGGAGAGAACAATATTAGAAAGATAGATAAGGAAAGGGACCTAGAGGTTATAATACTTCATACAGGTAAGATGAGGGAGCAAGTTCAGGTAGCAGTGAAAAAGGCAAATGCACTGTTAGGCACGATAAATAGAAATATTAAACATAGGAGCAAGGAAGTGATAGTCAAACTGTATAAAGCACTAGTTAGATCTATATTGGAGTACTGTGTACAGGTGTAGAGTTCTTATCATAGAAGGGATATAAACATTCTGGAAAGAATACAAAAAAAGAGCGACAAAGCCAATTGTGGGATTCCAGCATTACAGTTATGAGGAAGGGCTCAGAAAAACAACCTGCAGTGTCTAGAAAAGAGAAGAATTCGAGGTGACTTAATACAGGTTTATAAGATAATCACAGGAAAGGTTAAATTAGACTATAGCAAGTTCTTCAAAGTATGATCACCAGAAAGAACAAGAGGGCAAGCTACAAATTAACTAAAGACAGATCCAGATTAGATATTATAAAATATTTTTTTTACTCAGAGAGGGGTGAATGCTTAGAATGCATTGCACCAGGAGGTAGTGGAGGCAGGGACAGTTAATACATTTAAGAATAGATTGGATGCGCATAGCTTTTAGAGCAGGGTAATGCAAATGTAACTGGTTGTATACAGACTATGATGAGTCTTTTGAACCAGTATAAAGAATTTAAGTGAGAGTGCTACAGTTGTTGATCAGTTTACTAGAGATAACCAAACCATTTATTTTCTGTCTTGATGTGTATTAAGCACAGGGGGTAGTTCTCACCATATTTGTAATGTAATAATTTAAAATTATTTCTCTTATTTTAACACTCATGCCTTTTTTTAAAATAAATTGTATTTCATACATTATAATTTACCATTTCTGTGTTTTGGATAAGAATCAAGTTTGACATTGGTAGCACAGTTAATATAAATATACTGTTTATCAGTTGTTCTGTTTCCAAGTTGCTGTTCAGATATTTAATCAGTAACAGCAGTTGATAAGAAACAGAATAGGCTTTCTGACATCTAGTTTCAATTTTTCTAGGAAACCTTACATCATCTCTAAAAATACTTTAAGGTACTTGCACTTTTGGGCCTGTTTATGTTTGATATTGTTTACATGTATGTTAAATAAACTTGGTGTTCTGCTAATCCTCTTTGATATGCTGATCTTCATATTGTAACTTTCACATCTTGTGCTAAGTGCTTTCATATGATTTTGCAGTCTATCTTCATCTTTGTATTTTATGCTTTCTGCAAAGAGTAGTTCATGAATTCAGTTTGGTTTTTTTGCTTTCCGAGCTGAATTTCACTTCTGGTGTTGCATTTTGGCTAACGCCTGTTGCTATTCTGCAAATTTAAAGGTTGAATAACATTAGTGAAAACACATATCACTGCCATACTTCTGCTGGGAATCAAGATGTGGGCAGTGCATGAGCTGTAACGGTCAGCTACCCAAAGCTAACTGCTAATGTCAGGGCCGGTGACCCAGAGCTGCCAAGACACTTCTCTACCTCTACGTGATGATCCTGAATAACTGGCTGCAATAGAGCAGATTGGTTAAGGAGAAGGGATTGAAGAGGGAAGGCTAACCAGGTACCCAAAAATGTCATGCTGAAGTCAGATAGACAGAATAGTGTAAATATCTTGTCAATTACTTACTTACTTTCCGTGTCCATAGCACCATGTCATATGGCAGAGGTCCAGTGTTCTGCCAGACTAACCGCCTTATTGTTACCCTCCAGCTGGTCATACATGTGTGTAATAGATTTTCTCAGGTTAGGAGGTGTCCCTGGTGCTGGACAGCGTCGTGTCTACAGATATCATCGTCGTTGTATCCCCATATACTCAGGTTCTTTCTGTATTGAGTGACCTCAAACCAAAGTCTATTCAAGATTCGCCATAGTGGAAATAATAGGTGTGCTCAAGGTACAGCCTCCTCCTTCAGCTGTATCAATGGAGTCAATTGTTTGTCACACCATTTCTTGTAAAGTAAAGTAAAGTAACCCATAGCATTACTGCCGTAGGGGTGTGAGGTGTTAGCGATCTCACATTTCAAAGGCTCGACTATATGAAGGCAGAAGTCATCTCCTCTCCCTCCCAGCTTTTACTTCGCGGACTGAACCGGTACCCACTTAAGGCTGGGTCAGAACCGGTACCCACTTAAGGCTGGGTCGACCCAGGAGTCGTTGCAGTCTGAAAAAACATTACCAAAACTGGGGAATGAACCCAGGACCACTCAGATGCAAAGCCAGCGCGCTAACCACTGCGGTATGGGACTCCCCAAGCCATTTCTTGATGTGACGATATACAGGGCTTCCCTAGAGAGGTTGTGTTGTTTGTAGGAAACGCCACCTAGACTTAAATCTCGTTTTCTGCAATTGGGCTTCCCTTGTTGTGCTTGTAAGTCTGCGAATAATGTTATTGTCAATAACATTAATAATATCAGTGATGTACTGCTTGTTACCTTGCTAGACTAGTTACAGAAGCTTCAGTTCACTTTTTGACAGTGACTGTTATTGGCAAACTTTCTTTGCTATTTCTACTTCCTACAATGGGGACATGGGGTTAGACATTAGGAGACAAAGGGTTTATTACCCCTTTGAAATCCAACGCATGGTGTAGTGTGGCATATGTCTTAGTCAACCTGTACTTCTACAGGGGTAGATGCCTCTGTGCAGGTCCCAGCTCTGGTATCATCTGGATGTAGCTGGGAGGAGGACTTCATGCTTAGCAAGCTAGGCTCAAGCAACTTATTACTCCATTGTGTTGGAATAAGTGGCATGGATGTTGGTTAAGTCCATCTTAATAGACTTAAATCTAGAGCAAAGTAGCCCTGCAGCTTGTTAGGCACCATCTATGCTGCTCTAAACTAATCACCTTATCATGGCACACAATGTATGTCCTTTAGGCAAATGTCAAAAACTCCACTCAGTCATTTTTCTTCTTGATCTATTAATTGTTTTGTATTGCTTCTTACACAAAAAATGATGCCTATTACCAGTTGAACAGAAAAGAGCAGGTCGTAGTCTTCAGACTCCGCATTGGCCACAACAGACTGAGGTAGCACCTATTCAATAAACTGAAGATAGGTGGCACTGACGAATGCACATGTGGTACAGGGAAAATGACCGCTGAACATCTGCTGCAAAATTGCCCGACATACAAGGATCAGAGAAAGCACATGTGGCCATCACCAGTGGCAACACTAGACAAGCTCTATGGCAGTGTTGACATCCTCAGGATGACAGCTGCTTTCTTCAAACAAATAGAAGTTGACGTCTGACAGCGTACGAAGAAGAAGAAAGAAGTATTGCTTCTTTTTGTTTAATGTTTCTGGGCTCTGAATGCGGGGAAAAATAGTAACAATGTAACCTGCTAGGCATGCCGTAAGAAACAACAACTAACGAGGGTTTGACATTGAACTAACTGTCCTGTAGAAACTTTAAAACACAGAAACTTCAAAAAATTTAGACAAGTCAATTAAAATAAAAAATACAGCTCAATAATCTTCAAAGGTCTTCTGCCATAAGGGCTAATGACACAGTGAAGCTTAAGACCTAAAGAATCTATTGCTGACATCTGTTTCTCCTAGTTTAATTAATTATATGACCAACTAATTTTTTTTTCAAAAAAGGTTTGTAGCAAGATTGTTTTAATTTTTAGTGTTCAATAATAATTATCTTATGACCAGTTTTGCACATGCTGAGAAAAAGGGAAACAATATGTCAATTAATCAAATATTAATTAGTGAACAAAACACATGACACCATGTATGTATGTCTAAATTGATTGCTCCTTTTTCTGTGTGCTTTTAAATCCAATTTTAATTTTATCCATTTGTTTGCTACCTCAAACATGATTTTTTATGTCTACCAGGTACATTCAAACTAGAAAATGTCAATGCAGACTACTCTGAGGCATATGGTGTTCTAAGAATATTTCAGAATAACACATGGGGATTTGCTTGTGATAACCTGTTTACAGAAACTGACGCTCATGCATTCTGCTCTAAAGTTGGTCAAGCCATGGGCTACCAGTTTACCTCTGCTTTGAAATTCACAGCAGTGGGAAATATACTTGGTCCATATTTTGTTACTTTTGCCAACTGCACACAATCTACAAATGCTGAGTATGTGTGTAGCTCTGGCCACATGGTTTGCTCATCGAATAGAGCTGTTTCTCTTGTGTGTGCTAGAAGCTCTGGTAAGTGGAATATTATCTCATTTTCATTGTTTGTTTTTCATTCAAATTCTGACCTGACCTTCCTACATTTACATCCATAGTATCAATATTTGCCTTAATTTTATCTTAGTTTGAGGCTATATATTCTTATTTTTCACACTGACCTCAATGTTGTGAAAATTATTGTTGTTTGTTCAGACCCTGCTTTTAGTTCTGCTTTTCTTTTCTCTAATTATAGATTCTAGATATTTAAATTGTGTGATGTCCTCTTTGATTCCTTCCTTGTTGTTTGTCAATTAGCTGAGTCTTTTCTGTGCTTGATTTCCATGTCATATTTTCTAAAGGTGTTATCAAGCCTAGTTCTTTGCATTTCTAGCTCTTGTTCATGTTCAGTCAGTGCATATGTGCAATATGCAAAGTCATTGTGAAGCTTCATACAAAATAAATGCATTTAGATTTATAATATTTTTGTCATGATTTTCCTTTTTAGAATTGCATTAAAATAGGGTAGCAACAACAATTGCAAAGACAAGTGTTTTTTTTAATTTGCTAGTGATGCATGAAGAAGTATGATTATGTTAATATTGAGGTATCTTTCATGTCTTCTTACTTATTATTTTTGAAAATGAACTTCGATTGTCACCTGCCACAGATTTCTGTTTTTGGCAAACTTTTTAAGTTTTATTAATTATGCCTAGTGCTCCAACTCCACTTTAAATTTTGTTTTGTACTGTGTTCTTCTGACTCGCAATGTTCTTCCATTATTTTTGCTTTAATTCTTGTTCAATTTACTGTTTGGCTGCTTTAGTGAATGATCCTCTTATGAACATATGGTCTTATCAACTTAAACCAGAAAGAGAGTTCTTAGTTGTTACATAGTACTGACCCTGTCATGTGGAAAGTGAGCATGGATAAACAAACAAGAAGGTTACCAAAGGCCATTTCCTTAATCTGTCTCTCCTTAAAATTCTGATGGCCAATTGCAGACATTCCATTTTGTAGGTGGAGATTTTGCCTTCTCATGTCTTGGATGTGTTCCATGTTTGGCTTTGGTAATACAAAGTTGGTAGGAAAATACATGAATCAGTTACTGCTTCTTTGCCAGACTAATGTGGGGATATTTGGGCAGTGGCACCAGCTGATATGTCTCTGCTTTCTAATATCTAGTCTCAATTTCTCTATTGCACCTGCAGTCCTCCTGCTGTCCTCCATATCTGATCTCCTGGGCCTGCTGGAGAACCATGTTCTGAAAGCTTAAGTTGTGGACCTGCGTTTTCCAACTCTCAGAATTATCGTCTTAGACATGCTGATACGCATACCATATTTATTACAGATTGGATTAAACACGGATAAGTGATTTTGGAGCTGTTGTCACCATCTTTATATGTGAGGCATTAGTCATCTGTAAATAGCAGTTCTTATATGGTATTAGTATCTTAATAATATGTCATATCCTGAAATTCCTCTGAAACGTCTTCTTCTTCTTCGATCAATTGGCGCTATACTTCTAGCCCAGTGAGGTTCATGAAGGAGACTGCATTTCAGGTAATAGTCGGTGCTCCACAGCTTTTCAAGCATGATCACTTCCCCGGGCCAGACAACCTTTCTTTGGTCTATATATATAGGGCAGTCCTGCAGATTATGTTCTGGTGTTTGCTTGGGTGCTTTACAATCGCATGTGATGATGTCTCAGAGACCCATTCTGTATAGGTGGGTCTTGAGTCTGCAAAGTCCCATTTTGAATCTCAAGATCTTTGTCTGCCCATCTTTACCAAGTTTGTCTATGCTGTCATTTTCTGGCTTGTATTCTTTATGCTTGTTTCTCCATACCATCCTCATGGATTGTTTGATGAGTGACTTTGCTTCTTTATAGCTATGTGGATGGCAAACCTGCGTGCCACCATGTCTGGCTTTTGCTAGCTCATCTGCTTTCTTGTTTCCAAGGATTCCACAGTGTGCCAGAATCCACTGCAGGACTAGATCTGTTTTTAGGACAGTAATTCAATGTTGTATTTTATTTCATGTGAGAGTATCTTGTTTGGGGCTTGAGATGTTTTGTAGTACACTCCTGGAGTCTGTTTGAATGACTGTTTTTCTTGTAGTTGTGTTTTGGCTGATAAGAATCTTCATTGCTCTGAAATTGGTACAGGTCTCTCCTGCTGGTATGGAGTGATTTTCTATGTTACCGCTGAAGTGTAAGATGTCAATTCCACTGCCTCCCTTTTTTATTTGCTCACATCTGAAACAATTTTGTCTATATAAATGTTAAAAAAACAGAAAGGCAGCACACATCCAAGATACAGTTGTATACAGACTGTAGTGCCTTCTAAACCAGTATAATGAAGTTAAGTTAAGATACATTAACACAGTTTATAATTTGTTAGCATCTCATCAGTTGGTTATTTGCCTAACAAAACTAACTAATACCTTGACATAAGACCAAGAAGTTGTGATTTTCTGACAATACGGTTGCAGACCAAAAAAACATGAATACACAATTTTGTTGCAGCTATTTATATGAAAACTAACTTTGTTTTAACGTTGCAGATTAATACATATCACAATAAATTATCCTTATTTCAAATTTCAGCCCCAAAGTTACATATTGTAGATGATGAAAATGGAATTCATTCTGGGAGATTGCAGATATCTGTAAATGGTCTACCTGGAGCTATTTGTGCTAATAGCTGGACTGATAAAGAGGCTCAAGTAGCTTGTAGACAACTGAATAGTGAATATGTTGCAGGAGCTGCAAAACTGTAAGCTTCAAAATTTTCAACCTGCACTTAATTTTCTTTTTTAAATAAATATTTTTCAATAGATACAATTGGAATTATTCTGTTTTATAAAAAATAAGTCAGTAAAGTAAAGTCACTATAATAATCAGTCATCTCTAGGTTATTAAGGAATGATATAAAAATAGAATTGTGCAGATTCTGACAAATGTTGGAAGTCATGGGGTCGACAATTGGAGGATTTTCGTCATGTGCCTTGGCGATCTGTTTTGATGGCCATATGCATGTACATGTCCATAGGATCACCGACCTATGTGATGGCAAGATGGACGGATCAAAGATCTAGGCCTGCATTGGTACAGCGTTGCAAAAGATAGGAACGCAAACAAAATACTGTTGGCTTTCTCACATACGGTACATCTGCTAGACTGATGCAGAAGATAATACATTTAATCTTTTACTTTATAGTTTACAAATTTGCATCTATTTCCTGTATCTGCATCATTTTTCAGCATGTCATGCCCTGATGTGGTTGTTGATTTTGAGAACCACTAATTTTATTTTTTTAATACATTTTTGCGTGTGTCTAGAGACATATATTAATAAAGAATTTATGGGTGTTATTGTTGTTAATGTGCATATGTTAGTTTCTGAAATACAAGAAGATGAAGGTGTTAGTGATGAAAAATAACACAAACATATAGACTCACCCAGTAGTGCAGTTGCTTGGTAATGTTTAAAAAAAATTTGCAGAAAAACGTATTCGTACTACTATCAATGTTTACTGTAATGGCTATGTTTGTCACTTCAACTATAACTGTAATTATTTTATCTACATAAACAAACTAAATAGATCTACCTCAGAAAAATCCATTTACAGAAAATTAACTTCCTTATTCTCATTAATGGATGAATCTCCAAATCCAAGCAAAAAACAGAAGAAATCCTTTCTAAAATCTAAAACAAATAGAAAAATTACCATTCTTTTAGTCTAACATTAGATGACGGAAGTTGTAACTTTCTACAATCAAAAGAGCAGTATGTTTAACCTTTTCTATGACATTAACTTGATAGTTGATATATGATAAAGCGATGACCCTAAAGCTGACGGTGTGTAGCGCCAGTGGAACGGAGCCAAATTGTCATAATCTCACGCCGTTGGAACGGAAAAGGTTAATAATAATATGTTGGAAGTAAATTTTAATTGGTTATGCACATTTTTTAACTGTATAGATATTAATAAGGGATAATTTTATGTATTTTTTACCATGAAACAGTGAACTGTGCCAGTGTAGTAGAGAGAAAATTAGCTTTCTAAATATGTGCACTGATATCTTAAAATCACATTTTTATGAACAGCCATTGCTCTAAAACATTTTTTGGCTCATTTTTATAATATTTTCCCTTCTGAAGATGGATGTGTCAGATCAAAAGTGCAAATATCACAGTCAAGCTGTAAACCAGCGACACAACGCATTTCGTTCTCCTGATTTCATCCTGCTACTTGCAAAGCCCTGTTCAGGACTTGGAGTTTGAGAACAAATGCAGAAAAAGAAGAACAAGAATATTTTGGACTGAAATTGCCTAAAAAAAATGTTTAGTTTAATTTGAAGGTGATTTTTTTTCACAGATACAACCGCAGCGCATTATCATTTTATATGTCTGGAACAAAATGCTATGGTAATGAAAACAATCTTTTCCAATGCACCAATGATGGATGGAGGAAAATCAGCTCTACAGCTTGCGGAAGTAGTTCTATGGAAGCTGGAGTTGTTTGCTTTAGAAAAGGTGAACAAAATTTGAGGAGAGAGCTTTAAAATATTATAATCTTTGACTGATTGTAAAATATTTTTTCATTCGGTTCATTTCTGTTTTACTAAAACAGTTGTAGTTTTATCACATCCTCTTTAACCAACACCTTTCAGAGGGATCCCATTTAGCATTCATAGTCAATTTAGTTCTGTTCTGTTCCTTAGAACTGACTTCACTGCACTCTGGGCATATCCATAAATGCTCATCCCCTCTCTACAAATTGTGAAGAGTTTAGTAGATACTGATGGTTTCCGTCACTGGTTGGCTGCTCCATCTTCTCACGCATCTACTTCATTCAAGCCTTGTTTAAAGTTCTGTAGTTTATGAATTCCTGATTCAGCTACTGCGGTGTCATCATCCAGCAGGTGGTCATTTATATTAAAAATGTCACTCCTATCCATATCTAGTGTACCCATAATGGGTGCTTGTGTTCAGTTTGCACCAACAGATTAATCAGGAAATCATAGAGCAAAAAGTGATCAATTTGATTAGGACCAGGTAAAAAAATTTAAGAGCCAGGCATAGTGTTGAATATGTAAAAGGAGGAATTGAGGGGGTAATTTGGATATTGATCCTGGAATGTTAGATGCCACAGCAAAATTTATAAGTGGCGACCAGACACCATGGATTTGTCATGCCCATTTATAAAAACTTGATAGCCAACATATTTTAGCCTTGCACTTAACTCTTAGGATCTGGCAAGCTTAATCAGTAACCTTGTTGTTGTATCCAAAAAACTGGCAAGCCTAATGAATAGACTTGCTATGGTAAACCTCTATTAGCAAAGTATAAAAAACAATTTGTGTTGCCTGGTCCAATTCAACATTTGTTATGTCACTTCCTGAGGATGAACTATTCAATTTAAGACACTTTTTCTAATTTTTTTCTAATTTAAGAAATTAGTTGATTAACTGATTGTTCAAGCAACATTTTGTTCATCAAAATGGCTTTCAGTGATTGCAAACAAAGATTATTAGCAGGACAAGCATCACAGCTTATCTATTCATGAATTGAAGATGATCAATCCAGCAATAAAGATGATAATTCAGATTCTAATTACAGGGTTAGTAGTAATAATGACTCTGACAACAGTGACATTGATATTGACATCACTAGCTAGCTCTAGTTCTACTACCAGTACTAGAATATCCAGATCTTTAAAAAAAGAAGAAAAGTAAAGCTAAAGCTCTCATGAATGAAGACAATAGTTCCAGATCAGTGTTTGCCAGTGAATCTAAAATAAATCATTTACCCAAAGTGGTACACATGGATGTTGGCTCAACTGAAAATGCATTTCGCTTCATCCTTCAACCAAGTAAGATGGCTGGTGTGAATCCAGAGATTATATACCTGGTGATTCCTCAGCATATTTTTGTTTCAATACTCTGTTTACAAGTGAAGTGATTGAAATGCTTTTTGCTTTAATCAATGATTATTTTGAATGATTATGTCTTGCAAAACTGGAAACAGCTGCTAAGTCTGCATATAAAAATTAGTTTCCAGTGACACCTGTAGAACTTTGTTAAGTTCTTTGCTGTCATCACATTTATAGGATTTAATTTTAAAAATTGGCATCAGAGATTGCTGGTCCAGTTAAAGCTTCATGCAGTCTCCATAGTACAAGTGAATGTTTACTTAGGATAAGTGTCAAATGTTTTACCACACAATATTCCATGTCAGCGATGTTGAGGCACAAGGAAAAGCAAAAATAGAACCCTTTCACCAATCACTCAGGTAAAACCATATAAAACCACTGTTGATCAATGTCTACAATCAATGCATGAATGGGTGTGACACAGTAGACTAATGTGTTACATATGACACATTTAATAGTTGGACAAAAAAGAGGTGGACAAAAATGTTCTTTTGGATTTTTGAAGTGACACAAATTATTTTATGTCCAAGGCATAATACACAAAAAAGTAGAACCTGTTTCTGTTTAAAAAACAGCTGATACATTAAATTTTACATGTTGCTGCTGCAGATTTTCAGTCAATTCTAACTAGAATCACACATGAAAATCTAATCAGTAATTCAGTGAATAGTCTGAGTGGTTTAAGCCATATGTAAAAATTGGACAAGCAAAGAAACTGTGATTTGCAGTAGCCTTCAAGTAAGAGTGTGGGCAACATTTTATTGTAAAGGCTGTGCATATAAGCCCAACCTTCATTTGAATAACTGTTTCGCCAAGTTTCATGAGAGGAAATAATTGTTATGCTGTTGTGTAGTAAATTGTGTATATAGTTCACCTTTATAACTTTTTTTTAACAATGCAACTTTAAAAATACAATGGACACCAAATCTTTATTTACTAACAGAAAATTATAAAACTTGTATATGTTCTGTATAAATGGATATTCTATCAGTGATAACTAATATTAGGAGCTTCAGACCTGTACAAAGCTTGATACATTTTGGTTCAAACTTTTTTTCTCAATAAATTGGAAAAAAATGTATTTACAATATATTTGTACTACAATGTGTCTATTATTTTTTATTTAAAGACACAAGTGATTTTAATTTATATCATTTTCAGTTTCTCCCATGAAATATGAGAAACATTAATGAAATATTAAATATTAAAAAAATATTATAAAAAATGTAATGGCACCCTAACTTCAAAATATAATCCTGAAACAGAGTGCATAAAAATGTGGTTTTAGTACACAGTTTATTATGATTGATACTATCATATAATTCAGCATTTCTGTTAGGAGAGTTTGTCCTTAAATCTTACACTTCTACTTGGTGGTAGTGGTAGGATTGCTAGGTGTAAAGGTCAATTATCGAATAAGCAGCAATGGACCAAAACAGTTGGTTGTCATCACAAGTGAGATAGAGCAATTGTGAACTACCTGTATAAAACAATACAAAAGTTCAATGAGAGAATAATTGACAAGATAAAGGAACCCTTCCAACTCGTTGCCTTATGAGAAAGACTTTTAGTTGGAAGCAATAGGAACATGACACAAACAAGCAGATGGAAGATTAGGAAAACCACCATCATATGATGGCTAGTAAAGTTGTAGACTGAAGCACAGAAGATAAAGATGATATAAGATGCTAGACAGCTTAAAATCAGGACTTGGGAAAAAGCCAACTACTGAATTTGATGAACTTTTGTAACAGGAAATTAAATAGTACAAGTTAAAGAAGAATTGAGCATTAGGTAGAAAATAGTGCACATCAAATGCACTTTTCTTAACAACTGTGTCAATCAAATTAATCAAAACTTTCTAGCTCTCTGCAGAACATAGGTCATTAACAAATACTCATCAAGTCTTTTTGTCCTGTGACATTCTTCCCAGATTTGTCCACATCTTTCCTGCTACCTTTATGTTTGTTGAATGATTCGTTCTCCATGAGTGTTTAGGTCTGCCTCTACTTCTCTTGTTTTGGGGATTTCATAACAGGAACTGTCTTGTAATGCTATCAGTTGTTTTTCATAATCTGTGTCCTGTCCAACACCAACACCTTCTCTTTATGCCAAATCACACTGACATCTGATCAGTTCTTTCCCACAGTTCTATATTAGTGACTTTAACATACCATTTTAATTCCTCTTTTCAGTGCAGACACCCATTGATGAAAGATGGAACTTTTATGTTGTTGCCAACATTACAGATCCATGCAATAGGACAGACTTTACATTGGAGTTGAAAATTTTAATTTTTGTTGGTTTAAATCAACTTCTTTCTTGATTTCATAAATTCCGTAATGAAATGGAAGTTACTCTCACTTTTTTTATTCTTAATTTGATATCTCTGTAACAGATGTGTTTAACGTGCAAATTCACTCAACCCTACAATTATTCTTTTTCAGTGTTCTTGAAAAATCAGATAGTGACCAGGGACAGTGTCTCTGGAAGTCTAAGTTTGGCTGTAAATAGACTGATCAGGGATGTGTGCTTTGATCAATATTTCACATTCCGACTAGCCCAGATGGCATGCCAAGAAATGGGTTATGTAAATGCTGCTATTCTGAAACCATCTACGACTGGTCTAACATCACAGTATTCAATGCTGAAACGATTTTCTTGTTATGGAACTGAAACCAGTCTGGCAAATTGCAACTTTAATGTTGGTAGCTGCTATGATGGACAAGTCCGACTTTTGTGTTACAGAACTGAATTGAATGGTGATGTTCTTTTTTTAAAATTAAATTATTTAGTTGTGTGTCAATTATCCTGTGTAGTTTTATTGGGAATTATTTATAGTATGTTATTTAATATTATAAATAATAAATAATAAATCTTAATTTCAAAGTTTTCATTTGTTAATTATGGATCACACTTCTTTTCCAACCCCAATAGATGCACGACGGTCTGGGTTCACCTTGCTTTAACTTTAAGAATTTTAAAAGAAACTAAATTGTTTGTGTCCTTAACTTACTCATTTTTTCTTATAATATTGACAGTTTTATCAAATCAATATTTACCATAATTTAAACTAACAGTTGCTGTTGTTTGATGCCCATGATGAGTATGTTTACTCTTTCATGCATCCTGAAATGGGCAATAATTGGTGGATTGTAGCTTTTTTCCTCACATCCTGAACATGCTGATGAAGAAGTGCTTCAGGGTCCTCCAGGTTGTACTATGCTTGACTTCATCTGTGTAATGCTCACAACTATGGAGATCACGTTGATTCTGACTTTGTTAGCCAGACTGCCATAAAACAGCCTGTTTCCATGGAGAACTGCAAGGAAGCAAAATGGGGTCTTGATCAGTATATTTTACCTGACCTTGACTAACATAGTCTGGTCAGTGTATTTTGCCTGACCAGAAGCTAGTCTTCTCTCCTTAAATTAACAGTAAACTTGAGTTCAATCCGTTCATTACCCATTGTCATGTGACACAACTAGAGAAAAAGCTAATTTAGCATTCTGTCTAATAAAATGGGGAAAATAGACAATCGGGATAAAATTACTTTACCTGTGTGGACACCGCAGAGCAAAAAATAGAACTGCTGTAATTTTCGAAGCACGTTATCAAAGGCAAATAAAAAAGTTTTGAAATGACTAACAAACAACCTTATCATGTAAAACAAATTGCTACATGTTCCCCCTCTGCAATATCACATGAAGTACTTTGGTACTTAGAATAAGGAGGTGAAACTATACCAGTTTTTCCTTGCAGTGATAATAGTGAAGTGAAGGAGTAGTTACAAACAAATGCACTTTTACAATCCTGCATTATAAACATCAGGATGAGGATAGCTTTTTTGAATAAACTACATACTTTCAGTATATTATCGAACTTTTGAGTAAGAGCATGAGAAAAGCAGTGCAGTTGGCCTCTACACAGGATGTCTGTACCTGGGCAGTAGTGTGCTCTTGCAGAAGAGGGGTCTGTAGCTCTTTGTTAAACTAGATGAGGCTGCCAGCCTTAATGTATAATTAACCTTTCATGAATTGTTAATTAGAGAGTATCAGAATAATCAGAGCACTTGCATCTCAGCACAAAGGTGATGGGTTCAATCATAGATCATAACATGCTCAAGTCTACCTAGCTGTAAATGGATGGCTGACTTATTGTTAAAGAAAGCAAGAAGAGGAAGGAAACTGGTCACTCTGCCTTAAACAAAATAAAATAAATTGAGACCCAGTACAATGAGGTTTCTAGTGCTTCATCTTCAATGCCAGTATCTGATATGTGACCACTATTACTTTTTTTTCTTTAGGATGCAGTAGTCCGATTTTTTTGTTTTCAGATAACCAGTAAGGGGCTCCAGTATTCATCTGGTGGATTTTCAGTATACAGCATTCATTTTTTTTTGGTTTAAAGTTTCTGTTTCAAATGAAGTATAGAACCACTATTGCAGCTGACTCCTTTATAGGAAGGCTGTATACAAGTATTTGCAGTGGTGGTATTATATGATGAGGTTGCTCAACCTTCATGAATCACTTTTTATGACATGCTTGGAAGGTTACAGTGGTCCTATTCTTATCAACTCGGATACAGCTTGGGTAATGTTAGTTTACTGTACCAAATAATTTTTCAAATTTGTTTTATTTTCTTAATTTTAAAATGACAAATCATACAATTATAAATACAATATTTATTCTTCCTCAGATGTTAGAAACTGGAGAATCACTGGCTATAGTGGTGACATTGGACAGTTAACTACTAACATTTTTGATCAGTACATTGGGTTAGTCTGCCCTGTCGACTTTCTTGACAAAGAAGCAAGATCTACCTGTGAAGCCCGTGGACAGTTCAATGGTATTGCATTGGGTTCTCCACATTTTCTAGGAAATGAGAAAGAAATTGTTTGGTTTGGCAATACCAGCTGTACTCCATCAACCTCTGGATCGGGCAGTTCATGCGTCTTTCAAAAAAATGTGTCACTGGATTGTTTCACTAAAAAATACTCTGCTGGAGTTATTTGTTTTCGCGGACCAGGTTTGTTGATTTGGCTTAATATATGTATCTTTTTTAGCAAATTTGTAAATGTTCTGATGTTGCAATTCATTAGCCAGCATCTCTTAAACTAAAGAACTCAATATAAAGAAAACAGCTGAAGCACATTTAATGTTTACATGTTTAGAATAGTAAATGTTTTTGTGTAATATGTTGTTTTAAAAATACTTAGGAATAACTTAAGGATGTGCATACAACATTTAGCCCAATAATATGTTTTTATTAATATAAGAAAGACTCTGTCAAGCAGAAAGTACTATGGCTTTTGTTTGCGTCCAGAAATAGGAGTAACAATCCCAATTAACAGGCCTTTTGATCATTTCACATGACTCGACCAATCATAGATTCTCTTATTGTTAGTATAGTATGATACACCATCACCATTTTATTTAATTTCTAGTGGAATATAGATTGCATCTTTTGCATGTTGTCAATTAATATTTTTAGTCAACTTCTTTAGCTCAAACCATTATGTTCCAGCTGTTGTGCCTTTTCTTTCTACTGTTTTTTTTAACCCCATACTCATCTTTTCACTTGGAAAATTTTCTAAGTGTGTGACATTTATTCTTACTAGTTCTCTTTAATCTCCAAATGAGTTGGTTGCTGCGAGGTTCATCAATATAGACACATTTATTTAAACAACTGAACAACAGATATAAAAGATGTCACTAGATGTCCTTTGATAAAGGGCTGAAAATCGGATTAAATATTTTTTGTGACTTTCCATTTTTCTGAGTTGTATAGGTGAAAGATTTGTTTATTTGAATAGTCTAAATTCATTTTTTTAAAATTTCTTCATCTTCTACGAGGCATGTTCAAATGAAACCGGACCAAACTGCAACAAGTGAACTGACATATGATGTGCATGATGACGCCACTTCTGGTGTAAACAGCACATACCAATGGTCAAATTTGCTAAATTTCATTTTCCTCCGACTTACAGTTTCTTCATCAGACCGTTAAAAACATGGCGTGTGTGATACGGAATCCATCTAGAGTTGATCAGCAAGCGGTGATTCGGTTTCTAACAGCCAAAGGATGTCGACCAGTTGACATTCATTGCAGAATGCAGGCAGTGTATGGGGACAAAAGTGTGTCGAAGACAACAGTGAAGAGCTGGATAACGATGGTTAAAGCAAGACGTGAGTTAACAAAAGATCTTCTGAGACCAGGTCAGGCGCATATTGTTGCGTTAACTCACATCCTTCTTTAAACATCGCTGTCCAGTTCTTTTTTTTTAAATTTTTGCACTTCTTGAGGGGCCCGAAGAAAGTTTCAAAAGCCAATGCATTTATATTTTAAGTAGATTTTGACATGCAAGATATGGAAGAGCTCCAACAGGCCCTGAAGAAACTCAAGCCTAGAAAGGCTCCATGTGCCAGACAAGATTCATAACAAAATGTTACTTCTTCTGGGGACTCAAGGTAAAGAAGAAGCTGTCCTCAGATGGATCAACATGACATAAAGAAATGGCAAGCTTTCCAAAGCATAAAAGAATGTACATATAGTGCTATTTTGAAAAACAAAAAACCTCTGGAACCAAATAGCTATCGGCCCATCTCTTTAACATCGTGCCTTGGAAAATTAGCAGAGGGAATGATAAACACATGTCTTTATTGGTTCCTGGAGAAATCTAACACCTTATGCCAGGAACAAGCAGGGTTCAGAATTGGTAGCCGCACAGAAGACTAGATTTTTAGGTTAACCCAAAGAATAAATTATGCTTTCAGAACAGCAAGCATACAGTTGCCACCTGTTTTTATCTACAACAGGCTTACAATCATGTTTAGAGGAAAGGTCTTCTGGTAAAGATGTTTAACTTAGAAATTCATGGCAAGCTCTACAACTGGATAAAGTACTTTCTGACTGAGCGAACGATCCAGACGAAGGTGAAGGATGCGATCGCTTCTAAAGACGTTTTAGAAGAAGGATTTCCACAAGGCTCATCTTTTAGTTGTTCTCTTTTTCTGATCTATATCAATGAATTGGCTGACCAAATCAAAGCCAAAAAAGCTTTGTATGCTGATGATATGGCTATATGGCCATGAAGACATTGAGAGTGGGGCACGAAGGCTAACTGGAGACCTGAGGAAACTGAACGACTAATGCCAAACATGGAAACTAAAAATCAACTGTGAAAAGACAAGGTTGCCAAGCAAAATTTAATTTTGAGATTAGAGGGAGCACCAATTGATTAGAGAGGAATACCTTACATATCTTGGAGTTACGCTTGACCGACAGCCTCAAACACCCCACATATCTTGGAGTTACGCTTGACCGACAACTCAGCCACAAACACCTCACATATCTTGGAGTTACGCTTGACCGACAACTCAGCCACAAACACCCCACATATCTTGGAGTTACGCTTGACCGACAACTCAGCCACAAACACCCCACATATCTTGGAGTTACGCTTGACCGACAACTCAACTTCAAGCATAGCATCCAGAATGTGAAGAATAAAGCCTTGAGACTACAGCTATTAAAGAGGCTTGCTAGTACATCATGGGGATCAGACAATAACACTTTGAGAGACTTAAACCCTGGTTGTGTCTGCTAAGCAATACAATATAATAGTGCACTCTAATAACTTGTTCAAAATCTAACTTGGATTCCCAGGATAGGGTGCAAAATAGTGCTCTACGCTTTGTTAGTAAAGCAATGAGGACAACACCAATGGGGCAGCTTGCAAAATCCACACACAAATAGAACTCCTTGAGATGCGAAGAGATAAAGCAGTTATTAAAGCCAATGAGCAAAGTAGCAGAATGAAACCGGATCATCCCAACAGACTTCTTTAGGAAAACTGGCAGCCAAAAAAACAGAATTAAACAAAAGTCTGTACATCACCATGTTAAAGAAATAAAAAACAAATACCATCTCCCAGAAAGAAGACAAGAGTTGCAGAGAGTTTTAAAAGATATGCCACCACAAACATTCCTTAAAACAACCAGAAATACTGACAAAAATTAATAGATGATACAACCAAAAGTTCAGATTTAAGTACTCTCATACAAGAAGCTCAAAGAACTATTGATGCCTATCCAGATGAATGGATACATGTATATACTGATGGATCTGCATTTAAAGCCACCATGAAAGCAGTTTATGGCATTTATATAGAATACTCAGACGGATTCTCTGATGAGCTGTCTGATACTTGTGGGGAGGTTTGCTCCAACTTTGAATCTGAAATCACTGCACTTCGAGCCGCTTTGTACCATATGAGGATAGTTTTGTATGTCTTTCCTTCAAAGACCCAAGACATTGTTATTTTCACAGATTTGATGTCAGTCTTTTAAGCATTAGAAATTGCTGGTCATTGTAGACCTAACCTTATCAAAATATATATAGACATTGACCACCTTATCACTTCTCATGTTGTTAAAATAGTTCAGCAGTGGATCAGTGGACACTCAAACACATCTGGCAATGACAAGGCAGACATACTAGCAAAGGAGGGATCAAGACAAGAACAGCCACATACAGCAACAACTTTATAAACAACTAAACAGTCATAAGAACAGCAAACAAAGTAACTTGGCTGAACAGATGGGACACAGGAAATGCGGGAAGGGAGGTCTATAGACATATGGCAAGCCCCAATCTACATGGCAGTATAAATCAACTCACAAGGAAGAATCAGAGGTCCATTTCTGACTGAGAACCCAACACATCCCACTTAACAATCACTTGAGCAGAATACAATCACAACACACTCTCGAGTGCGAGCTGTGTGCACACCCACATGAAACCATTGATGACAATCTCTTTGAATGCTCAGCGCTCAACAATGTTAGGAAAATGCTTCTTCCTCTAAGACCAGATAAATGGAACACTTTGTATGACACTAGACAACAACTGATAAACATGTGCAAATACCATTACATAGCATTGGTCCAAATGGCGAAAGCCCAGATGCTGCTCAATCCATAACAACAACATTGCAATAATTTCAATTTAATTTTATGTTATGTACAAGTCATGTGTTGAAATATGACATTTCCTTTATTTCAAATTGGAACAAACTATTTGCCATGGTTGGATCACAGAGTTCTATGCATTTTCCACTGACTGGGATTTAGTGCATAATTATGGACATTTATGTGTATAAACTTGATTGCAATATTTTATAAATTTGTATGAATTTTGTCGCATAATGAAAATATGCTTATGGGGAGGGATAGTATTATTTTGTGTCCTTAAATGCACTTTTAATGTATAGGAGCAAATTTAGGACTGGGTCAAAAACAAAAGTACACATATTTAAATATAAAATAAATTTATTTAACCCTTTTCGAAAAATAATGTTAACTTAGACTTACTGCGGAATATATATTACTTCCAAGTACTGGACTTTTTCCGCACACAAGATTTGAAATAAATATTTAGTTAATTTAATTGTCCAATTGGGATTGCCGGATCAAAATAGTTTCCAACAATGACTTATATCATTATCAAAGTAACAAAAGTGGATAACAACTGAATGAAAAGGAATTTCAATGTAATTGTGTCACTGTGCCTTTGCAGTTGAAAATTGAAATCAGCAGGTGTTACCCACTGTTCTGGCAAAACGTAACAAAATTCCTATCCAATAGCGGCCAACACGAAGACCAAAAGTAGGCAGCCCCTCCAACATGTACAACAGACAAATCTCCTGTTTGTTTGCACACTCCATTAGAAGTTTTTAAAAAACCACTACAACCCCACATGGGTAGAAGAGAAGTGGTAAAGTAAGAATTAAGATAAGAATTGTGGGAAGAACAATTGTGGAAGTAATTATGTATTTATGTAAATTCCAATCAACTTGTAGTTGCAAATAAATCATTTAACATTTTTCATTACAGGAGCAGCTGTTGAAGTTTTTAATTAAAAACATTTATATTAGAAAATGTAGGTTAAAATAACATTAATTATCTATTGCAGAGGATTTCCGCATGCGGCTTATGAATCATAATGTGGAAGTCAAAATGGCTGGCCGTGTGGAAATTCTGTACAACGGTGTTTGGGGAACTGTATGCAACAAAAAAGCTGATAACCTTCAAGCTCGTATTTTCTGTCAGCAGAAAGGCTTTCTAGATGGTAGCTCGGTATCGAGCAGTATTAAACGTTATGGAAATGGAACAGGGCCAATTTATTTGAAAGATGTGGCATGTACCAGCAATGACAAACTATTTCTAGGCTGCCCAAATGCTGGCTGGTGGCAGGTGTCCAACTGCACACATGAGGATGACCTTGAAGTCACGTGCTATTCCAAAGGTAAGGAGTTAAAATCTTTCAAGAATTTGCTAGCTGTGTCAAATTTACTTCACTAAATATCAGTAAAAGCAAAAGTAATACTTTACGCACATCAATACACACTATATTTTATTGCCCAAATGGCAAGCTCACATATATGCATTCCTTGAAGCAAAGAATATGACATACATATTTTTTTTTAAAACACCAAACCGAGATTTTGAACACACATCCACATGGTCAGAAATCCTTTTGTTGCATTTCTGAAATGGAACTGCATTCAATTTTTACCCTGTATAATAAACTTACTTTTGCTGCATTAGATGAATTTACAAGGATGTTGTTGATGCTAGTGAGCAGAGAACAGTGCGACTATCCTCTTTCAAGCATGTTGAAGAAGACATAATATATTTGTGTGTATATGACTTTGCGCTCTCGACTTAGCAAGCGAGTGCACAAATGGGTTTGGGTGGGTTGAAGCAAGAGAGAAGCTGGAAAGAGAAAGAGAAAAGAGCGAGAGTGAGAGAGAGAGAGAGTGAAAGAATGAAAAAAGGGAGGAAGAAAAGAAAGAAAGAAAGGAAGAGAGGGGAGGAAGGAAAGGAGGAAAACAAATTAGCCCTTGATGTGTGTTTGCCAGCCCGCCAAAATTTGTATATATGTAAAATTGAGTGCTATATAATTGTACATGACATCATTGAGACTGTTCATTTTTTACATCAAACATACTGTAGTACATTTGTACACATTCACAGTTCTGTAATGAAGATAAGTAAGGCAGTTTTTTTCAGTCTCAGATGTACACATGTACACATATACAGTTACCAAGTATATCAACAAGGCAGTTCATGACTAACATCAAACACTTTAAGTTACTTTTATTTATTTCACAATTAAGCAATTATCGTACCACATCAAGCAAGCTGAAATTTATGAGTATATAATCTTGTAAATGTGATGTATACAGATTTGAAAAGCATTACAATTTATGTTGTTATATTTCTTTAGAACAGTTGCATCCTGATCCTGAAAGTCATTTTGGCGCAGTGTCTCTCATGGTCTTTAGTGGCTACAAACTCGTTTGCTCAGATAACTTTACAGATGTTGAAGCAGGTGTTTTGTGCCGTTACTTGGGATATGAGAATGGAAAATCTATATGCTGCTCAGCTTTTCAAGTACCTGAATTGGTAAAGAAAGCATATAATTATCAAATGTTATGATTATATATTTGGTATATTTATTATTCTCCGTTGTGTTTGGATATTGTCATGGTGGAAAATCTTGTTTGTTCCTATGGCCCCAGGGCCTTAAGGGTGAAAACAGAACTACAGAGGGTAGAAATAAAACCTAGCAAGATAAAAGCCTGCTATCACGTAGTCTGGGGACAGTCAAGGATTAAGGGAAGCAAACTTGACAGAAATGCTTTATGAAATTTTTTACACTGAGCTACAGGCCTAATCTCCTTCTCTTTCTTCATTGTTTGTTCTTAAAAGAACATTTTGACGGTGTGCAGTAGTTTAAAGCGAGGCTGCGTTATCTGCATCTTTCAACCTAACACATCCAAATTTAGCACAGTATTTTTTGGAATCAAGTCTGCCTTTCTTCTTCAATCGCTAATCTTTTAGCCAGGCTGTCTGTTTCCAGGGCCACCACTTAGAGACAAAATAGGGTCTTGGCTAGCTATGCGTCACTGACCCTGATGCAAACAACCAGCTTTGAGTCGCTGGCTGCTGTCAGCTCATTCACTGCAGTATTTTCAACCCCTGGTCTCCTAAAAATATACTGCAATGTAATTTTTGTTGGTTATATTCTGCTATTTTTACAATCATTTAGCCTGCTCATAAATTTTAATACTGCTTTTTTTGTTTCTAGAGCCTTGGTGTGAGTCGCATTCAATGCAGAGGTTATGAAAGCTCATTGTTGGACTGCAATCATATTCGCAGTGGGAGCTTGTACTCATGTCCTTCACAGCAGTTTGCTTCTGTTGCTTGTTCTAATGAACAAAACAATGGTATGTGTTTTGAATTCTAGCACTGCCACAATTTTTCTATGTTTTTACAAAGATACAGAATTCTTTACTGTTACATTTTTTTCATTAATAATTAATATGATAAAGAAAGATGCATTTCTTAAAATGTGGTTCATTAATTAATTTAAACATGTAAAATTGTACTCGTTTTTTGCTGAAGCAATGTCATCATAGGTTATTTCTTTTAATAAGTGCTTTTCGACTAAGTTCATTTCTGATTATATATATTTTATTTCTGCATTTTTCATCATTCTTGTTCAGTTTGAGAGTATCAATTTTACCAGGATAGATGACATGTTTTTGTCCTTTTTCTGTCCTCAGATTACAGGTTTTCATTAGAAAACATAGACAATGGTCGCCTTGTAATAAGTTATTACAACATCAAGGGTGCTGTATGTGCTGATGATTTTGACCTTCAGGATGCACAGGTTGCTTGTCATCAAGTTGGATTCAGTACTGGATTAGCGTTCATTGCTCAATCTCTGCTTAGCACTTATCCAGTATCCTGGGTGTCACGTCTACAATGTCAAGGGACAGAGAGTTCACTGGATCAATGTACTAATTTCTCATTAGGCTACTCAGGCTACTGCAATTCTGTTGCCAGTGTAATTTGCTTTAGATCATATGGTAAGCTGAATTTCATTAAGTTCCTTGGTAATTATTTGCTTCCAACACAAGAGTTTTTGCAAAACAAAAATATTTGAATCAAAAGATTTCAGTAATATTTTTGAAGAAAACATTTATTACCATTTCCCTAACGCAATTAATTAGTAATTGAAAACAGTCAACATTCTTATGTATGTTATGTACAAGACCTGTTTTGGATGCACTAAATTAAACTCATGAAATAAACAAACCAGGTGATAATGAGATCAGAGTTCGACTGGCAAATGGTAGCAGCCCTAATATTGGTCGTCTGGAAGTTCAAATCAATGCCACATGGGGATCAGTATGCTATGATCAATTTATTGTCAGAAGTTCAAGTGAGGCCACTGTTGTTTGCAAAGAGCTGGGGTTCAGGTTAGTGAAGTTTCAGGTTCATTTAGAATACATTTTTTTTTCATTTTCTAAACTTTAACAGTTTGACAAGTGTGGAAAAGATCCACCAAGCAATTTATATTCTTTCTTTCATGAATTACAAAAACCATTTCATCTGAAATATTTCATAGAGAGCTGCAAATGTTAATTTTAATTATATAAGACTATGTTTCTAATTAGATTCTTAGTTTGTCTTAAAGTAATGTAGAGCAGTAATAGAATTCCATTTTATTTTGACAACAGGGGGGGACGGTTTTTGCCACCAGGTGCTTTTGGTTTAAGTTCTGGTCCAGTATGGCTTCACAGTATACTTTGCAATGGATCAGAGTCAAAAATAAAGGAATGTCGACTTGAAAGAGCTAGAGAAGATCAGTCCAATTGTGCGACCCACATGTATGATGCAGCATTGGAATGCTTTCAAAATGGTACATGACTACATTGTTATTTTTCCTTATGTTTATTATATATTTAGACCATTAGATTACATCCCAGTTGGAAAAAAAACTAAAAGTAAATAAATAATTAAATGCATTTTCAACTCATTGCCCAATAGGAAGTTTGTATATTTAAAATCAGGCGTCATCGTATTTTATTGTAGAACTGATATAAGGATTTATTGCATGTGATGATCTTGAATACCTAGTAACATGGCTTAAATGTTGCTTGGATTTTTAAAACAAAAATATATGGAATGTGTCATTTAATACAGAATTCTATAAGAGTATTTCCTTCCAAAATAAAATATTAATATAATGTATTAAAATGTAACACACTATAATAATTGGTTTCAACCCTGACTTTTTGCAGTACGTCTGACCAATGGCCCACCAGATGATAATGCCAGAGGCCAACTCCAGGTTTATAAAAAAGACACAAATTCATGGCACTTTGTCTGTGACTCTACAATCACTGACAAAGAAGCAACTCTTGTTTGCAAAAGTCTGGGTTATCAATTTGGCAAGCAGCAGTGCTGTGATGCTGCAGGTCCTCTGTACACCAGAGAGAAATGGGTGAATTCTGTTACATGCCCTGAAACAGTGACAGATATCACCAACTGCACTTTCGTTACTGAAGGATCATGCCCAAGTGGACATTATGCATATGTGCACTGTAGTCAAACTGCATTTACAGTTGAAGGTGAGTGACATAGAAACCAGCTATAAAAACATATATCTAGTTTTATCTGGCATAGTGTTTTCTTTCTTTGAAATGCATTATTTTAAATTTGCTCATAGAATTATTCAGCGAAGAATAATATTCCCTAGAATGTTTATGGGGGAGAAGAAATAGTTTAAATTACATATCACTGCAAGTGGATAATATCTTTGCAGAATTGTAAATTATATTATCTTTTCCTTCTGTTGTTATACTGAAACAAAATTGTTGTTCATGTTTATTTTAAAACTCATGTAATACATGTCTTTTGTGTTTATTTGAATATTCATCAGCACTATGGTAACATTATTAAAGGTATTTTATTATTTGTTGTTAGATTAGTGTTTTTCATCATTCACACAATCTGAGAAGTTTAAATGAGTTTGAGCATTTATTACTTTTTTTACCCTAACTCAGGGCTTCTCAGACATCAAACTTTATTCATTAGCGACTCCTTTGGATCAAGCACATTTTTTCACGACTCTTCACTCAATGTCATAGATAAAACTGGTACTAACACTCTATGTATACACAATATTAATGCTAGAAAAAATTTATTTTACTGAAGGCTGGATAAAGATAACAATATCTTAACCTTTAATGGGATGGATGTGATTGCTTATTCTGACAAAATAACTTGAATTGTGGCTTTATATTCATTACTCCTGGTCTCGATGTTCTTATTGCAGGAAAAGAATTAAACATAAACATGTGAACATACAACTACTTTTAGGCAGATATTAAGAAGATGAAAGAGGCAGCGAGCCACATAATCTGGAAAGATATTGTTGGAGGAACAAATGTTGAACAAGAGTGGGGAAGTTTTAAAACAGTTCTAGAAAAGCTAAAAGAGGAATGTGTTCCATGTAGGGAGGTAAACCCTAAGCGTGAAAAGAGAATAACTAGATTTGTAGTTAAATGTAGAAGAGCTAAAAATAAAGCATTAAAAAGATATATAGAGGCAGGTAAATCAAAAGAAACATATTTAAAATATTTGGACAAACAGAACGTAGCTCAGAAAGTGAATAAAACAGCAAAAATACTTTGAAAAAAAAAACTTGCTCAGAGGATCAAGACTGATAGTAAAAGCTTCTTCTCTTATTTTAGAAATAAACAAAGAACAAAAGACAAAGTAGGCCCTCTCATAGAGAGCACAAGAAAAATAATAAGTGAAAATAGGGAGGCAGCTAATCTGCTCAATCAGTACCTTAGCACAGTCTACACAAAAGAGGACTGCTCCAAGATCTTAGAGCCTATAGATATCTTTCAAAGAGACATGGAAACAGCATCATTAAGATCAATCTGTATTACAGAGGAAATGTTTTTTTTTTTTAATTTTAGGGAATTGAAAGTGGATAAATGTCCAGGTCAAGATGGTATTCATCCAAAATTGCTGTTTGAAGTTAGAGACCAACTAGCAAAACTATTGGATATATTATGTTCTCAATCACTTGCAAAAGGGATTGTTCCATGGGATTGGAAAGATGCAGGAGTGATCCCCTTTTTCAAAAAAGGAAAAAAATCAGATCCAGCAAATCATAGTTTGGTGAGTTTAACAAGCATAGTCTGTAAATTGTTAGTCAATAATCAAAGAAAACATTGTAATGTATTTAGAAAAGTTTAACTCATTCACTCCCAAATATTTTGGACCTCTGGACACAATTTTATTTTTATGTAAAACTGAAAAACAGCATCACTTAGTTGCGATCTATTTGTCTTAAATGGACGTTCACTAAAATAACATGTATTATATACCAAACTGTTCACAATTGAGGCTAGAATAGAATGGAATACCTATATTTTACAAATGCAGGTGTAAATTTGTGTTTGATGAATTAAAGTTGCATAATCGTTTGTTATTTTTTAAAATTATGAACAAAAATGTTCCCCTCATCAATACATTATTCAGCTCTAAACCAATATACAAATAACGTAATGAATTTCTATTGACGGAAATCCTCAAAGGACGATGTTCTGAAAGTTGCACCTAATTTGGTGCAGTTGTTTTAACAGTATTTACATTTTACTGAAGGCACGTGAAGTTGAAAACATGCTAAAAAATAAAAGCTCCGATCAACATCAGCGTGAGTGTTTACAATTTACGCGCACACGGAAAGAATGTTCCTGCTGTTTTCAAAATATATATACACACATTAATATTATACACACTAGAATGATTGTGTCGGATCTTGAACCTTTACTGAATTTGTGAACTGTTATTACCATTGCTTGAGACAAAAGAGGGTACCGCCTCTTCGTCAGTAGACTTAGTTTTACTTTCATCACTCGACGTAGAACTAAGACTAGATAAATCAATTGAAACAGCGCTATCATAACGATCGATATCTTCATCATCACTACCATTAGCAATAATATAATCTATCTATTCCTGAGCTTGTACTGAAAAAACTCTATTTGGTGTGGCTGAAGGTGCATGGGATAGCTTCAAAGTTGCTCTCCGAAAAAAAATTATATTTTCCAAGTTACGAAACTAAACATTTTTTCAACGAAACTCAAACTAACTCTTCCGGAATGAAAAAGTGCTAAAATCTAAACTTCCGCCAATAACCAAAATAAAACATTTAGGAGAACTAGGAATGGGAAAATATGTGATTTTGTGAACACAGTAACAAAAGCCGATACACCGGCTTCTGGGTTTTCTAGAAAAAACCGGAAGCCGTTGTATCGGCTCGTGGGAGTGAATGAGTTAATCTAATCAGAAGTAGCATGGGTTTACTAGAGAGAGATTGTGCTTAACAAATCTATTAGAATTCATGGAGGAGATTACTAAAATGATAGATAAAGGGGAGCCAGTGGACATTATTTATCTAGATATTGCAAAGGCCTTTGATAGAGTACCACATCAAAGATTATTTTGAAAGTTAAAATCACATGAAATAGGTGGGGAAGTTGCCAAATGGATTGAAAATTGGTTAACAGGAAGAAGGCAGAGAGTGGGCATAAATAAGGAGTACTCTGAGTGGTGTGAAGTGAAAAGTGGTGTGGCACAGGGCTCAGTTTTGGGACCAATTTTGTTCTTGATATATATAAACGATTTGGACATTGATATGGGATACATGATTGCAAAATTTGCTGATGATACAAAACTATGCAGAAGTGGATATATTGAGGTCGGATTTAGATGAAATTCAAGATTGTTCTGTAAGCTGGCAAAGTTTAATGTAGATAAATGTACAGTCATCCACATGGGAAGATCCAATATGGAACATAATTACAGAATGGGCGAGAACAATATTAAAAAGATAGATAAGGAAAGGGACCCAGGGGTTATAATAGATCATACAGGTAAGGTGAGTGAGCAAGTTCAGGTAGCAGTGAAAAAGGCAAATGCAATGTTAGGTATGATAAAAAGAAATATTAAACATAGGAGCAAGGAAGTGATAGTCAAACTGTATAAAGCATTAGTTAGACCTAGATTGGAGTACTGTGTACAGGTGTGGAGGACTTATCATAGAGGGGTTTTAAATATGCTGAGAAGAATGCAAAAAAGAGCGGCACAGCTGATTGTGGGATTCCAGAATTAATATGTCTAGAAAAGAGAACAATTCGAGGTGACTTAATACAGGTTTATAAGATAATCAGAGGAATGGAAAAATTAGACTATAACATGTTTTTATAAATACAACCACCTACAAGAACAAGAGGGCATAGCTACAAATTAACTATAGAGAGGTCCAGATTAGATATTAGGAACAATTTTTTTAGTCAGAGAGTAGTGAATGCTTGGAATGCATTGCCATATGAGGTAGCGGAGGCAGGGACAATTAATGCATTTAAGAATAAATTGGATGTGCATAGCTTTTAGAACAAGGTAATGTAAATGAAACTGGTTGTATACAGACTCTGCAGAGTCTTCTAAGCCAGTATAAAGACGTTAAGTTAAGTTTAGACTTGAGTGGTATTTTGTTTTGAAGTGCTATCAATGTTCAAAATGCAGATTTGCACAAATAGCTGTTAACAAATTACTGAAGATCAATTATGATCTGCTTCATCAAACCAAAACTAAACATATTATGAACATTAAAAATACTGGCTAAAAGTACAAGATTGCTGAACTTGGATTCCATTTAATTATATAAATTTGCAAAGAGTACTGGAGGATCCCAGTACTGCATGATCTATAACTTCAGCATTATTTGCTGTCTTAGTCTTTGACAAATTCAACCACCTAGCTAATGGTAAGATATATTTGTTTTTAATGCAACATGATTCTGAAATGATGGCAGCCAATAACTGATGACAGTTAGTCCAGAACAACTTTGTATGCTAGATTACTACAAGAACACTGAAAAACTAAACAACTGAACACTGTGCAATTAACACTGAACAACTAGGAATAGCTCTGAACATGAAGGGTCACAAACTGCTACTAAGGTCGTCCGCAAATGGTGCAATTATTTTGTAACACGAGTTGGTCAACTATTGTTAAACTCAACAGGTTAGTAGCTAGTGTTCTAAAGTTGGCCTCTGCCTGGTGGAAATGGTGTATTGTTCACATTGAGTTGAGCTCAACTGACATCTGACTCATTAGCTGTGTTTCAACTTGCACGGTTTACACCACCAAATAAGGCTCAATCAATGCAGGTGCAACTCTAAATCATGAGCTATTGCATGAGCGCAATTGTTTGAACTTGACGAGAATGTTTCATATTCCAGCAATTCTGAAACATTTGCGGAAGTGTTGAGGCAACAATGTGGTCCAAAGTCACAATATGCAATGTTGCCACTGTTGTCGAAAATTAGTTATTTATTATTATTTATTAATATTATTGATTATTTATGATGTATTTTTTAAACAAATAATCTGCGACCTCCAGAGAGGTCACGACTTCTAGTTTAGGAAGTCCTGGTTTAGATAACTGTCACTTCTCTTCCATCTAGACATTTTTCTATGTCAAGTTGCATGCACATGCTTGTGCACAATTAAAAGCTTTATCATGACTTGATCAATTAAAAAGATCCTATGCAAATGTTGTTCAAAAATTGTGCAAGAGTTTATTATTTTCTAGGTCTGGCAGTGAGTATGGATTCCTTTGTTGGCCAACCAGTAATAACACGTTTTGGTATAGCTGGCAGCATCTGTAATGATGGACTGAGTCACTCTGATGCCAATGTTATGTGTCGAGAAATGGGTTTTTACTTTGGTCAGCTGCTTCATCCAATATCTGCTCAATATGGAACTGTGATTATGCTGCAAGGACTTAATTGTACAGGCTCTGAAAGGCAGATCAGTCAATGTTCATATCCCAGCTGGTCTAATGCAGGAACGTGCACCAACATGTTGATTGCTAGGATTATTTGCCTGCAAAACAGTGGTTTGTGTTTTTATATTGTACAATTTGTGTAATGTAGTATTTAATTTTAGGAACCTTGCTGTGTCATTTTTCATTTATAGTATGGAAAATCGTGGATTCCTTTCTTAATAGTATTTTAGTAGTATATGTCTTTAACAATGTTAATTTTTTAGTCCAGTATTTTTTATTAAATACCAAAATGTTTATGTACTTTCAAGTATGTTTAAGAAAAGACAATAACAATGAGGAACCAGGTGGTTAAGTTGTTGAGATGCCCGTCATCTAATCTAGAAATACAGGTTTGAACCCTAGTAACCATACGTTTTTTTTCTATCCAAGATCAAATAAAAATTACCTTGCACTGTATGCATTGTGACTGCTGTAGTCAGGGGCAGTTATTTACCAGCCATATAAACCCCTATGTCAGACCTTAGCAGTTAGAAAAAGGTGTAACTATAGTTTTATAACAGGTAGAAAAATAAATCAAATTCAAGTTACAAAAATGACTGAAATAAATGTTATTATGAAACTTGATTCCTTAAGTGTAGTTAGATATTGAAGCTGTCTGTCAAACATAGCTGCATTGCTATCTATTATGTTAAGTCCCAAATGTTATCTAGTTCTGAATTTCATTATTTTTGTTGAGGCCATAACATTTGTTATTGTAGTTTTGTATAGTTTATTTATCTTTTATAAATACATCTTACATTTTAAGTTGTAAATCTTATTAGAGATAACAAAGATATGAAACAAAACACTTCACCACATTTCAGCCACCACGCTCAAAATTAGTTCTGCAAGTTTTACATCAAATGAGAAAATGCAGGAATATGGTCTTTATTTTTCAAATCATTCCCTGCTGAAGTCAGATGTGTCGGATCGAAAGATGCATATATCGAAGTCAAGCTGTAAATTATGACGACACATTCTGTTCTCTGGACTAAATTCTGCTACTTGCAAAGCCCTTTTCAGGACTTGGTAGCAGGAGATTGAGAATGATCAAAGCCAAGCCAAGCCAAATCATTCTTGTTTCTAGGGTTTAGCCATAGCATATTATAAAAGATAAAAATAATAATTAATAAATGAAACTTTTATTGGCAATATTCCAAACTTTAAACAAATATAACATTATTTGTTTTCAATTCTTAATATTTATAGTTCTCTATTCAATGAAAAATAAGTTTTAAAGACTGTTTGTTTGCTTTCTTAGGACCTATCACTTTCAGCATCAATTTGAACACAAGCTTAAACTCTGGCCGTGCTGAAATCCAGATAGATGGGCGTCCTACAGTTGTAGAAGACAGTGGAATTGACTCCTTAGGGGCATCAGTGTTCTGTCGGAGTATATCAAACAAGAAATATGTCTATGGTTATGTGTACTTCCATGCTATGACCAGTAGAGACCAAAATGCTGAGGTTTTGATGACCAATGTTCACTGTAAAGGAAATGAGACAAACTTCTTGCAGTGTGATGCAGACTTCAATCCACCATACTCAAGAATTAGAAATCTAGCATACTTTGTGTGTCACACAGGAGGTAATCTCTAATTTTAATAACTATGTGGTTAATATTATTTACTTTTGAAATCTGTTAACTGTTGCTAAAAGGTGGCTGTTGATTTTAGTGCAAGGAGTCATAATAACAATGAACTGGACAGCCTGGCAGAAGCATTCATAGAGACCAGATACTGTTTCAACAGCCTGAAAATGCAATGAATTTCTGTCCACTTCAAGATACATAGAAATGAGGAGGAAAATACACTAGCCAAAAAAAGGGAAAGCAAATATAAAGCAGAAAATAAATCATTTTACGGAGAAATAAAGATAATGATTATAAAACTGTTTTAGAGATAAATGGCACAGGGAGCACCCAAAGTCGGATATAAGTAATGAATTTTCGTCTTTACAGACAGTTTTTAGCTATTAAAAGTGTAATTTTGCAGCTATTTTCTTAGCTGATCTTGCAGATTTCAGATAGACATACTTTATCATAATGAGTACAAGTCTTGGATAAATGGTTATATTTACTTTTGCACTTTTCTCACTTGCTTTCCAATGCGTTTTGTATTGTTTCCTCGAAAGTCTCTACAGCTCTATATAATGTTGTTTTCAATGCAACTCTATCCTACACCATCTTCTCCCACTTTTGAAAGTCTATGGATAAGTTTTTCATTGTGGTCTTACATACATCTTTATATCTTACATTGGTCGACCTGCAGGTCTCAAGTTCACAGAAAAACACCTGTTTGCATATGCAATGTTTTTCATTCTTCTCACATTTACCAGCCACCTGTCTTTTACTAGTAAGTGTCCCCATTATAGATTGCAGCTTGGCTTAATCCAATACCTTTGTGTTAGTAATTTTATCCTGCCACCTAATTTCTATTATATTGCGAAGACACGAATATGAAAGATGTTGAGTCTCCTCCTCTCATGTCTCGCACAAGTGGTCCACGCTTCTGAGCCATACAATGAGATGCTAAGCATGCAGACCTGATAAGGTTTTTGTTTACATCGTTAAAATTATTTTTTTTCAAAACTCTTTTGGATAATCTGCCAAATGTAGTAGCTGCATTTCCTATTCGTGTATTGATTTCTCCATCAAGTGAAAATGTGGCTGTAATATTTGACCCCAAATAGCAGATATTTTGTGTTTACGCAATTAGCTTTTGGTTTAAAGTATATATATATATATATATATATATTGTTTAATTTTTTGGCTCCAGTTGGAGCATGGTTGGAGTAACAGAATGGTGAAACACCTGCTTCCCATGCAAAGACACCAGATTCGATCCCTGTTGTCAACACAATCAAGTAACCCAATTGTATATGGGTACCTGGCTTACTGTTAGGAAAGGAATGGCATTGAGGTAGAGAATTGTCTCTCCACTTCTTAAAAAACTTAGTTCTAGTATAATGAAGTCTCTAACACTTCATTCCCAATGGCAGTGTCTGCTATGTGATTACTTTTACATATAGAAGCATTGAGCTGATTTCCTTGCAGTGATGATTTTTTGTAGATAAGATTGCTAGTCCCAAGCACAACTTTCCTCAGTTGCAGGGGTGGTTTATTTTCTTCTCAATAAGAGGCCTTATTATACACACTGGTGACATAATCCATTATGAAGCATAATTTGTGTTTAAATAGCTTGTTTTTGTGACATGAAATTCTAAAAAATATTCTTAGCATTTCACTGACTGTGTTAAGCCAAGAAACTCAAATTTGGAGCAATATCCTTCTGTCGCAGCTATTCAGATTTGTAGTGGGAATGTAACTAATGCATATCTCTCAACCTGTTGTGATGAAAACCTGTATATCTGACAAAGAACTTTACAAAATCTTATCAGAGCTGAAAAATTAATTTACAGATCATTATTGACACTCTTCGGTTGATCCGACCACCATTAGTGTGCTATACGTGCACCATTAGCACTTTCTAAAATGCTTGAAGAAGTTTTAAAGACAGTGTATCATTCTGCATTGAGAGACTGTCTGCATTCTGTGTGTATCCTTCCCTCATTGAAAATGAATGTTCACATTCTGAATTGCAGTAATGTAAAAGAAAAGATACTAGTACTAGAAAAGACTTAACTCCAACCAGTAGGAATCCTCTCTGATCCTTGCTTTTAACTTCAAGCTTGCGTTGTAGTTTATTGTAGCATACGTATTTTCAAATATAGTGGCCTTGTTATAACAGATAGTTAGTGACTTGACAGAATTAAATAGAGTGGAACAGGGAGCGGTAGTAACACTCAAGTAACACTGGGCCTAGTCGTTAGCGATACGTTGTAGAAAGGTAAATACCAGCGACATTTGTTTTTTGTTTTTTTGGCGTTGCTTTAAGAAGTATACATTTTATTAAGTATTAATATAACTTATTGGCTAACAAAAATAAATAGCAAAATTAGTATGGCCACTAAGATGAAACGAAATGCTGCAAAGAAAGGCCAAGTCAGATTATGTGATTTGTGTGGCGAAAATGTTAGTATTACTACAACGTTGGAAGATGAAGGAACCGTTTTATGTAGGATATGTAGAGTTGAAGAGAGGCAGGCACAAATGGAGTGCAATATAAGGGAAAATGAGAAGAGATTGGAGGAGATAGAAAAGAGGCAGATGGAAATAGAAGGGAAACAAGTGAAAATGTAGGAAATTTTAAAGAAGCTGCAGTCAAGGTGTAGTCAAGGAAGTAAGGGAGATTTGAGTGAGGAAACAGTTCACAGGGCAGAGAGCTTTGGAGAGAAGTATGCACATATAGGTGAGGGGTTAGTATTGGTAGTAGGTGATTCAATGGTGAGAGAGGTTGGCAGACATTTGTCTAAACAACACAACATGTTTGAAAGAATGGATATTGGCGGAGCAAAAATAGAGGATATAGAGGGGAGAATAAAGAGGTTAGATGACAAAGGTAACAGTCATGTGGTAGTATTGATAGGAACAAATAATGTAAAGAGAGATGGTACAGAAATAATTATGGATAAATATAAAAGTCTTATGGGAACACTTGAGGAAAAAAAGTTTAGAAAGGTCACAATGATGGGCATTTTAGATAGAGCAGATGGGTCAGACTATCTAGATAGCAAAATAATAGGTATCAACCTTAGGTTACAGGTGATGTGTGCGGACATGGGAATGGAATTTATTGATGTTAAAGTAGACAAAAGTAAAATGTTAGATAGGGGAGGTTTATATCTAAATGAGATAGGACAGCATGTTGTAGCAAAGTATATGTTCAATCATTGTGTTTAAAATTTAAACCAGTAAAGCCTATGAAGTATGAGACTAAAGATAGGCCTACAATAGGGTGCTATAGAGGATGTAGTCAAAGGGGTAAGTTGGTGTCAGGGAAGTGTGAAATACATAGTGGAAAAGCAAACACTAAAATGATAAAGCAAAAGCAAAAAGAGGAAAACCAACAACATTACAAACTAAAATGTTTTTATGCAAATGTGAGAAGCATAGTAAATAAAAGAGAAGAATTGGAACTGTATGTAGAAGAAGAAAAACCAGATATAATAGGATTAACAGAATCATGGACATATGAGGAGATTGCAGATAATGAACTTGAAATTGAGGGATATACAATGTTAAGGAAAGATAGGATAGTTGGAGACCAGACTAAGGGAGGTGGCGTTTTATTATACTGTATAAATTCTATTAATATAACGATCAAAAATTATTTATCTTGTGGTAACAAAAATGAAAGTGTATGGGGAGAAATAGAAAGTGGGGGTGAAAAAACAGTGATTGGAGTGTGCTATAGATGTCCATCAAGTCAAAAAGAGGAAGATGAGGAGCTGATTAGTAGCATAGCAAAGGCAAGTGAAGGGAAATTATTATTAATGGTAGATTTCAACTATCCAGAAATAAAATGGGATATGGCAGAAGCACTTGTAGAGTCAAAACCTTTTGTTAAGTGCATAACTGACAATTTTTTAATTCAACATGTAGAAGCAGCCACCAGAGGCAAAAACGTACTCGACCTAGTTTTTACAACGGAGGAAAATATGATTGAAAACGTTACCGTTGGGGAACTGTTTGGCTCAAGTGACCATCAAATCATCCGTTGGGATCTTATTGCAGGGAAAGAAGTAAACATAAACACGCGAACATACGACTACTCTAACGCAGATGTTAAGAGAATGAAAGAGGCAGCGAACCACATAATCTGGAAAAATATTGTCGTAGGAACAGATGTTGAACAGGAGTGGGAAAGTTTTAAAACAGTTCTAGAAACGATAAAAGAGGAATGTGTTCCATGTAGGGAAGTAAACCCCAAGCGTAAAAAGTGGATAACTAGATTTGTAGTGAAATGTAGAAGAGCAAAAAATAAAGCATGGAAAAAATATATAGAGGCAGGCAAATCAAAAGAAACATATGTAAAATATTTGGACAAGCAGAACATATCTCAGAAAGCGAATAAAACAGCAAAAATAGACTGCGAAAAAAAACTTGTTCAGAGGATCAAGACTGACAGTAAAAGCTTCTTCTCTTATGTAAGAAATAAACAAAGAACGAAAGACAAGTAGGCCCTCTCATAGACAGTACAGGGAAAATAATAAGTGAGAATAGGGAGGCAGCTAATCTGCTCAATCAGTACTTTGGCACAGTCTACACAAAAGAGGACTGCTCCAAGATCCCAGAGCCTATAGATATTTTTCAAAGAGACATGGATACAGCCGGATTAAGATCAATCTGTATTTCAGAGGAAATGGTTTTTAAAAAATTGGAGGGGTTGAAAGTGAAGAAGGCAGAGGGTGGGCATAAATAAGGAGTACTCTGAGTGGTGTGAAGTGAAAAGTGGTGTGCCACAGGGCCCGGTTTTGGGACCAATTTTGTTCTGTATATATATAAATGATTTCGACATTGATATGGGATCCATGATTGCAAAATTTGCTGATGACACAAAACTATGCAGTAGTGTCTCATCTAAAGCGGAAGTGGATATATTGATGTCGGATTTAGATAAAATTCGAGAATGGTCTGTAAGCTGGCAAATGGAGTTTAATGTAGATAAATGTACAGTCATCGACATGGGTAGATCCAATATGGAACATAATTACAGAATGGGAGAAAACAATATTAGAAAGATAGATAAGGAAAGGGACCTAGGGGTTATAATAGATCATACAGGAAAGGTGAGTGAGCAAGTTAAGGTAGCAGTGAAAAAGGCAAATGCAATGTTAGGTATGATAAAAAGAAATATTAAACATAGGAGCAAGGAAGTGATCGTCAAACTGTATAAAGCTTTAGTTAGACCTAGATTGGAGTACTGTGTACAGGTGTGGAGTCCTTATCATAGAGGGGACATAAACATGCTAGAAAGAATACAAAAAAGAGCGACAAAGATGATAGTGGGATTCCAGAATTACAGTTAGGAGGAACGACTCAGAAAAACCGGACTACAGTGTCTCGAAGAGAGAAGAATTCGTGGTGACTTGATACAGGTTTATAAGATGATCAGAGGAATCGATAAATTAGACTATAACAATTTTTTTTAAATACAGCCACCTACAATAACACGAGGGCATAGCTACAAGCTGACTAAAGAGAGTTCCAGATTAGATATTAGGAAATATTTCTTTAGTCAGAGAGTGGTGTCTGCTTGGAATGCAATGCCAGGGGAGGTAGTGGAGGCAGGGACAGTTAATGCATTTAAGAATAAACTGGATGCGCATAGCTTTTAGAGCAAGGTGATGTAAATGTAACTGGTTGTATACAGACTCTGCAGGGTCTTCTAAACCAGTATAAAGATGTTAAGTTAAGTTAAGTTTCCTTAGTCTAGTCATAAAATGATGATTTAAAAAAATTTAAGGAAAATCTGTACTGTTGTACAACAAAGATGTTGGATATTTCTTTTTTTTTTAAAGTTTTTTTCCTTCTGTTTAAACATACGTCCTCAGAGGGTAGCATCATTTGGCAATTATCACATTGATTGTGGTTTTATGGAGTTCATTCCAAGCATAAAAATTTCATAGTGTTAATTTAGTGACATCGCTTACCTTCCAATGATACCTTTTGAACCATTAGGCTTCCAATTGCAAAGTCAATGTGGTTTAGATAAGGAATGTAAGTGGCCAAAGTGTTGGAGGTATAGAAGCAGGAGTCTCATGTTCAAGAAATTGAACCATTTTGCCAGCATGATCAGTTGGTGTACCATCTTGTTGAAAGATAAACAAGTCTGAAAATGTTTGAATATATGGAAGAATAATTTGCTTCAGAAGAGCATACTGGTACTAGGCACAATTTATGTTCATACCTATCTTGATGAAGTGAACAAAAGTTTATCCCAAGCTAAACATGCCTCCATTAGTTCAGTCATCTCTCCATTTTTTTAAATATTTCAATTTCAAATCTTTCTTGCAAATATCTCAAATCAGTGAATGTGAAAAGTTAAAATTTCTTGAAATTTCTCTTTAGTTATAATGAGTTTGAGCTTAATATCAACTGTTGGACATCGACAATGCTCTGGTCAGTGTATAAATATTTCAGTCACCCACTCTCAGAACAGCGTTTTACCAAATCAGTTCCATCAACCTTGCATAAATGTTTGTTCAAACAACCACCCAAACAACTTTTGCCTGGAAACAAATTGTTTTTTTAATTTTCTGGAAACACTTTTAAAAATTGCATCAAGAGGCAATTTTTATTTTTGCTTAAAAACTTATATTGTGTCTTCTAAAATGAACCCTAATTTGGAGCAGATGGATCTAATGATGACATCATCCAAAAATCACACAAAATGAATATTTAAAAAAAGAAAAGAAACAATTACTACACACATTTTCTTTAAGTTGTATCAACTAATAACCATTTTATGATGAATTTGTATTGGCTTCTTTTATTCCTACTAACCATATACATATTCATGTAGTGCAAGCAGGCTTTAGAAAAGACAGAGAGACTAGAGATCACATATTTAATATGAAGAACATATGTGCAAAATGTAGAGAGTATAACGTAATTCTGTATACAGGCTTTATTGATTACACCAAGGCCTTTGATCGCGTACATAAGAAATGGTGGAAAATCATTATAGATATGTGGTTTCCAGCACATCTAATCCGTCTAATTACATCATTTTATTATATCAGGAGCAACAAGCTGCTGTCAGAGTATCTGGGGAAACATCAGATAGATTTGAAGTACAAATGGAAGCAAGACAGGAATAAATCCTTTCCCCATACCTATTTTTCATTTATGCAGGGTGTAAAATGAGAAACGTTACAGGGGATGAGAATATAGAAAGTTTTGCTCACTTTACAATCGGTGAACACAAGATCCCAGAGCTAAAATACACAGGCGATACTGTGAAACTATCAAACAGTACAGAGGGGTTAGAGCAGCTAATTGCACCCTCAAGCCAATGCAGCAAAGATCAAAACCTCTTTACAAACATAAACAAAACAAAGAAAATAACCACACACAAAATAAGAAGTCAACATAAATTCAAATTCTGGGTTGTGGAAATAGAATAGGTCATGAATTTTGAGTATCTTGGCTCCAAAATTGACAACAATGGCGACTATTCAAAGAAAATCAGAAGGTGATTGGCAATGGCAATGCAAAGGCTACACAACCTGAAAAAACAATGGCAGAATACCAGCAAACCAACAATAGATAACATTTTGATAACCTGCTTTTCACATGGCAGTACACGAGAAGCATAGACAGTTATTCAAACCTCAATTAAAAGAATCGAGTCAAAATGTTATAGTAAGGTCCTCAGAATACCATGGGTCAAAATAAAAAGAAGGCAAGAGTTGGGCATAGAGAAGAACTGGTTCTTAAATCTCATAATGATTAGAAAATTTAAATACTTTAGCCACATCAAAAGGCACAATGGTATTGAAAGAATGATAATGGAAAGTATTGTGCTGGGCAAGAGAGGCAGAGACAAACAAAGAAGGTCATGGCACCGAGATGTCAAAGGCTGCTTGGGCATGACTCTGGAGCAGTTGGAGATTTTGCAAGAGATTGAATGTCTTTCAGACGGGTTGTTATGAGAGTGACATTCTGCAAAGGACATGCTACATGATGACGGTGTCCTCCCTGATTTTTTGTTTTAGCCTTCAGTTTTACAAGATAATACATCTGATCATCCAACCTAGTTCGAAGGCAGATGCCATTATTTGCATTTTCAAATGCATGTTTCAGTAATAATTGCGTAAACTAAAATGAAGATAATAGTAATATTGATTTGGTGACATCACCTTTCTTTGACCTCCCCTCATCACAAAATGTTGGACCATTTTCCCACCTCTCAATCCTACACTGTGAAATGGACATGTAAATAAATTACCTCAATGAGCATATCATTTGCAGTTTTGATTATAGCATTTTTACCTGCATAGCAAAGACTGGGGAATGTTGACTGAAATATTTGTTTTTGGCTCATTTCTCTTGCTCACTGTATTTCATGCACTGAATTTCAAACCCTTTCATAATATTTTTTTATTTGTACATTTCCAGTTGAAATTGTTTTTTTAATGAACTTTGTGCCACAGAAACATTATTTTTTTTAAATATTCCAATTGTTTCTACATAGATAATTTGGAACATGCATTTTTTTAAAAACAGGTATATATAAACACTATTTATTACTTGTTATTACTTGTTATAAACACTTGTTATTACTTGTTATAAACACTTGTTATTACTTGTTATAAACACTTGTTATTACTTGTTATATCCACATAATGCCTGACTTTTATCAGTTCCATAATTATTCATTTTTATTTACAGCTTATCTTCAAAATGGTCCTGCAGGTGTTACATCTGCTGGTGTTTTGACCCTTTACAATAAAGTCCTGAATGATCCTAGTGCTGTGTGCAGTGCAGGATTTGGAGAAAAGGAAGCAGGTATATTGTTCTTGCTGTTGTGGTGAAATGTTTTATATAATTCATAAATATAATATATAAATATTATACATGATATTCAGGTCTGTGTGTGAGGAAGCTCCTTCACACTTTGCTAGTATATCTGCAACTTCAATGCCTTTGGCCTAGAGCTGTGTCAGGGAGTACATGCATTGCTCAAGATCTTTATCTATATGTTGTTTTAGAACTCCTATTACTGACCAGGCATTAGTCAAGAATACTATGTGTTCTTGGTAGATATCTTGGATTGCAAGTTCAGTAGCAGCTTTCAGTGCCTGTACTTTTACGTGGTAGTTATTGAAGCATGTTCCTGGTGTTAGTAGTAGAGATTTTTCTTCACCATTCCTTCATATGAAATAGACCCCTCCATCTTCATTGGACGTCACTTTGTACACTGAAGCCTACAAAGAAATAACAAAGTCCATCAGAAGAGACAAGAGAAAATATATTGATTAAATGTCATAAGAGGCAAAGGAAGCTGCAGGAAAAGCAAATATGAAAAACCTGCACAGCAACACAAGGAAACTAACAGGAAAAATATAAGAAAATAAATAGCTTTATTTAAGGATTAGGAAGACAATTTTATTAGCAATGCAAAAGAGCAAATGAAGAGATAGGCAGAACATTTGCTAAAGAAGGGAGACTTGCAGCAATGTTTAAATTATAGAGGTATAATTTTGTTATCAGTGCCTGGGAAAATATTGAATTATCATACTAACTTAACTGAATGTCTTTATACTGGTTTAGAAGACTCTGCAGAGTCTGTATACAACCAATTTCATTTACATTACCTTGTTCTAAAAGCTATGCACATCCAATTTATTCTTAAATGCATTAATTGTCCCTGCCTCCACTACCTCTTGTGACAATGTATTCCAAGCATTCACCATCCTCTGACTAAAAAAATATTTCCTAATATCTAATCTGGACCTTTCTTGGGTTAATTTGTAGCTATGCCCCCTTGTTCTTGTAGGTGGTTGTATTTTGAAAAACGTGTTTCAATCATATTTATCCATTCCTCTGATCATCCTATAAACCTGAATTAAGTCACCTCGAATTCTTCTGTTTTCTAGACAGTGAAGGCTGGTTTTTCTGAGTCTTTCCTTCATAACTAATTCTGGAATCCCACTATCAGCTTTGTTACTCTTTTTTGTATTATTTTCAGCATGTTTATATCCCCTCTATGATAAGGACTCCACACATGTACACAGTACTCCAATCTAGGTCTAACTAATACTTTATACAGTTTGACTTTCACTTCTTTGCTCCTATGTTTAATATTTCTTTTTATCATACCTAACATTGCATTTGCATTTTTCACTGCTACCTGGACTTGCTCACTCACCTTACCTGTATGATCTATTATAACCCCTAGGTCCCTTTCCTTATCTATCTGTTTAATATTGTTCTCACTCATTCTGTAATTATGTTCCATATTGGATCTACCCATGTGGATGACTGTACATTTATCTACATTAAACTTTGCCAGCTTACAGACCATTCTCGAATTTTATCTAAATCCGACCTCAATATATCCACTTCTGCTCTAGTTCAGACACTACTGGATAGTTTTGTATCATCAGCAAATTTTGCAATCATGGATCCCATATCAATGTCCAAATCGTTTATATATATCAAGAACAAAATTGGTCCCAAAACTGAGTCCTGTGGCACTCCACCTTTCACTTCACACCACTCAGAGTAATCCTTATTTATGCCCACCCTCTGCCTTTTTCCCGTCAACCAATTTTAATTTATTTGGCAACTTCCCCATCTATTCTATGTGATTTTAACTTTCAAAATAATCTTTGATGAGGTACTCATTAAACAGAGTGTGAAACAGAACTCATGACTTTATACTGGATTCGTGAACTAGCACAAGAGCATTTGACAGCTTAGACAGAGAATCGCTTTGGATATTGCTCAGGCACTATAGAGTGTCCCTAAAGAGTTCACTAACATAATTAAGAAAACATAAGGAAGATATGAAAATAGAGTTATTCATGAAGGTCAGATTTCTGAGCCCTTTGAGATAAGAACTGGTGTGCAACAGAGATATAACTAAGTACCATTTCTCTTTCTGCTGGTTATTGATTGAATAATGAAGACAACAATATTAACAAATCAAAATAGAACTCAATGGGCTTTGATAAAACAATTTAATTATCTGGACTATGCCAATGACTTGGCTCTTCTGTTTCATAACTACTAGCAGATGTAAAATAAAATAAGAATACATGATGGGAGATCACAGAAATCTGGACTGAGAATGCTTTAGAGGAAAAATACAAAGATTAAAAGAATAAATGTAACTAACAACAATCAGGATGTCTTGAGAAACAGTTCTACAAGATGTGGAATTTTTCACTCATAATGGTACTATTATAGACACAATAAGAGGTATGATAAAGATTTGTGCTCCACAGGGAGCTGAAAGGTTTTGATTAAGGGAGCAGGCTACCAAAAATGTTTTGTAGTTATTAAAGTGAGACCAATTATTTTATAAAGGTAATGTTAGGCTATGGATGTAGATATATTTTTAATTATTTCAAAAAAAAAATTATTTGGTTGCTATGATAACTGTGGCGACCTTGAAAAAAAAACGTGTTTCTAGAATCCTTAAATTTAAAAAACAAACATATACATTAACAATAATATGATTGATCCATGAACGTTAAGCATATTTCTAGCCTGACGTTGTATTTATTTTATGAACAAGGTTCAAAAATATATTTTTATATTTGAGCTCCATGAAAAGGGAACAATATATATCAAAATTTGGCACAAAAAATGTATTTTAATAGAAATTCTTGAACCAAATTAGCTTTTCTATAAATCTTTACCTACAAAAGTGTACGAGAAATATGCACGCCAAATTGCATGTTTCCAACCTGTATATTAGTTGAGATTTAAGGATTTTAGATACATAACAAACTGGGAAAAAAGAATTTGAGATAATTCAATTTTAAACTTTGAAAGCAAAATAAAATAAGTCTAAAAACAAAAAGAAAGTATGCTTACATTTTTTTTTAAATTAAGCAACATATACATAGTAATTTGCAAAAACAATTAATTGGTAAATGCACCAGCAACATATGTTTCACATTCTGCGAACTCATGCTGGTGTTCTCGTCCAAGGTTTTTCCTTTTCCATTTTGATACACCCAATGTTCATCTTCTTGAACTGTAGTATTATTTGTTCTGCATTCGGGTAGCATGTGTGTTATTTACAACACCCCCATTCCAGTCCAATTTTGTCTGTTACCATTTTTAGCCCTACAGGACCACAGTTGAAAGATAGAATGGCAAAGAAAGTTGCAGTCTCTACCGCTGACAGTAAAGCAAATATTATTTTAGGGCAGTTCTGCTAAATCAATGAGTTGAAGTTTTCATTGGCATTCTGTGTGCCCAGCGGATGAAGAGATCTGTGTCTGTCAGCCTTGTCACAATTGGGAAGATGAGTCTGCCAACTTTTGCCGAAATTGTAGACTAATGTTTTTGGTGCAACCCTGTCCTCAGAGCTCTATAGTAGTGGCACCAGGAATTTGCACCCTCTAGACAAAGTCTATAGTTGGGTGCCTTGTCAATGCTTATCATGTGAAAAAATCCAGTTAACACTCATTTTTGTAACATCAGGGCTATTGTCTTTTAAATTTGGCTTGGTCAGTTTGCAATTTAGTGACCGTTTATTTGTTTTTTTCAAATTGTCAAGAGCATTAAACATCCTATTTGCTATATGGTTAATGCAATCCTCTTTTTTTATCTCAATGTCATAGCATTTAGATTTTCTGACTTCAATGAATGCCTTTTCATCACGTCACAAAGCGTAGTGCCATAAATCAGAGATTTTTTTCAACTGACCTTGAAAAAATAATCCTTGTGTGGCAGAGTCCAGGTTTTCATTGGGGTTTTTCTATCTAGAATGTTACCACATGCATCCATATCATTCACGACACATAACACAGCAAATAACATAGCAAACAGCAGGTGGCATATTTGTTAATATCACTAAAACCAACAAAACAGAACAATCATAACAACAATATGCATTAACATTATATTAATTATAAACTTGGATGTTGTAAGTATAAGCTTCTAAATATTGCCCCCAACTAATCCAACCCAGTTCTAGCTGCACACTCTCCTCCCCTTATCTGCACCCTCAACATACTCTCAAAAACTCAACTTCACGATCGTTTCTGTGCATTCACTCACACTCAGATCTCCTCAGGCAGGTGATGTTTACATTGTACATTCTGATTCCTTTAGTCAGGTGATCTTGACATTTTACATTCAATCTGTTCAACGTATACTCATATGTGATCACACACTCAATCGATCTGCGTATACACACATTCCAGAACATACATCGTTCCTTCAGTGTCCACACCACACACACATCCAGATCTCTTCTAGTTACATGGTGCCCAACATACACCTTATAGAGCGACTGACCAAGACTCAAAGGCGAATGCTGGTTCAGTCCCCCTGCAATTCATTCCATCTCTCTAACATTCGTAAAACAGCTCGCTCAACTAGTGACAGGATAACAATCACTCTTCTATAAAGTCAGTGAGCTAAACAATATCCTAGCTAAATTCTCATTCTCTCTCTCTCTCTCCATGGCCAGCCTGGTTGAGTTAAACTTTTTCTAGTATTATATAGTCTCACGCAGTATCAGGGCTGTCCAATGGTCTCCCGTGGATTGTCCAACTTGGCCATCACTCTAGTTTGGATCCATCTCCACTTAGTTGTTATTGGAATGAATCTCTCTGAATTCCTGTCGCTCTAAAATGGTGCAGCAAGACCTGATGGCCTCTGTCTGTCACTAACTTTGCATAGCCAATACCATTGTCATTACAACTAATTACTGTCCTACAGTTGATGTCATGCTGTTTATTCACTTGCTGAGATGTCCAGTCTGACCACTCTGACTCACAATCTAGACAGAGAGACAGAGAATTTGTATAAGAGCAGCAAGGGCATTTCGGTTTTTTTAAATCAACTGTAGATTATTGCTTTTACAGTTTCTACATCCAACTGTAGAAACAATAACATTTGATGGATTAAAGTGTACTCATCACTGTTCAGTATCCCTTCAGCTTGATTTTTGCACACTGCAAACTTCTGCTCCGTTTTTATACCGCTTGGGGCTCTTTAGTTTCAACAGCAAATGTAGGCTCACTGACTTCAGCATCTATAGTTGGATTGGAATACAGAAAATGACCCACAAATATCAAATATGATGACAAATAAACTCAACATTAACAAAGCACACATAAGCATGGCACAAACAGCACAATTTATTTTCAAAATAAATGGCATTTTGACATTCTAATATGTGGCTATGTGACATTCTGCCGTATCTTTCTCAACTTTCACGATGTATTCATACATTTTTACAGGCATTCTAACTATTAATGTCTAGTAATAAATGTTTACTTGTAACTCTAGTAATATAACAGACATTAATACTTACAGTGAGTAACTTACTGAGTAAGTACGTACATAATTTACACAAAATAATATATTGAATAGCAAAGAGCTCTTTTTTAATTAAATATTGGAACAAGGTACAACATGGTCGTGAACATAATTCAGCAGAAAACTTACCATCGAATTCAAAGATTCTCTTAGTTTCCGAGCGTGAATGCCTCTAGGTTTTTGGTGAGTACGCTTTTGACCAAAATGGTATCCTTTATTTGGCATTTTGATTCCATATGCTGTAATCAAAATGACAGTAAAGTAAAGTAAAGTAAATGACTGACCAAAGTTGAATTGCAAAAACCCCTCTTTTGCGCATGCACAAAGCTAGCATTTACTTTCGAATGAAAATATCTGAACTGTGCTTTGAACCTTGGTTGTAAGGATATATATAATGACCCATTATATATTTTTGAAAAAGCTTTTGCTACATGTCAAACATTGTGTTTTATCATCAGTTTTTGGTTTCTTTTTAAACTTTCAAGCAGGGGGTAGGGTGTTTATTATTAATTTTAAAATGTTAATAAGCTTGCAAAATAACATAATTTTATATGTAAATGTTTCTATTAACGTTGAACTTCATAAAAACAAACAATTTGAAAAATAAATATTTTTCACCAAAGCAAGAAATTTCCAAAGCATGTGCACCCTTGATTGATTGATTGATTAATTCCATGTGGTAGAAGATAAGTGTCTATATGAACATCAAGTATAGAAATGCTAAAAATAGTGTTGAATTAAAATTGTGCTAAAATTGTTGTAACAAATTATAGTCAATAAAATAAATAATTAATTACAAAGTGAAGTACTCTTCTCCTTCTTCGTCGTTCATTCTTGTTCATACTAAGCCCTGAAAAGGGCTTTGCAAGTAGCAGGATGTAGTTTGTAGAACTGAGTGCATTGTGTTGTACTTTACAGCTTGACTGCGATACTTGCACTTTTTGATCTGACACATCCGACTTCAGTATGGCATTTTTGGATGCCAGGCTAGCCTTCCCTCTTCGATCCCTTCTCCTTAGCCAATCTGCTATGTTACAGCCTGTTATCCAGGATCACCACATGGAGATGGAGAAAGGTCTTGGCAGCTCTGGCCTTGACGCCAGCAGTGAGCTTTGGGTGGCTGACCGCTGCAGCTTAGTGTCAGTTCGGCAGATTTGTCGTTTGCTAGGAAACCAACAAAACTATGTATGCGTCCCAATCTATTGCAATGTTGTACCAATGTGGGACGAGGTCTTTGGTCAGCCCATCTCACTATTGCAGCCCTGCAGAAACATACAGGCATATGGCCACTAAAACATATTATACGTACCCATCTGTTCTTAGACGTGTGTACCACATGCCCAGCCCATCAATGTAATGTTTGCGTGATAACACTGCTTCCCCAATTTCCCAAAACAAATCATTGATGGAATGACCATGGTATTGAAAGTGTGTGCTCTTGCCATGCGTGCTCAATCAACAATAGAATATGTATGTTTTAATTGACTAACAGAGTGGTTAGTATGTGAACATATGCATGTACATTGAAAGTAATGTAAGAATGGATGGAAAATATGTGTGTTTTTTGTAAAAATATTTTTAGATTAAGTGGTTATGGATGTGTGGGTGATAATCAGAAAGGTACAGTCAAGCCAAATAAAAATGTAAATAATGACAAACAAATTTAGAACAATATTTGCAAGGCACAACGTTCCGAGTCCGCTCAATGTTTTCATTGATTATTGAGCAAGGTGGTCGTCAGCTACATTGAGCATCATTGACACTAACATGGCCTTCATAGAAACACTTATATCACTCAAAAACATGCAATTTCTTCATTGTGGGATCACCATATGCATTATTACGCAAGGTTACTGTCTCTGAGCATGACTGCTCAATCAAAACAAAATTTGACATCAAAAAGGACATTTTCAACTCTGACTATCCTACATACACAATACACAAGTAAACTTATGTAACTTTTGTTCAAGGTCTCTACCAACATAAAACTATCAAAATCACTCATATATATATATATATATATATATATATATATATATATATATATATATATATATATATATATATATATATATATATATATATATATATATAACTTTGGTCACATCAAGAGACACAATGGTCTTGAGAGAACAGTGATGGAAGGTATGGTGCCAGGCAAAAGAGGAAGGGGTAGACCAAGAAGACGATGGCACCAAGATAAGATATCCAGGAATGCCTGAGTATGACAGTGGCGGCGGCTGGTGTTTTGGCAAGAGTCCGAGTTTCTTTCAGACAGACTGTGATGGGAGCGACGTTCTATAAAGGACATGCTACATGATGATGATGATGATATATATATATATAAAATAGTTAAAGCCTCTGATATCATTGCAGAACATAGATCTACAACAAATAATCATAACGTCTGTCTACCACGCGTCAACTGTTCAAATACTGTCTATGACCGTTTCTCTTCCATGGGTCGCCAGAAACTCTCCTAGTTTCTAGTTTTCAGTTCATCATCACATTTGGCTGACTTTTCATTTAATATTAGTGCACCTACATCTAGTCAGTATGAATCAAACTGTAATACATTTCTCATCTTCTGGGTATTTCATAAACCTATGTACAACTTTATGTTGCTGACTTTTAATATACCAAAATGCAATTTTAGATTTATTATCACATCACTTTGAAGATTACATACTATGTAATAAATCAACATTTATTTTGTGTTTACAGGTTTGTGTTTTTGAATTGTTTGTTTGTATTGTTATATGTCAACATCAATTTTAGACTTCATCATAGCCTCTAAACATTCAAACGCTTTTGCAAATGAAAGTATAAATAAAGCAAGAAAATGTATGGCATTGGTAGAGAAAATCAATGTAATTGATGACCTGCAGGCAAGTGAAAGTAACGTATAAGGGGCATTCCTGGTGAGGTGCAGTACATTGTAGGGAAAGCAAGACTCCTGGAAGGCAAGGGTCTCACTGACATAGAACCTAAAGGTGTTGATGAGGTTCTTCATTCCAAAGTTGAAGAATTAACAGAACCTGACATTAAAAAAATTATTACTATACACTCTTCCAATAGTGATAAAAATTAAGATGATGCTGTTAAATGAACATCACATTTGACATATTTGATTTATAAGCTTAACAAGAGGATGCAGGTGGCATTTAATTTTCCTGATCGATTCATGGATATTGATCCAGTTACATAATGTGACTTGATCTTTAAGTGAGAGATCAAATATTTTTTTGAAGCTGTAAAAGGAGGTGCAGAGGGATTTGAAAAGTAAAATTTAAAAAAAAAAAAAAAAAATAAGATTAATAGTAATTGATCTGCTGCATAAGTTAGCTAAGATGTTAAAATTAAATGAAATGAAAAATAATAATTTTGTATTAACATGTATATATATCCACTTATACTTATTTATTGGTGTCTATACAAAAACACATAATTGCCAGTGTTACATTTCTACACACATACAAATACGTTATGCACATTTACTCTTGCATAAATATAAACAATATTTTTTTCCATACATAGATGTTGCCTGTCGAATGCTTGGTCATGATCATGGTGTTGTTCACTGCTGTCTCCCTTTTGGTTACAACTATTTGAATATAAAGTTCAAAAATTTCAAGTGTAATGGTACAGAGGAGTCCTTGTATGACTGTAAACATGATGCAATGACTAAAGTTAGTTCTATAGACTACTGCACTAGCAGACAAGATTATGTTGGCCTCACATGCTATAATGGAACAAAGCCCAACAGTAAGTTCTGTTTTATTTTCTATTTTTAAAAATTAATATTAAAGTTTTAGCCATAATCATCATTTGTTATGCTATGTAAAGCAGGTTAAACATCACTGCTCTGTATGAGTAGAAAGACCCAATGTTTTTACTATTTTTAGCACATGCAAGCTAGTCTGTCACCATTCCTAGAAATGTGAGCATTGAACAGATGAAGTTTATGATTAGATTCCAAGTTTTGAGCAATTTTTGTTTTCTTTAAATGTATTGTAAAGTGGCTGAAAATGTAGAAAAATAATTCCATATCAAACTTCCAACATATAAAAGTCAGACTTACCCTCCGCATACATTTATTTTTACAAAACAAACACACATATTACTAGCAGCTCACTAAGTTTGGTGATTGTGATTCATATCTTATCTTACTTAGTCACTCATCTTCTATGCTAGGATATAGAGGCTTGCCAGAAAGAGCATCAGACCCTTCTTTCTGCTGTCTTCCTCTTGGCCTGGATTCAGTCTAGTCAACTCTATCTTATGGACTGTTTTATGTTGTCACTCCAGCTGACTTTTCACTGTCCTCAGGTTTCTGATCCTTGACTATACTTTCCATGACTGCCATGGTAGTAGATCTTCTTTCATTCTGCAGATATGGACAATCCATCAAAGTTGAGATTGCAGCAGTTGAGTCTGCAAGGACTGGGCTTCAACATTAACAATTTTTAAAAAAATTTTATGTGTTTGCCTTACTAGTTTCTACTGGCAGAGGCACACCTATTCCACCCAAGACCATAGTCAACTGGGCAATATTAAGACACATAAACCAGTGCTTGGATGTATGTACCAATGCTAGGTTTGTGCGCTCTCAGAAGCCAGCCCAACCAAAGTGCAATGGAAGGGTCTCACCCTGAGGGCGCATGTGAAAGTTTTACAAGAGTGTGATTGTATGACAGAGTCGAATGAAACAAAGTTAGGTAAGAAGAGAGAGTGAAGAATGCGTTTCAACATCTTGTCATATTGTCTGTTTGTGGACCTTGTCTCTTCTTATTAATTGAATCACCTACCTTAGATATCTCATTTATGATGCTTGAAGCTGGCTTTTGTAGGTTGTCATTGCCCATGAATCGCATCTATAAGTCAAAACTGGTACATTGGTGGAGGGGTATACAGCCATCTTAGTTTTCTTAATTATTCCTTTTTTGCTGAGGAATCCACTATTTATGTTGTGAAAAAGTGTACAGCTGCTACCCTTCACCTAACCAATTTCTTCTTTTTTACCTCCTTTCTTTGTTAACTACAGCTTCAATGTATTTGAACTGCTTGACCTGTTCAAGGAGCTGTTCACCCAGAAAAATGTGATATCTCATCTCTTCTCTTCTCCTGAGACTGCCATTGTTTTTTTTTTTTATTGCTAATGGTCATTCCTCTCTTCCCCAGTTCCTCTTTTCCAGATTTGAAGGTTGGTATGCATAATACATCATGAGCCATCACCCATCTAAGCTCATCCAATGGGACTGTCTAAAAATGAACTATGTACATTTCTGAGCTATAGAATCTTTTAGAGCTTGGGTGTACAGCGCAAAGACATATTTCATCCTTTTCTACTTAGCTTATTTTTAATGTGGCAAGTAAACAAGTTTCCTTGCTCTAAATATGCTCCGCTAGGCCAAGCTTTGTAACAAAAATTTGCTATGCTGTTTGGACAAATGGGGAAATACTGTTTAGGTAGTTCCAAGGCAGACTCTGCTGTTAGGGATGAAGTGTTAGAGACTATATTGTGCTAGGGCTCAGCTTTTTATGAGGTTGTGTGGCAGTCCCTGTCCTCTCTTCCCTAACTTAACAGTAAGCCAAGTATCTATTTATAGCTGTACTCAGAAAAAAACATTTATAAACAAAACAATGAGACTATAAGCAGCTGAAATAATAGATCCTTTATCTTGATTACATTTTAGATAGATTTGCCATACTGACATCATCAGAAGAAGCTCCACTCTCTTTCGCCTTCTTATCACCCAGGGGTGCATAGGTCATCAACCAATCCTTACCAAGCAGTTCTGTCCTGTGCAATCTTCTTTCAAGCTTTTCCCTGTTTTCTATATTCCCGCCTCCAGATCTCGTCTCTGTGTATTCTTTGGTCTGTTTATGCCTCTCTTTCCCTGTGAGTTCATGACAGGGATTGCCTGGTGAAAGTGGCCTGGGGCCAGTTTCATATAATTGATTTGCTTGTATCTTCCAGCATTTTATTTATTTTTAATATTAATACAGCTACAATGATCTATCTTTACATGGTATTTAAGCTTTGTATTTGTTTACTGTTTTGCAGATTTTAACATCTTTGCTGGCTCATATTCAAACCCTGGTACTGGACTTCTACAACTGACCTATCTGAACACTCCTGGTACTGTATGTGATCAGGGTTGGGATGACACAGATGCTAAAGTTGCTTGTCGTCAGATGAACTTTACAAATGGAATTGCTTATACCCATTATAGATCATCTTTTACTCTTACTGCAAATGCTGGTCCATTTTGGATTTCCAATGTAAGCATTTGGATTAACGCATTTGGCCCTTTTGGAAAATTAGTCATCTATAATAACTCATTCGCTCCCGAATATTTTCGACCTCTGGACACAATTTTTTTTAAATATAAATCTCCTGCACAGCATCACTTAGCTGTGACTGTTTCATCTTCACTAAAAGATCACTGAAATACCACATATAATATATCAAATTGTTCATAATTGAATGCCGAATGTAATAGAATACAGACATTCAACATGTGGGGATGAATTTTTATGTTAGAAAGATTATAGTTGTACAAGATTTTGTTAAAAACAAATATTCCGAAAAAATAATTGGTACTCACCAATCAATTATTCAGCTGTACTCCAATTCATGAATATAGCAATGACTTTTAAATGAAGGTAATCCAAATGGGAACATGCTCTAAAAGTTTCACCTAATTAGGTGTATTAGTTTTCAAAATATCGATATTTTACTAAAGGCAAATGAATTCCAAAAAAGGTATATTTATATTCCAAAAATGTGATTAGAAACAAAAACCACAATCAACATCCACTCATACAATGTAAGTAGACCAGAGTTCGAAAAAATGTGCAAACTGCATCTAAAACATAATATATATACATATGTATATACTAGTTAGTATCCATGTGGAGCATCTTGCGACTTCGTATGATATAACTCGAAACAGGTTTTTGCACAAAGGAATGGTTTGTCCAAGCAGCCAGAGTAGATGAAAGTTGTGCGCTTTCTCTTAGTTGTCGTACTGCAGAACACACAATTCCTATCTGTTCCAACCCATCTTATCAGGTGCTTTGAGCCTTGCAATCGCTCAACAGGATTGGAGATTCTTGGCCTTCCACTTGTGCCTGGCCCTTTGTCCAATTCCTCGGATGGCATGATTTCTGCCGCTCTTTTTATTAACTGGTCCTTTAAAATTACTTTGAATTCTTTAAAGGACATTTTCTTTGTTCCCATTGGCCTGGTCAGCATGAACAATATGAATGAGTTGTGCTGGCATATTTCCAAGAGCCAATGAAACAGTTTTTTTCCACCACTTGTATGACTTTCTTCCAACAATGGAATAGTAAGTAACCATCTGATCAACCCGATCACAACCACTCATCGAATGGTTGTAATCGTTAACGACCAGAGGTTTAGTCTTCTTCTTGACAGGGTGAGTGAATGTAGCAATTGTTGCTTTAGTGGACACTAAGACGCAATGCTTCTTAGCTTTTTTGTCCTTAAAAGCAGTTACCAATACATTGTCACCTGTGTCAAGGAAATTCTTGATTTCCATGTGTTTTATTTGAAGGTTTTTCAGTTGTGCCAGTATAATATAGTTCTCTTTGCAGCAGGTGTCGAACAAGAACATTGGTTGTATAATAGCGGTTGGCAAAAATATGATGGCCAGTCCCTACATATTTTAGTAATGTATCGAAAACCTTCACAGCCATCCCGTCATCCATATCCGCAGCTGAATCATTTGATGTATTTGCACCAAAATATGTTAGTATATTTAAAACATATCCTGTTGAAGAGTCCACCAAACCAAATGTCTTTATATGGTACTTTTTGGGCTTGGATGGGTTGTACTGTTTGTACTTCCAGCGGCCAGTGAAACCAACAACCATTTGATCGATCGATAAATTTTCATAAGGATAAAATGCCCTATTAAAACTTTCAATCAGTAGGTTCATTAAAGGCTCTATTTTATCTTTGTTTTCACTAGTAGAATCAGAACAGTGCATTATCGTGTGAAATATTATCTGAAATCTATTTCTTGAGAACATTGTATGATAAAATTGTTGATACATAAGTTCACTCTGGGACCAGTAGTCACGTATACTGGGACGGCGATCAATTCCCATGCAAATCAAGAAATTTATGAAGCTCATATTTTGACAAGGGTGTCCATGTTGTCACAAATGATTGCTTTCTTGCTGGTGTATTCATGACAATCTTTGCTTGGGCATAACTGTTTATAGGTCAACCAAATAATCCATAATATTATCTGTAAACAAGCTCTGAAAACAGTCCAAAGGGGTTGAGTTTTCATCAAGAGAAGCATGAAGGACACCTGGAGTTTTGTCTCTTGATGGAGGAGTCAAGACAAACTGGCTACTTGTTGCCCCATTCTGAACTTCTCTCCAGTTGGTAGCATGAAGGACACCTGGAGTTTTGTCTCTTGATGGAGGAGTCAAGACAAACTGGCTACTTGTTGCCCCATTCTGAACTTCTCTCCAGTTGGTAGCATGAAGGACACCTGGAGTTTTGTCTCTTGATGGAGGAGTCAAGACAAACTGGCTACTTGTTGCCCCATTCTGAACTTCTCTCCAGTTGGTAGCATGAAGGACACCTGGAGTTTTGTCTCTTGATGGAGGAGTCAAGACAAACTGGCTACTTGTTGCCCCATTCTGAACTTCTCTCCAGTTGGTAGCATGAAGGACACCTGGAGTTTTGTCTCTTGATGGAGGAGTCAAGACAAACTGGCTACTTGTTGCCCCATTCTGAACTTCTCTCCAGTTGGTAGCATGAAGGACACCTGGAGTTTTGTCTCTTGATGGAGGAGTCAAGACAAACTGGCTACTTGTTGCCCCATTCTGAACTTCTCTCCAGTTGGTAGCATGAAGGACACCTGGAGTTTTGTCTCTTGATGGAGGAGTCAAGACAAACTGGCTACTTGTTGCCCCATTCTGAACTTCTCTCCAGTTGGTAGCATGAAGGACACCTGGAGTTTTGTCTCTTGATGGAGGAGTCAAGACAAACTGGCTACTTGTTGCCCCATTCTGAACTTCTCTCCAGTTGGTAGCATGAAGGACACCTGGAGTTTTGTCTCTTGATGGAGGAGTCAAGACAAACTGGCTACTTGTTGCCCCATTCTGAACTTCTCTCCAGTTGGTAGCATGAAGGACACCTGGAGTTTTGTCTCTTGATGGAGGAGTCAAGACAAACTGGCTACTTGTTGCCCCATTCTGAACTTCTCTCCAGTTGGTAGCATGAAGGACACCTGGAGTTTTGTCTCTTGATGGAGGAGTCAAGACAAACTGGCTACTTGTTGCCCCATTCTGAACTTCTCTCCAGTTGGTAGCATGAAGGACACCTGGAGTTTTGTCTCTTGATGGAGGAGTCAAGACAAACTGGCTACTTGTTGCCCCATTCTGAACTTCTCTCCAGTTGGTAGCATGAAGGACACCTGGAGTTTTGTCTCTTGATGGAGGAGTCAAGACAAACTGGCTACTTGTTGCCCCATTCTGAACTTCTCTCCAGTTGGTAGCATGAAGGACACCTGGAGTTTTGTCTCTTGATGGAGGAGTCAAGACAAACTGGCTACTTGTTGCCCCATTCTGAACTTCTCTCCAGTTGGTAGCATGAAGGACACCTGGAGTTTTGTCTCTTGATGGAGGAGTCAAGACAAACTGGCTACTTGTTGCCCCATTCTGAACTTCTCTCCAGTTGGTAGCATGAAGGACACCTGGAGTTTTGTCTCTTGATGGAGGAGTCAAGACAAACTGGCTACTTGTTGCCCCATTCTGAACTTCTCTCCAGTTGGTAGCATGAAGGACACCTGGAGTTTTGTCTCTTGATGGAGGAGTCAAGACAAACTGGCTACTTGTTGCCCCATTCTGAACTTCTCTCCAGTTGGTAGCATGAAGGACACCTGGAGTTTTGTCTCTTGATGGAGGAGTCAAGACAAACTGGCTACTTGTTGCCCCATTCTGAACTTCTCTCCAGTTGGTAGCATGAAGGACACCTGGAGTTTTGTCTCTTGATGGAGGAGTCAAGACAAACTGGCTACTTGTTGCCCCATTCTGAACTTCTCTCCAGTTGGTAGCATGAAGGACACCTGGAGTTTTGTCTCTTGATGGAGGAGTCAAGACAAACTGGCTACTTGTTGCCCCATTCTGAACTTCTCTCCAGTTGGTAGCATGAAGGACACCTGGAGTTTTGTCTCTTGATGGAGGAGTCAAGACAAACTGGCTACTTGTTGCCCCATTCTGAACTTCTCTCCAGTTGGTAGCATGAAGGACACCTGGAGTTTTGTCTCTTGATGGAGGAGTCAAGACAAACTGGCTACTTGTTGCCCCATTCTGAACTTCTCTCCAGTTGGTAGCATGAAGGACACCTGGAGTTTTGTCTCTTGATGGAGGAGTCAAGACAAACTGGCTACTTGTTGCCCCATTCTGAACTTCTCTCCAGTTGGTAGCATGAAGGACACCTGGAGTTTTGTCTCTTGATGGAGGAGTCAAGACAAACTGGCTACTTGTTGCCCCATTCTGAACTTCTCTCCAGTTGGTAGCATGAAGGACACCTGGAGTTTTGTCTCTTGATGGAGGAGTCAAGACAAACTGGCTACTTGTTGCCCCATTCTGAACTTCTCTCCAGTTGGTAGCATGAAGGACACCTGGAGTTTTGTCTCTTGATGGAGGAGTCAAGACAAACTGGCTACTTGTTGCCCCATTCTGAACTTCTCTCCAGTTGGTAGCATGAAGGACACCTGGAGTTTTGTCTCTTGATGGAGGAGTCAAGACAAACTGGCTACTTGTTGCCCCATTCTGAACTTCTCTCCAGTTGGTAGCATGAAGGACACCTGGAGTTTTGTCTCTTGATGGAGGAGTCAAGACAAACTGGCTACTTGTTGCCCCATTCTGAACTTCTCTCCAGTTGGTAGCATGAAGGACACCTGGAGTTTTGTCTCTTGATGGAGGAGTCAAGACAAACTGGCTACTTGTTGCCCCATTCTGAACTTCTCTCCAGTTGGTAGCATGAAGGACACCTGGAGTTTTGTCTCTTGATGGAGGAGTCAAGACAAACTGGCTACTTGTTGCCCCATTCTGAACTTCTCTCCAGTTGGTAGCATGAAGGACACCTGGAGTTTTGTCTCTTGATGGAGGAGTCAAGACAAACTGGCTACTTGTTGCCCCATTCTGAACTTCTCTCCAGTTGGTAGCATGAAGGACACCTGGAGTTTTGTCTCTTGATGGAGGAGTCAAGACAAACTGGCTACTTGTTGCCCCATTCTGAACTTCTCTCCAGTTGGTAGCATGAAGGACACCTGGAGTTTTGTCTCTTGATGGAGGAGTCAAGACAAACTGGCTACTTGTTGCCCCATTCTGAACTTCTCTCCAGTTGGTAGCATGAAGGACACCTGGAGTTTTGTCTCTTGATGGAGGAGTCAAGACAAACTGGCTACTTGTTGCCCCATTCTGAACTTCTCTCCAGTTGGTAGCATGAAGGACACCTGGAGTTTTGTCTCTTGATGGAGGAGTCAAGACAAACTGGCTACTTGTTGCCCCATTCTGAACTTCTCTCCAGTTGGTAGCATGAAGGACACCTGGAGTTTTGTCTCTTGATGGAGGAGTCAAGACAAACTGGCTACTTGTTGCCCCATTCTGAACTTCTCTCCAGTTGGTAGCATGAAGGACACCTGGAGTTTTGTCTCTTGATGGAGGAGTCAAGACAAACTGGCTACTTGTTGCCCCATTCTGAACTTCTCTCCAGTTGGTAGCATGAAGGACACCTGGAGTTTTGTCTCTTGATGGAGGAGTCAAGACAAACTGGCTACTTGTTGCCCCATTCTGAACTTCTCTCCAGTTGGTAGCATGAAGGACACCTGGAGTTTTGTCTCTTGATGGAGGAGTCAAGACAAACTGGCTACTTGTTGCCCCATTCTGAACTTCTCTCCAGTTGGTAGCATGAAGGACACCTGGAGTTTTGTCTCTTGATGGAGGAGTCAAGACAAACTGGCTACTTGTTGCCCCATTCTGAACTTCTCTCCAGTTGGTAGCATGAAGGACACCTGGAGTTTTGTCTCTTGATGGAGGAGTCAAGACAAACTGGCTACTTGTTGCCCCATTCTGAACTTCTCTCCAGTTGGTAGCATGAAGGACACCTGGAGTTTTGTCTCTTGATGGAGGAGTCAAGACAAACTGGCTACTTGTTGCCCCATTCTGAACTTCTCTCCAGTTGGTAGCATGAAGGACACCTGGAGTTTTGTCTCTTGATGGAGGAGTCAAGACAAACTGGCTACTTGTTGCCCCATTCTGAACTTCTCTCCAGTTGGTAGCATGAAGGACACCTGGAGTTTTGTCTCTTGATGGAGGAGTCAAGACAAACTGGCTACTTGTTGCCCCATTCTGAACTTCTCTCCAGTTGGTAGCATGAAGGACACCTGGAGTTTTGTCTCTTGATGGAGGAGTCAAGACAAACTGGCTACTTGTTGCCCCATTCTGAACTTCTCTCCAGTTGGTAGCATGAAGGACACCTGGAGTTTTGTCTCTTGATGGAGGAGTCAAGACAAACTGGCTACTTGTTGCCCCATTCTGAACTTCTCTCCAGTTGGTAGCATGAAGGACACCTGGAGTTTTGTCTCTTGATGGAGGAGTCAAGACAAACTGGCTACTTGTTGCCCCATTCTGAACTTCTCTCCAGTTGGTAGCATGAAGGACACCTGGAGTTTTGTCTCTTGATGGAGGAGTCAAGACAAACTGGCTACTTGTTGCCCCATTCTGAACTTCTCTCCAGTTGGTAGCATGAAGGACACCTGGAGTTTTGTCTCTTGATGGAGGAGTCAAGACAAACTGGCTACTTGTTGCCCCATTCTGAACTTCTCTCCAGTTGGTAGCATGAAGGACACCTGGAGTTTTGTCTCTTGATGGAGGAGTCAAGACAAACTGGCTACTTGTTGCCCCATTCTGAACTTCTCTCCAGTTGGTAGCATGAAGGACACCTGGAGTTTTGTCTCTTGATGGAGGAGTCAAGACAAACTGGCTACTTGTTGCCCCATTCTGAACTTCTCTCCAGTTGGTAGCATGAAGGACACCTGGAGTTTTGTCTCTTGATGGAGGAGTCAAGACAAACTGGCTACTTGTTGCCCCATTCTGAACTTCTCTCCAGTTGGTAGCATGAAGGACACCTGGAGTTTTGTCTCTTGATGGAGGAGTCAAGACAAACTGGCTACTTGTTGCCCCATTCTGAACTTCTCTCCAGTTGGTAGCATGAAGGACACCTGGAGTTTTGTCTCTTGATGGAGGAGTCAAGACAAACTGGCTACTTGTTGCCCCATTCTGAACTTCTCTCCAGTTGGTAGCATGAAGGACACCTGGAGTTTTGTCTCTTGATGGAGGAGTCAAGACAAACTGGCTACTTGTTGCCCCATTCTGAACTTCTCTCCAGTTGGTAGCATGAAGGACACCTGGAGTTTTGTCTCTTGATGGAGGAGTCAAGACAAACTGGCTACTTGTTGCCCCATTCTGAACTTCTCTCCAGTTGGTAGCATGAAGGACACCTGGAGTTTTGTCTCTTGATGGAGGAGTCAAGACAAACTGGCTACTTGTTGCCCCATTCTGAACTTCTCTCCAGTTGGTAGCATGAAGGACACCTGGAGTTTTGTCTCTTGATGGAGGAGTCAAGACAAACTGGCTACTTGTTGCCCCATTCTGAACTTCTCTCCAGTTGGTAGCATGAAGGACACCTGGAGTTTTGTCTCTTGATGGAGGAGTCAAGACAAACTGGCTACTTGTTGCCCCATTCTGAACTTCTCTCCAGTTGGTAGCATGAAGGACACCTGGAGTTTTGTCTCTTGATGGAGGAGTCAAGACAAACTGGCTACTTGTTGCCCCATTCTGAACTTCTCTCCAGTTGGTAGCATGAAGGACACCTGGAGTTTTGTCTCTTGATGGAGGAGTCAAGACAAACTGGCTACTTGTTGCCCCATTCTGAACTTCTCTCCAGTTGGTAGCATGAAGGACACCTGGAGTTTTGTCTCTTGATGGAGGAGTCAAGACAAACTGGCTACTTGTTGCCCCATTCTGAACTTCTCTCCAGTTGGTAGCATGAAGGACACCTGGAGTTTTGTCTCTTGATGGAGGAGTCAAGACAAACTGGCTACTTGTTGCCCCATTCTGAACTTCTCTCCAGTTGGTAGCATGAAGGACACCTGGAGTTTTGTCTCTTGATGGAGGAGTCAAGACAAACTGGCTACTTGTTGCCCCATTCTGAACTTCTCTCCAGTTGGTAGCATGAAGGACACCTGGAGTTTTGTCTCTTGATGGAGGAGTCAAGACAAACTGGCTACTTGTTGCCCCATTCTGAACTTCTCTCCAGTTGGTAGCATGAAGGACACCTGGAGTTTTGTCTCTTGATGGAGGAGTCAAGACAAACTGGCTACTTGTTGCCCCATTCTGAACTTCTCTCCAGTTGGTAGCATGAAGGACACCTGGAGTTTTGTCTCTTGATGGAGGAGTCAAGACAAACTGGCTACTTGTTGCCCCATTCTGAACTTCTCTCCAGTTGGTAGCATGAAGGACACCTGGAGTTTTGTCTCTTGATGGAGGAGTCAAGACAAACTGGCTACTTGTTGCCCCATTCTGAACTTCTCTCCAGTTGGTAGCATGAAGGACACCTGGAGTTTTGTCTCTTGATGGAGGAGTCAAGACAAACTGGCTACTTGTTGCCCCATTCTGAACTTCTCTCCAGTGGTAGCATGAAGGACACCTGGAGTTTTGTCTCTTGATGGAGGAGTCAAGACAAACTGGCTACTTGTTGCCCCATTCTGAACTTCTCTCCAGTTGGTAGCATGAAGGACACCTGGAGTTTTGTCTCTTGATGGAGGAGTCAAGACAAACTGGCTACTTGTTGCCCCATTCTGAACTTCTCTCCAGTTGGTAGCATGAAGGACACCTGGAGTTTTGTCTCTTGATGGAGGAGTCAAGACAAACTGGCTACTTGTTGCCCATTCTGAACTTCTCTCCAGTTGGTAGCATGAAGGACACCTGGAGTTTTGTCTCTTGATGGAGGAGTCAAGACAAACTGGCTACTTGTTGCCCCATTCTGAACTTCTCTCCAGTTGGTAGCATGAAGGACACCTGGAGTTTTGTCTCTTGATGGAGGAGTCAAGACAAACTGGCTACTTGTTGCCCCATTCTGAACTTCTCTCCAGTTGGTAGCATGAAGGACACCTGGAGTTTTGTCTCTTGATGGAGGAGTCAAGACAAACTGGCTACTTGTTGCCCCATTCTGAACTTCTCTCCAGTTGGTAGCATGAAGGACACCTGGAGTTTTGTCTCTTGATGGAGGAGTCAAGACAAACTGGCTACTTGTTGCCCCATTCTGAACTTCTCTCCAGTTGGTAGCATGAAGGACACCTGGAGTTTTGTCTCTTGATGGAGGAGTCAAGACAAACTGGCTACTTGTTGCCCCATTCTGAACTTCTCTCCAGTTGGTAGCATGAAGGACACCTGGAGTTTTGTCTCTTGATGGAGGAGTCAAGACAAACTGGCTACTTGTTGCCCCATTCTGAACTTCTCTCCAGTTGGTAGCATGAAGGACACCTGGAGTTTTGTCTCTTGATGGAGGAGTCAAGACAAACTGGCTACTTGTTGCCCCATTCTGAACTTCTCTCCAGTTGGTAGCATGAAGGACACCTGGAGTTTTGTCTCTTGATGGAGGAGTCAAGACAAACTGGCTACTTGTTGCCCCATTCTGAACTTCTCTCCAGTTGGTAGCATGAAGGACACCTGGAGTTTTGTCTCTTGATGGAGGAGTCAAGACAAACTGGCTACTTGTTGCCCCATTCTGAACTTCTCTCCAGTTGGTAGCATGAAGGACACCTGGAGTTTTGTCTCTTGATGGAGGAGTCAAGACAAACTGGCTACTTGTTGCCCCATTCTGAACTTCTCTCCAGTTGGTAGCATGAAGGACACCTGGAGTTTTGTCTCTTGATGGAGGAGTCAAGACAAACTGGCTACTTGTTGCCCCATTCTGAACTTCTCTCCAGTTGGTAGCATGAAGGACACCTGGAGTTTTGTCTCTTGATGGAGGAGTCAAGACAAACTGGCTACTTGTTGCCCCATTCTGAACTTCTCTCCAGTTGGTAGCATGAAGGACACCTGGAGTTTTGTCTCTTGATGGAGGAGTCAAGACAAACTGGCTACTTGTTGCCCCATTCTGAACTTCTCTCCAGTTGGTAGCATGAAGGACACCTGGAGTTTTGTCTCTTGATGGAGGAGTCAAGACAAACTGGCTACTTGTTGCCCCATTCTGAACTTCTCTCCAGTTGGTAGCATGAAGGACACCTGGAGTTTTGTCTCTTGATGGAGGAGTCAAGACAAACTGGCTACTTGTTGCCCCATTCTGAACTTCTCTCCAGTTGGTAGCATGAAGGACACCTGGAGTTTTGTCTCTTGATGGAGGAGTCAAGACAAACTGGCTACTTGTTGCCCCATTCTGAACTTCTCTCCAGTTGGTAGCATGAAGGACACCTGGAGTTTTGTCTCTTGATGGAGGAGTCAAGACAAACTGGCTACTTGTTGCCCCATTCTGAACTTCTCTCCAGTTGGTAGCATGAAGGACACCTGGAGTTTTGTCTCTTGATGGAGGAGTCAAGACAAACTGGCTACTTGTTGCCCCATTCTGAACTTCTCTCCAGTTGGTAGCATGAAGGACACCTGGAGTTTTGTCTCTTGATGGAGGAGTCAAGACAAACTGGCTACTTGTTGCCCCATTCTGAACTTCTCTCCAGTTGGTAGCATGAAGGACACCTGGAGTTTTGTCTCTTGATGGAGGAGTCAAGACAAACTGGCTACTTGTTGCCCCATTCTGAACTTCTCTCCAGTTGGTAGCATGAAGGACACCTGGAGTTTTGTCTCTTGATGGAGGAGTCAAGACAAACTGGCTACTTGTTGCCCCATTCTGAACTTCTCTCCAGTTGGTAGCATGAAGGACACCTGGAGTTTTGTCTCTTGATGGAGGAGTCAAGACAAACTGGCTACTTGTTGCCCCATTCTGAACTTCTCTCCAGTTGGTAGCATGAAGGACACCTGGAGTTTTGTCTCTTGATGGAGGAGTCAAGACAAACTGGCTACTTGTTGCCCATTCTGAACTTCTCTCCAGTTGGTAGCATGAAGGACACCTGGAGTTTTGTCTCTTGATGGAGGAGTCAAGACAAACTGGCTACTTGTTGCCCCATTCTGAACTTCTCTCCAGTTGGTAGCATGAAGGACACCTGGAGTTTTGTCTCTTGATGGAGGAGTCAAGACAAACTGGCTACTTGTTGCCCCATTCTGAACTTCTCTCCAGTTGTAGCATGAAGGACACCTGGAGTTTTGTCTCTTGATGGAGGAGTCAAGACAAACTGGCTACTTGTTGCCCCATTCTGAACTTCTCTCCAGTTGGTAGCATGAAGGACACCTGGAGTTTTGTCTCTTGATGGAGGAGTCAAGACAAACTGGCTACTTGTTGCCCCATTCTGAACTTCTCTCCAGTTGGTAGCATGAAGGACACCTGGAGTTTTGTCTCTTGATGGAGGAGTCAAGACAAACTGGCTACTTGTTGCCCCATTCTGAACTTCTCTCCAGTTGGTAGCATGAAGGACACCTGGAGTTTTGTCTCTTGATGGAGGAGTCAAGACAAACTGGCTACTTGTTGCCCCATTCTGAACTTCTCTCCAGTTGGTAGCATGAAGGACACCTGGAGTTTTGTCTCTTGATGGAGGAGTCAAGACAAACTGGCTACTTGTTGCCCCATTCTGAACTTCTCTCCAGTTGGTAGCATGAAGGACACCTGGAGTTTTGTCTCTTGATGGAGAGTCAAGACAAACTGGCTACTTGTTGCCCCATTCTGAACTTCTCTCCAGTTGGTAGCATGAAGGACACCTGGAGTTTTGTCTCTTGATGGAGGAGTCAAGACAAACTGGCTACTTGTTGCCCCATTCTGAACTTCTCTCCAGTTGGTAGCAT